>OY292517.1:14789176-14967904 GCA_958496365.1 Subacronicta megacephala
AAACATTTTAGTAGTAAATAAACTCGTGACGTCACTCGTACATTCGAGTGAAGTTTAATAGTGTCTGGGTGATCGCTGGCAGCTCCTGAGTTAATGGAGTCTTGTGGTTTGCGGGGAGGCAACCCCGCACGCTCTCGACTTGAGACGGTTCAGGCTTAAGTTATGTTTGGAACTTCAGATCAATGGAATACGATGGAAGGGACTACCTACTTAAATTATAAATATTTACCTATCACGTCTATAAGACATAAGTAAGAAATGTTAGATCTATTATTTAGCATATAACATAACATACCATCACGCCTGCATTCCCCGAAAGGTCAGGCAGCTTTACTTATGTACATTCACATTTCGCCGATATGCTTATATCCCATGTAACAGACTCCGAGCTGCTACTGAGAATTTCATAGAAAAACCCAATAACACTTTGCTCGACCTGGGAATCAAACCCAGGACCTCTAGCGTAGCAGTCAAGCTTAGGATCGCCAGACTAATGAGGCAGTCAATATTTATATAATAACTATATAATATTACTAGCTGTCCCGGCAGACCTTGTTCTGCCCTATTTCTTTAAAACAAAATGACAACCAAGAAAATGCTACGCACCGAGGAAGTAATTATAGAAAGAAAAGAAAGAAACGTTTAATCACTATAAAAACAGCGAGTACATATAAACACAAGCAACAATAAATATTAAAATTAAACAAACAGAAGGTACGATGGCCAGCACATCAAGCCACCACAAAATGTCAAATTTTCTCAGTCGATTTTGATCTTAATTATAACAATTTAAGGATCAAAATCATTCGTAGAAAGTCGACAGTTTTGTATAACCCGATGTGTAACCCGATGTGCATTATGACCGCATTATGACACGTACATTAGAAATAGAAATGAAATGCAACCTCTAATCAACTTGAAGGCATACCAAAGATAATCCTAACGCGCCTTTGTTTTGTTTTGATAGACGTCAAACGATTGACACCTAGGGACAGAGTGGTTTGTATGGAAAAAGAAAAGGGCTGTGTTTAGGGATTTTCCGGCAATTATTCGAATTTTTCGCCGTAAAAACCATCTTTGAACTTCAACGAACATTCAAAAAAAAGAATTGGCCAAATTGGTCCAGGCGTTGTTGAGTTATGCGCTTACCAAAGACATTTAATACACTCTACTATTAAATCTCTTTGGCGCTTACCAACACATTTTGCGATACATTTTTATATTATAGAAGATTATAGTACTATCCTATATCTAAGTATAGTAAACGTGCAGTGATATGATAGCCTATTGATACGACCATTGGACTTCTAGCTCAAAATCTCGAGTTCGAATCCAAGGCACGCTCGTTCTGACAGGAGACCCGTCCCCAGCAGTGCAACACAATGTAATGGGTTGATGATGATAGTACTTTCCATATGTAGATACTAAATTTAAAATTTTAAAGTTATTCAGGCGGTCTGGAACCTTTTCACGCTTAAATCACTGAACCGATTTAGATGAAATTTGTTATGGAGATAGTTTAAGACCCTGGGAATGACATAGTTTTTATACCGCATGTTATCCCTTAAGGGGGTGAAAGTTTGTATGGTTAAACAATCATTTCCCAAGTAAGGGATATAAATATTCATCATTAATATACTACTGGTAAGAAACAAACGTGATTTCTGCATTTTTTACCAAGGAAAGCAAGGAGAAAAACAAACTGATTTACGCAGACGAAGTCAAGAGCAAAAGCTGTTTAAAAACTAATTTAAATAATGCGTAAGCCACTCTGTTTTTATGTTACCTTATCACACTTAAACCGCTGAACAGATTTCGATAAAATGTAATAAGGAGTTAGATTGCATCCTGAGGAAAAGACAGGCTATATTTTGTCTCATAGAAAATCTTTAAGGATGCAAGTGAAATGGGCAACAGGTAGTTATTATAATAGTACTTAATAAAAATATACAAATCGAAAACATCCTTTCTAACCCAATAACAATAATCAACCTGGAAATCGACTCCAGGACCTACTTGCGACCACTATACCTACCTGTTAATGAAGCAATTATGCATCTAATCACTTAATTAGAACACAGGTCATTTACCTTTGCCTAAAACTAAAACAATTGGTAGTTTAGCTAGGTACCTTAATAAATCACCTCCAACGTAATTATAAACCAGTATAAAAATGCATATTTTACCAGAAATATACGAGGGAAAGTAATAAAAATGGCGCCGGAAAATTCCTATTACTATTTTCACGCAAGCAACTCGTTTTCACATCGTTATGTTGCCATAACACATTCGGAAATTCAATTCGGACTATAACTGCCCCACAAGGGACCGTATGACATTCAAATGTAGCTCTTATTAGTTGGTTATAGAGTTTGGAATAGGTTTTTGGTGGTGAAAATCAGAAATAAGTAAGCAACACACTGAGTGAACTCAGATGCGGTATCATAGCGGCATTATTAAGATCTCGTTTGGGATTCCTCTTGTGTTATAAGTACGTGTTTTGGAATTGTTTCCATTGTGTTATTTAAGGACTTTTTATTTTGAACTCGTTAGCACACAAACAAAATTGTGCTGGTATAAAAATAATCACATGCAGATTTGATAGTATACTATTTTTTTAAAGTTCAGGTCCTCATTGACACGGGAAATAAAAATAATCAGTATTTGAAGAGTACAAAGCGATAATTCAAACTTAAATGCGATACTACTAACCGAGAGACGCAGGTTCGGATCCTGCCTGGGATTATATAAGTTTTTTGCTTTCACTTAAAAATGAATATATATTTTTTTTAAATATAATAAACAATAGCAAATCATATAAGTTGAAAAGCTGAAGCAGGGCGTTCAATTGAAAGCACTATTCTCTAAAGATTTTTTTTAAAAAGCTTACTAGCAATGTGGGTCACACATTACTAGTAATCTTGTTAACCACTCGTGCTAAGCTAAATGCTTCTGTTATGAGTGGGTTTACGTCGGTAGTGCAACGGTTGGGTTTCGAACCAGCAACCACATGATCGCAAGTCCGACGCCCTAGCCATTAGGCTACCGCCGCTTCAAAGATTCCTTCTTTAGAATCCCTACTAATATCATTAACAATTTCTTTTAGAGCATAACTTGGCAAACGAGCAGGCGAGCTACCTGATGGTAAGTAGTCATCGCCACCCATGGACATTTGCAAAACCAAAGGAGTTGCAGATGCGTTACCGAGCCTATTTAAGGAAAAGGGAGGGGAAGGAGAAAAGGCGAAGGAAGGGGACTGAGGGAGAAATTGGGCCTCCAAACATGAAATCAACTGGGCTTCGAAACTATGACCGTTGGTTCGTAAGTCGCAGCCTTTACCACTGGGCCACCACGGCCACATTATGCATGCCTGCATAGTGTTCTCGTGTATCAATGGAGCCGCGCCCAACCCTCCCGCGACATCCAATATTCACGTCTCGCGCCGCACCGCTCCTACTGGATCATTCGCACTTATTATGTCAATACCGTTGTTTATTGTACACACGCCACCGGCTGTTACGATATTTAATAAGTTTTGTTATCCTTATAAATGGGGGAATAACGCCATGTTATGGAAAGCTTAGAGCAAAATCTCACGTCAAGGCAGAAAAGAGCTGTGACGGTTTGTTGACTAATTTGTAACCAAGAATTAATTTCTCAATTCGAAACATTAATTTCTCACGAGTTGTGAGATCGATCACTGGTCCAATATTTGTATGACCTTCAGGTAGTTGCTTCGTGTCCGGGTGTTTGTGTTTTGTGAAAATGTATGTTTTAAAACTATCAACCCATTAAGTAGTCCCACTGCGGGACACGGGCCTCCTCTCAAAACTTGAGGAATTAGGCTATAGACCACCACGCCAGTGTACAGACTTCACATGCAATCAAGAAAATCTCTTAGGCACGCAGGTTTCGTCTCGATATTTTCCTTTATCGTTTAAGTGCGTGATAATTAATCTATACTAATATTAAAAAAGTTTGTAACTTTGTGATGTTGTAGGGGGTAAAATCTGGATCAACTGAACCGATTTTGAAAATTATTTCACCAATAGAAAGCTACATTATTCCCGAGTGACATGGGCTATAAATATTATCCCGAAAAATGAAAAGAAACGTATAGTCCACACGGGCGGAAAGCTAGTTATTAAAAAGCGCATGACTTCGATTAGTCAGAGGTGCGTGCCTGATTGGAAATCGAGACCTTTGACTTGGCAGTCCCATGGTCATATCTCTAAGCTATCACTGTTCGTTATTGTTGTCAAATTGACAATTAAATTTCACTTCTACCTTTTCATAATCAAGCGTTTTAATAAACAATTAATTTCAAACTACTTACCCTGCCCACCTCAAACTGGCGGACTATCGGTAACTCAAAATGCGACCACCGGTAGGTACCTCAAACTTACGGAAGCTGAAGAGCTAGAGAAGCTATAGCTCCTCCCCGTAGCCATCAACACAGATTCTCAATCCAATCAGTAGAGATTGAGGAACTCCAAAGACCCAAGAATTTGTGGATCATATAATTTACTACAAAAACTATAGGCGCGTAATTTTCACATTGTCTCAAACTTTAATCATCCGCTATTTCAATGAGTGTTTGATTCATAAACGGATACAGATCAATCCGTCGCTTTAACTACCTATCTGTAATATCTATCTTCGTCTTCCTAACATCTAATCCGCAGCCCGTAATGAAGTTCACGTAGGTTTAATTAAACTCCGGATAAGTTAGGCCGATGCCTAGTTGCAGCGCTGTTGGCAACTCACTGGTGACACGTCATGCATCTTATGTGCATGTTTCAAATTAATTGATGTACAGGGAATACGAAGATGAAGATGCTCTAAAACTTGTTTTTAGAAATATGAACCACAACATTCTCTAAGGCACAGCCTGCACAACCTTACACCTTGTGACTAGTAAATTGTTATAGAACCTTAACACACAATTGAAAAATAAAATGATAGTCTTCAAGTTCGACGGAGGAACGTGTGACGGAGGACGAGGACGAATTACGTACATACTTTGTAAATTAAAAATCTTAATCTGTAAACTAACAACCTCAGTGCGCGAGTCATAACCGCATCGTTTTTTATTATTTAGCAACGTTTCCCTGCCTAGGAATCAAATCTAGGAGGACACGCTCAGTAGCAATACAATTATGAAAATCTTTATGTTATGTTTATACTGCCTACACTGCCTCATTGGTCTAATGGTCCTAAATGCGACTACTTACTGCGCTAGAGGTCTTGGGTTCGGAGCAGTGTTGTGTTATTGGGTTTTTCTATGAAATTCTCAGTAGCAGCTCAGAGTTTGGATTTGTGCTTGGTTAATGGCAATAGACTCGCCCTTATTACATGGGACCTAAACATACCGGCGAAATGTGGGTATAGGTACATTAGTACATCTCTGTCTAGCTTTTCTGGGGATGCAGGCGTGATAGTATGTAATGTTATATGCTTATAATAAAAAAAAACAACGACAAAATCCTTTTTCACCTAAGTACAAGTATCCTGACAACATAACTATGATTTATAGCAAGAATCAGTAATTTAGTTTTAAATAAAAACACGCTCAACGTCGGCACTGATGTTGTGGATAGCGGGGAGCTTAAATAGAGCAAAACTGTTATGTCTAAGCATAATTCAATAAAGCTGACGTAGTTCTGTATATTTATATC
Organism: Subacronicta megacephala; assembly: GCA_958496365.1. Lineage (NCBI taxonomy): Eukaryota > Metazoa > Arthropoda > Insecta > Lepidoptera > Noctuidae > Subacronicta > Subacronicta megacephala. The sequence goes on from OY292517.1 coordinate 14,794,855, forward strand.
GCCATAATGTACCAGTGAATAATGTACAGTTTGTTCGAAATAAGTAAGCCGATCGGAAGTTAGCCGTTCCGAACTACCGCGGTGATAAAATCGTATAATTAAGTGTTTTAATACATAAATATCGAAATTAGTAAACAAAATAATTAGAAATGTGAAACATATACGACTCTAATTATCTTTACACCGACTCTTTCTATTAAAATTTACCACTTCTAAACCACTTGCAGACAACTTCCGATCGGTTTACTTATTTCGAACAAACTGTAACATCTTTTATTTTAAAAGAGTAAATGGCGTTTCTTGCGGATTCTTTTCTATAGGATCCACCCTTTGGAACCGTGCTTTTAGAGTCATAACGTTTCATAAACGCTTATTTAAAATAAAAACATTTGAACTTGAACTAAAATAAATTAAAGCGACTGCTTGCGATGTAGTTGCCGGTTCGAAACCCACTCATTGCATACCGTCGTGAACCCACTCGTAACACAAGCATTTAGCTCAGTACGAGGGGTTAACAAGGTTACTAGTAATGAGTAACCCACATTGCTAGTAAGCCTTTTTTATTTAAAGAATCTCTTTATCTGAACTAACATAAACATACCATCACGCTTGTATTCCCCGAAGTTAGACAGACGTGTACCTACTTAATGTACACCCAACGTTCGTCGGTATGTTTATATTTAATCTAATAAAATATAAATATATTTACGAATTGCGGAACCCTAAAAATAAAATTGTAAGTGAAACAACACCACAGCTGACCGGAAGCAATTTTCCATGTTTAACGAGTTCCGTGCGTTCCTGTGGTTTTTTAAACGAACAGTTTAACTCTGGCCAGTAATTTAGTTATTGTATAGCATAAAGCGCTGCTTATGTTATTCTAACATTAATTTGAAGCATTATTTTAAAAAGCTACTTTAAAGCTTAAACGGTGAAAGAAAACAGCGTGAGGAAACCTGCATGCCTAAGAGATTTTCTTGACGGCGTGTGAAGTCTGCCAACCCGCAGTAGGCTAGCGTGGTGGACTATAGCCTTATCCCTCTCGTACTGACAGGAGACCCGTGCCCAGAAGTGGGGCATGTAATGGGTTGAAGATGATTATATACTGACTGAATGCGAAAATAAGATATTAAAAAAAAACTATTTTAAATACAAAGTTGTAGATAAGACTGCTACGCTAGAAGTCATGGTTTCCATTACCAGGTCGAGCAGTGTTATTGACTTTTCTATGAAATTCTAGTACACCTCTGCCTAACCCTGCGGGGAATTCAGGCGCGATGATATGTATGTTTAGGTCGTTTTTGTGGGTAAGAAAAAAAATACAGGTACAATGTGACACGTAAAAACAATTTGGGTAGGATTTGAAATAATAATTATTAAAAACTTTGTCACTTCAATCGAATACCAAACTTACTTAACTGTGAAACTATACCGAATGCGTAAGTATAATTAACGATTAACGAATATTTAAATAATAAAATAATAATAATTAAATGTCCTATCTCTCTTTCTTTCTTCTTATTCGGTGCATCCTTATCAAATAATAAAGATAAGCCAGACAGCTCATACATCTCACGTCATCAATTTATGGGATAACTCTGCAAAAGAGCAGGCGAGCTACTTGATGGTAAGTAGTCATCGCCACCCATGAACATCTGCAAAACCAAAGGTGTTGCAGATGCGTTACCGAGCCTATTTAGGGAAAGGAGAAGAAAAGGAGAAGGAAGGGGATTGAGGGAAGAATTGGGCCTACGGCCCTCTCGCTCACCGAACGAAGCGTAGTAGCGAAACGCTGCTACTCGGACGTCGGTCTTCTGCGAGAGTGTGTTTTGTACTTCCCCGGTCAAGCCGACACATTCATGCTGCGAACAGCGTGGCCCTGCCACAACAAGCTTCACTTCACAACAAGCTGCCACGAATCAATTATTCGTGGCAACAATACTCGCGGTATAAGAAGAATATAAATATACTACGCAATGCGGGTAAGTACCTACTTATGTGGGTTTTGCTACTACTACTGCTACCCACACATACCGTTAGACACAAAAAATACACCCATATAACTTGGTCATAATCTTTGTATATGATGACAAATGAATGTAGTAGATGGAAGCAGATATGTCCGCGACCACATGTAACAGCTATCAATTCTATTAACCAAAAAAATATTAAATTACTCACCGAAATAGGTCCGTATTGATGTCCTGATGATTCCTTGTCTTGCAGACCTTGCGTCATGTAGCTACCGGTGACCACCTTTTCACCACACTTGACACTTAACACTCAACAATTCTGTTATTGTTCGACTACAAGTCATCGCTCAAACTTTATCACATCAACTTTCATAATAAACTCAGCTACACATAAGCAGCGCGAGCGCAATTCACTGATAAAAAAAAACAATATGGCCTATCTCAGAGCACCTCCGAGCACGGTTACTAGCGATCGACTCCGAAGACGAAATGAAACTAGTAATGACAAGCACAGTTGTCCGGGAAGCAAAACAGATGAGGGTAGATTTCAAAAACAAATGACAACATCTACCCACACACAATTTATATTACTTTTTAGCACATCGGAATTTCGTCACATATTTAAATTATTCCTTTGAATGATGCGACAGATTTATTAATCCCTTATAAAGCAACAAACAAATTTCGGTTATGTCGTTTTTCGGTTGTTTTGGTTTGTTTTTCGGTTGTGTGGTTGTCGTCGGCTAGATGGCGCTATCTCTTAATTGACGACTTATGAGAAGACACACCTTCAGAGAATCAATAGACCAATAGCACACTAATTATTAAGTGTAGACATCCGCTATAAATGTCCGTACGAAATTGTCTGGGCAGCACCGCGCGGCACAGCAAGTTTTTCTTATTTTCGACAATTCATTGGCTTATTTTTGTAGTTCAATTTGATCGCGATTTGTGCTTACGTGATCTCGAGGTCACGTACCAAACCAACCCCAATTCATACCAATATAACTAGCAGACAATATGAAGGGTTTATCCTTTTATATCCTGCCGTATTTACTGAGGATTGTCGCAGGACCCGGATAAATATATTGACTTTATGATATAAGTACCAATAAACGAAATAATAAAGACAAGAGCTGTGTACTTTGGCCTGAAGTGATCCGAATCATGCAATCATAATGCGCACCATCGTCATCCCAACTGTTTTGGGGTCGGAAGGATCCGAAGGTCGTGGATCCCGGTTTCATTATATCATCCCACTGCTGTCCACTGCACGATAGCCTTATGTGGGTTGGCAGAATTTACACATCCGCCCGCCCAAAGAAAATCTCTCAGATATAACATAACATAACATACCATCACGCCTGTATTCCCCGATGGGTTAGGCAGAGGTGTACTAATGTAACCGACATTTCGCCGGTATGTTTGGGTCCCATGTAATAGGGGGCGAGCCTATTGCCATTAACCGGGCACAAATCCAGACTCCGAGCTGCTACTGGGAATTTCATAGAAAACCCCAATAACACTTTGCTCGACTTGGGGATCGATCCCAAGACCTCAAGCGTAGCAGTCGCGCTTAGTACCACTAGACTAATGAGGCAGTCTCTCAGATATTTATCTATCTATTTATTCCACACATTATCTGTACAGGATAACCCCAATACAATATTTCGTCCCCTTACAGGAGAAACCGATTATCTGACATGAACCTAACTTTACAATACAACAATTTAAAAGTTTGATGTTATAAATAAGTATTAAAATGTAGTCATTCTTGTGATTGAAGGTTTAATTATGAAGGAAAGACCAAACGTTATTCGATTTAAATATAAATAATTGAAAAAAATACTGTATATTACTAATAAATACAAATAAAAATTGGCAAGGGAGGGCACTTAATCGGTTTTACCTGTATATCACAAATATTTATAATTTGTTATTATTTTAAAAGGTATCGCATTAATTGTAGCTATCGATAGTTTTTCAGATTCTTTACAACAAAAGTTATAGTTCAAAGAGTGTTAGTCAACATAAACACTAAAAACTAGGTCAAAATTAATGATTTTGAAATATTTAGTTGATTTTACTTGTATAAACTTGTGAACTTATTGAATGCAATCCAATAATTTGCAAGGCTTTAATACTTTTGTGTGTTTTAAAGGAAATAATAATGTAAATTAATTAATATTTACTAAAAGAAACAAGGTTAAATAATAAAAGCAGGAATTAAATTACGAAAATCTTTATTTTGCTAAGTAGAAAAATATTCTATGTACTAAAATCTAACCATAGGAGAACCTTCTTTTTATTCTTTTAAAGTACCTACTACTCATTGTCATCAGAATCTTCAGAAATTGCTGGTTCAGGTAAACGGTCGACAGTTTTGTTATCTGTAGCCAAAGACTGAAACCAACCGTGGTACTCTTCAGGTATAACACCCTTTTCGCATAAGTTTAATAAATCTCTCATTTTTGCTACACTTATGGGCAATGGTTTGTTGTACAGCTGTTGCAAAGAAGGAAATATAAGATCACAGCTAGTCGAAGACGTCGCAGAATCACAGACGTTTGGCTGCTTCGATTTACGCCTTGTCGCATATCCGTGATTTTCCAATACAGTAGCTGCAGATTTATTGGGTTGCGCTGCTGAACAAGTCACGTTCATTGTCATAAAATTGGTAGACATGTCATAATTATAGTATACTAGCTTTCCGCCCGCAGCTTCGCCCGCGTGGTCAACACGATTTTGACTGTTTCGTTTTTTCCAATTCTGGCGGGAAATTGCAAATTATCCTTACATAACTTTCCGTCCGCTTTTTTGCTCGGGTAGACCACACAATTTGCCCAACTTTATTATTTACCGATATATAAGTAAACGCGAAAGTAGTGTGCCAAGATCGTAGCAAGTGGAAATCTATAGTCTCTCCCTACCCCCATGGGAGACAGGCGTGACAATATGTACGTATATAAACGCAGCTTATATCCTTTCCCAAGGTCTAGTCTATTTTTGTACCAAATTTCGTCAAAATCTAAACGGACTTTCATCCCCACACAGTTTGAAATTTCAAAAACCCCATATCAAATAAGTATTTATTTATGTCTTATCAAGTGCCTAAACACAAAGTTTCAGCGTTCATCTTCAACAATGACAAACTCAAATACAATTTTTCATCCCTTACACCCTTTCATCCTTTACAACACCTTTTTTACAAACAAACGTAACTTATATCCTTTCCCGAGGTCTAATCTATTTTTGTACCATATTTCATCAAAATCGGTCCCGAGGTTGGGCTTCAAAGCGTGACTTTGTTTAGACTTCCATATTAACATTCATCCCCTATTTCATCCCCACACAGGTCGAAATTTTAAAAACGGTGGAACAAATTTTTACTTTTTATCAAGTGCCTAAATTCAAAGTTTCATCGTTTTATCTTACCAATGACAAACTCCCATTCAAATTTTCATCCCTTATTTCAACCCCCTTGTTTTAACAACAAAACGTAGCTTTGTAGCTTCCTTTCCCAAGGTCTAGTCTATTTTGTACCAAATTTCATCTAAATCGGTTCCGGGGTTAAACTTGACTTTGTTTGGACTTCTAAACGAACTTTCATCCCCTATTTCATCCCCATATAGGTCGAAATTTCAAAAACGCTAGAACAAATATTTATGTATTTCTTATCAAGTGCCTTAATATAAAGTTTCAAGGTTTTATCTTGAAAAATAACGAACTCCCATAAAAAACTTTCACCCCCTATTTCAACCCCTTCGAAACTATTTATTGCAATAAAAGGTAGCCTATGTCCTTTCTCAAGCTTTAGTCTATCCCAGTACCAAATTTCATCAAAATCGGTTGAGTGGTTAAGCCGTGAAAGCGTAACAGACAGACAGACAGACAGACAGACAGAAAGACAGACAGACAGAGTTACTTTCGCATTTATAATATTAGTAGGGAAGTAGGGATTGTAGGGATGTTTCAATCACCTTTTATGTATTTCATTCTTTTTATTTTTAGCCATTGAATCCTTTTACCATCCGTGTTTGTCGTTTTATTCAAAACAATAGTGCTCGCTAATTGTTTCAGGTCCTTGAATTCAGAATATGTAAACTGTTTTACGTTATATTTGTTTTTCTCCACCTTAGTTCCCTTTTTTATACGTCTTGACTATGACTCTTGTTTGACGACTGAATAACTTTAATATTTTTTAATTGTATTCAAGTTATAAATACTAGTATTAATATTGTCTGGTAAAAATGACTTAAGTGGGATAACAAACTTAAGCTGAATAAATTGACAGAACTGGCTTACGGTCTCAGTATATAGAAACCAACTAAAACTATTTAAATCGTTTTAGTTGTAATCATTGAAGTTTGTTTTTGGTAAATTTCTACAGCAAAAATAAATTAGGAAGGGAAACTCGGTTTTACTTGGATGATATTTAAAAAAGTTTACATTACAATAGGTTAGTCGTTTTTTTATGTAGATATTTTGTAAATAATTGCATTTTAATAGATTTTTACTTTCTATGTCTTCTAAACTATGCATCATATCAGAAAATCGGTTTTACCAGTAGACGCAGGTTGAAATTCTCTATCGGATGGTGTAAATAACTCATTTTCACAAAAAGTTGCAGATAATTGGTTTTAATAGTAAGGGGGCGATTTGTTTGCAAATCTACACTTTATAATAATACAAACTAATACAAAGCAATAAGATAAATAATAGTAACATTTAAATATAACTAGCAATATTTTAACAAAGCTTTTGCGAATTCACTCAGATTGCACGAAAATATGTTCGTTAGGTAATAATAAACAGAATCCCGAAAGCTTGTCAGCTTTAGGAATTCAGTAAATTGGGTTGCAGAAGATCTGATAGCAGTCTCTTCTTAATTTTCAATAGGTATCAAGAATAATACCAGATTTAACCGCATCATCTATTCTTTCATTGTCATTGCTGTTTATACTAATTCCCATGTTACCTGTATGCAAATTTGGATTATTACAACTATATTTCACTGCAATTCTGGCATTGATCCAATGTGTGCCGATCTTCTGTAAGTATAACGTCATTAGATTTTTGTTTCTTTTTTTGTGAACGAGGATAACATAACGCATGTAAAATGCAGGAATCTATTGTTAGTCTCGAAGATGACGGATCACGGCTTTGCATGACATATTTGTATATAGAGTATTCAAATGTAGCTTGTGATCTCAGAAAAGTTGGAAATCTCCATTTTGACCCGGGATTTTGATTTGGAAAGTAATTAAGGAAATTCTAAATCCGGTAAAAATAGCTATAATAAGGTACCTATCACAGATATATTATATTTGTATGGTTCCTATCTACGACGGCGACTTCGTTTTCGTAGACATATCTACTAAAACGAAGTCGCAGGTAAAAGCTACTTATTTATATATTATTGTTTAATATCGTATATGGAAATAACGCGTTATTGACACATCGGCGACAAGGGGTTACTCCGAAGATTTGCCAGAAGTAATGCTTTGAATTGTTTATTTTGTCTGAGAAAGTAGGCATCTCTCGCGGGATCTGAACCAAACATAGGACTGTGTGATATGGAATAATCTTGTTTCAATGTATTATTTATGTCGTTTGCTTTTTAGAAAATGGAGCCCAAGTCTTCCGTTTCAATTGTATCGTCCATGGTAAATAACATAAGAATTGTCAGATGTTGTAGGCAACTATTAAAAACTGAAGTCATTGAATGACGATTTTCACACAATAAAATAGTAGACCCTGGGTTAATCTTAAATCCTTTTTTTATTTTTTATAATCATGATCATCATTCACAACATTCATAGACTTCCGCATCGACTATATATATATGCCGCTTGCATTCTTCGACTCTCAGCGACTTTTCTTCATTATCACTACATAGTATAAAACAAAGTCGCTTTCTCTGTCCCTATGTCCCTTTGTATGCTTAAATCTTTGAAACTATGCAACGGATTTTGATGCGGTTTTTTTTATAGATAGAGTGATTCAAGAGGAAGGTTTATATGTATAATACATACATATTTTAGTATAGAAAAGCCGAGAAACTACGCGGGCGAAGCCGTGGGCGGGAAGCTAGTGAATAAATAAATTTCTGAGCTAATAATTATGTAAAATAAGTACAAGGTTCTGGAAAAAAAGCTTCAAAGCTCTACCAAAAAGGCGTTATTTCTTTTTCTGTTTACGATCTCATAAAGATTGTTACGTTGATTAGCTAGAAATTCGTCTCCTTTACTGAACACAAACCTGATATCTAATGCTCACAATTTTCTCTAACATCAGAATTGTATCTTTATAAGTATCAGAAATGAGATCCCATTTTTACGAGTGGACGCTGCCAGAGTAGAACAGTGCGATATAAGAACAATAAAATAAATTGGACACAGCAATGTTGACTTCAGACGACCGCCCGCCCGTATTATAGCGTTATGTTCGCTTGCCATTTAACCCCGACCTCCCCCTCGACAGAACGATCCTATCTCTTCCATAAAACGCTAAATTAGCGCAGCTTGATACGGATAAGAAACGTAAGAACGTTGAAAAGTAATTTCTAGGCGTTTGTATAAGAAATTATTTTTATGGAAATGTTTTTTGTCATGTCAAGTGACAGTGAATCATATCATATCATACCTTTCATAGAAACAGCCATTGATAAATTAAATACAAATTGCGAAATCTTTATAAAGTCAGACGTTTCGAACTCGAAAGCTATGACACACGACTTCTACTTTAATATTGTTTAACCATTGATAAATAAATGGAAAGATAAAAATATGAATCCAAATACCCTATAAACTATTTCTCGATATCTCATCTGGAAACCGACTATACAATAGCACAACTGCTCTTTTATCGATGTTCTTACGGAAAATTGAGGAAATATTAAGATGTGCTCACACTCTTTGAATATATACCGACATCAACAATAACTTATTCATGATTTAGTATTAAAACTTTAGGTTAAAAATCGCTATGGTAGGAGGATTCGGTGTAAATTGTCATTTTTCGGCGAATCAACTATTTTACACCTAAATCTCCTACGATGGTGCTTTTTAAGCAAAAGTTTTAGTAATCGTGAATAAGTTATTGTTGGTGTCGCACTTTCTACTACCATGTACCTAGAATGTGTTATAGCCGAATATTTTGCGAAAAATCATGAAATATTGAATTTAACTCCCGAAGCTGAAGCTTTAGCCTTAAGGTATATATACTCAGCAGGGACAGAATAGGCATAGTTCAGTAGGTAAGTATTGAATTTTGTCCCGTGAAGCCCCATATTATTGACGACGAAAATGCTTAGTTGAAATCAGCAGCGGATGGCAGGGCTAAGGGGCTCATACCCCCAAAAATATCTGGCTCCACCCCTGACAAATCTTAAATAAAGCTTAGTAAAGTCTCAGTATTAATTCGCCCTTCGCAAACTGAAATTTTGGATTCACGACTTTTCGAAATAAAAATATTTGATTTTGAACAATTTTTTTTTTATGTGATAACTCGGAAAACGAACAGGCGAGTCGAGGAGAGGAGAGGAGATGCAGATGCTGATGATGGAGATGCCGAGCCTATTAAGGAAAAGGGAGGAGAATGGAAAACGAAGGGAACTGAGGGAGGAATCGTGCCCCTGTTCTTATTTAAAACAACGCAACTAAAATACTAGCATCTCACTATACTGAACGCACCCTTACCAACATGTGGTTTGAACAACACTCGAACGAAGCGAGGCTCTTTGAGTCAAATGCAAATAAAATGATGGTTTTCTACCAAATCGTAAATCAGAGTATTCGGCTAAGAGCTTCGAGTGCTCACGTTCTTGTAATGTAAGTTGTTTACGGATAAATTGGGGAACGACCAGATTTGCATGAGTGTTTGGAAGTGAAAGGGGGACGACTTTTTATCGAGTGTTTGTTTCTTGTTGGAAAAGAGAGACAGATTTTAATACCATAGGAATAAGTGCTAATGAGACGTACCGAATTGAATAACTCCGTATTATGAAGTCGGTTAAAACTTAGGCAATTTCATAACAGTAGAAACACAAATGGTTATTCCACGTGAAAGGGGCAAAGTCGACGAGTACCGACGCATAGTTATCAAAAATACATATCCTGTGAGTGAAGTGGATTTTTTGAGCTTTGTGTAACAATTACCCAGTCTTTTGAACTACACCTACGAGAGGATACGCTTTTTCAGAGATTATGTATATGGCAATCAGAATATAAATATAATACATAACATTAAGGACTGTTTTTAAGCTATAGAAGTCCCTGTGGTTTACAATAACGCTGATTTATACGGAACAATTTAATTGCCTATTAAATGCAATAAGTTGAAGCACGTTTCAGAAGATTATTGTAAATTTTTGTGTGCAACAGGCAAGACCATCGTATAAATGGGCCATGAAAATCCCCATGCATTGCATCGTCTGCCCCTCCGGGAGGCGGCAGGGTATGTCTGACTAGTAGGACGAAAAACCGCACTTCCCTTGCCATATGCACGCCACGACCATGAAAAGAAAGAAAGAAAGGCTGACGTCCAGTGTTCACTTTTAGACACCTTTAGAGAACGAGTCCTTTTCTCGCGTTCTAGACGACTCAGCGCGCGTTTGTCAAACACACGCGTCGCCACGTAGGGGGTCGCCTTATGGCCCCATAAGGCCTAGACTCTATAAGACTGGGATGGAGTACAATTATTTAATTACAGGTAATAAGTGTAGGAACTAGGACACGCTGGGCCCTGGGCACTAGACCGAAGTGGCCAATGAAAAAAAAAGGATCTGTTACCATACCATCACGATGGTATCCAAAGAGTTCGGCAGAAGTTGTATTGGTAATTCCATTAATGTTTTAGCTTTCATAGGTAAATAGGAGAGGGGGTGAGCGTATTGCCATTAACCTGGAGAATTTCCACATGGAAAAATCCAGTGACACTTTGCTCGACTTGGTAATCGATTACCAAGTCGCCGTCTTATCCACAAACAACTGATACAGCTCTTAATAAACTTCAAATTGGAATAGAAACATTAAATCAGTCAATCCAACACAATTAATGTTGTCCTTTCAAAATAGCGCCATTTGGGCGTCTGTCTGTCGAGTTCGGGAAACCAATGTTGGTAAATCAATCTGACTAAACTACTACAAATAATTTTCACGTCCTTCTAAAGACTAAACATTCAAATCAGATCAAAGATTTTGGTGTAAAATAGAGGGTTCGGGCAATTTTTTTTAATTTACACCAGTCTCCTACGATAAATATTTTTGTCTATGTCGCAATTTCTGCTACCATGTAGGTAAATAGAATGTGTTATAAGTTATAAACGAATTTGCAAAATACAATAAGTTTAGACAGGATTTTAAATTCTAGTTTAAAAAAACATACCGATATCCTTCAACCGACATGACTAACTTTACAATAAATTCACTACTGTAACACTAAATCATAAATGGAGGGAAAAAATTTATTCTACTTCGATCAGAAATAGAATTTTCGTCCTTCAGTTTGGCACCCCGAACTCTAACCAAATAAGCTGCCGAGATCAAGTGTCAGAGTAATCGAATTTCTCTTCAAAATTGTTGAAATCAATAGATATTACCGAAGAATTTGTTATTTAAACTACTACTACTCTAACATATAAGTTCATTTACAGCCGGTATGTACAAACCTTAAGATGGCTGAACAGCATTCCCCAGGTGCGTTCTTATTAAACTAATTCAAACTCGAAGATTTCTCTTAATACAAGCAAATTATTACAACTCGCTCATGGCTCCACTTCTCAACTCCCAATAGCTCTCGAAGGCTTTGATATTTTTGATTAATGCATAAGGACCAAAATATCATGGAAGCAAGAAAAATCTTTCGACACAACCCCACAACAAGATAAAAACACAGAACCTTATTACAAGGGTATAACGCAGAGTTTCGTATGCTTATTTTTTATTCCCAGGGCCGCACTCAAAAGTTGTGGGTAATGAAAAATGTAAGTTTGCGGAGTTGGAGTGTAGTCGGTACTTACGGTGGGTATCGCGTGTCGAATGACAAATTGCCCGCTTTGCCCCCCTGATCCTTTCCTAACTTTGGAACTAAGTACCCCGAAAGTTTTGCTGCGAATTACTTAATAATATTTTGTTCGCATGATGTAATAATAAATATTCGTTTAAGCGGTATTGCCATTATGTTGGTACCTCACCCGGCCGGTCCGAATCAACAGGACAACAGCATATCTTATCTTATCAAAGGGGGCTCCACAACCCCTGACTTTTTTTTTGTTGCTACAAGCCCCACAACCCTCCCATGGTGTTCTATCCATGAAGTTTTTCCACGTTACAAAAAAGACGGCCACGCTGTCAACAGCTACTGTCAAAAGCATTTGTCAAACTTGCGAAGCGTTTGTAAGATGACAGTGCGTTCGTGAAGTATTGACAGCCGGTATATTAAGTAAGGTGACTTGCTTTAACTTGGCAAGTCATGTTGCTCAATGCGTCAGTGTCCATTAGCCGAAACAAGGGCCGCTCTAATTAACGGCGCATCTTATTGAGGAAACGTCTTTGGGAGAGAATGGGGAGCCTTTCTGTTTAGCGAGTTGATTAATTGTGTTGGGTTAAGGATATGATTGGTATTATTTAGGTTTAAAGAAATTTATTTATCATAAGAACTTTACAGTCCACTTATAATGATAATACAAGTAATCAGAAATAAGGTACAAATTAGCTCCATAGTAGTAGATGTTACAATGTGCATACATATTTTTTTAGTTTATTTTTAAATGCATTCGCGTTATCGCATTCTTTTATATCGTCCGGCAATCTGTTAAACAGCTGGACTCCTTCAAACAATATGGTTTTTTTACCGTAATTAGTGCGTACGCTAATAGTTTCAAGTTTGTTTTTATTTCTTAAATTATGTGACATTGTTTTTTTCTTTAGTTGGATGTTAGTTTGAATTGAATTAGTAGTTATGTTTTTGACAAGAATGCAAGTGTAGTAAATGTATAGTTGCCTAATATTTAATATTTTAGTTTTTTCGTATAAGGTCTTTGTTGGAGTACGATACTGATAATGGAACAAAGTTTTAATTATTTTATTTTGGACTCTTTGGAGTGAATTTAAGTTAGTTACCGCTGCTGATCCCCATATCTCAATTAAATATTCTAAATGTGATTTGACTAAAGAGTTATAAATTAGAGTACGCATTTTATTTGGAATACAGCTTGCTACTTTTCGTAATGCTCCCAATAGCGATGTTAATTTATTTCTCAGATGGTCTATATGCAATCTCCAAGTTAGTTTTTCGTCTACCCTTAATCCGAGATATTTTTCATTTGTTGATCGTTTTATAGTTACATTATTTATTTTAAGAGGCGGGAAGTCCGGAATTCTTTTATTTTTAGTGGTCAATAACATGAATGAGGTTTTTGACGTATTAATTGTGAGGAGGTTATATTTTAGCCATTCGTTCAATCGATCAAGGTCACCTTGAGCATCCTTTATGATGTTATGAATTGAGTTGTCGTAATAGAATAGGCATGTGTCGTCGGCATATAGTGTTAGGTGTCCCGTTAAACCTATTTTACTAATATTGTTTATATAAATTAAAAATAGTAACGGACTGATTATGGAACCTTGAGGGCAGCCGTATGATACATTTTGGAGCGTGCTAGTGTAAGTGTTTCCTATTTTAACAACTTGACGCCTATTCTCCAAATACGACTTAAACATTTTATGAGCTGTACCTGTTACCCCTATGTTATCTAGCTTCTGTAGTAGTTTTTGATGACTCACGGTGTCGAATGCTTTTTTTAAATCAATAAAAATGCCTAAGGCGTAGCTCCCTTGGTCTATATATGTTTTAATTTTAGTAATTAAATCTGCTGCAGCTGACAGAGTACTTGATCTAGGGCGAAACCCATATTGCTCATCAATTAGAATTTTTTTATTGGTCAAATAGTTATTTAGGCGATTATATAATACGCGCTCAAATATTTTGGACATTACGGGTAGTACTGACACGGGTCTGTAGTTGCTCGGGTCAGTTCTGCTGCCAGATTTGTAAATAGGACTGACCCTAGCCACCTTCAAGGTGTCGGGGAAAGTACCATGTAGTAAACAGACATTTATACAGTTAGTTAGCTGCTCCGCGATTATATTTTTTAAACATTTTATTGCCTTTGTACTAACACCGTCCAGTCCAGTGCTAGTATTACTGTCAAGGTCATCAATTATTTTTATTATTTCGCTTGTGGTGCACGGTGTTAGTTCTTTTAGTGTTATTTCGTGTGTGTGCGTATGATCATACATCAATGTGTTGCCCGTGTTTGTGTGATATGTATCTGGTATTTTTTTTGCTAGGTCTGTTCCTATAGATGCGAAAAAAGAATTAAACAAGTCACATATTGAGTTACCTTCTGTTAGGAGTCCAGAGTTTGACATTAGTTTAGGAGGAATAGCACTGTTTTTAATTTTATTTAATCCAAGGTTATTAATCAGTTCCCACATCTTTTTTGGCTGATTGCTGCAGTTATGAAATAAATTATGGTAATATGGCATTTCGATCCTGAAAAGGGGTTTACTGTCAGGATAAGTGAGATTGGGCTACGTTAGTGGTTGGAGCGCTGGCACATAGAACCGAATTCGAAGTCAGGGCACGCACATGAGTTTTCGAATTATGCCGATCAGATTTTCTTAGTAATATGTACAGTAATTTTAGTGAAGGAAAAATTCGAACCTGTGTCTTTTGGTTAGGTATACTAGACACTATGACCAACTAAATCACCGCAAGTTCCAGCAGCCAGATCGAAATTTGCGTTCACATTCCGAATTTACGTCTTTGAAGTAAGAAACTAAGAAAATCTAATCCGCATGAATTCGAAAAGTCAGTCTATATAATCTTAGCATACAAAATGCATTAAAAAAAAACGTTCATGTACAGTTGCCAAAAGAGGTATGTAAACAGCGAAAAACACCTGCGTTTTCACAATTATTGCGTGATAAATTTTAACACTATTTTAATCAAAACACAGATGTCGTTTACAGCTCGTAAGTACACTAACACTTCTGTCGACTGTACTTTACGGTGAACTTTATATTTCTTTTACGTTGCCCCACACCCAGAAATTTCCCCTTAATCGTGGGTCACGAGGCGTAGGCTAGGTGACCCTTTTTAGGCGTGTTGTCATAATCATCGAACTTAAGATTTGACTGCAGACCATACAAATATGACTGCCGTACGGGAATTGGATCCACGACCAGCCATAGTGCCAATCGTACCTTACTGAAATTATAACTCATGATTAACCTGTAGGCTGAGGAGTCCAGCGATGGTGCGAGGCACGTCTGTCAGTTGTGTTGACTGTAATGAAATGAAATGAAATGATGAAATGATATTTATTTCTGTAAATAGATCTTTTCAGGACACTTTTACAAGTCGATTTTTACATTTTTTTTTAACTAGATGGCGCCGACGTTTCCTATCTGACGACCTCTGAGAAGAAACGTCGAAACAAACTCAGAGAATCATGGTCTCTTTTAAAGTCCAGACAATAGTTGTATTTAGATATGCGAGTTTAACAATGTAGGGCAAAATCTGAACAGGCCTTTTGAAGAAAGAGCCATAGCAGCTTTGAGTTGACCTGTCCTAACTGACGGCACGCATACATCAGTCATCGTGTAGGTCAACCATTTTATAGGGAGCTCAACGACCTTACCTGTAGCTTCCGAACCTTTCTTTTATCGCCTCTACCTTGCTTTTAGTCACGGCTATGGTATTCGTGACATTCGCCACGACCATGTCTCCCGATCCTAGGGAAAGTGGGATTTTTATCGGTAGGAGTCCCCTATACTCCATACCCCCTAGTAAATGATGTCGATCCTCGAGGATTTTCCGCACCAGAAAAAACATGTTAGAACTCCGTGTAATTCTTCAAGATGTACAGTGGGTTATAGCTGTTACCTGACCCACCCTAGGTGGGACGGCGGGGTCTCGGTGGGTCAGGTAACAGCTATAACCCACTGTACTTGTAGGTGTATAATATAATTATGTCTTTTCCCACTGTCAAGCAAACATCTATCTAACTCTATAAGAGTGAATGGGATAGGTTTCGCAACTTGTTTTGGCAACGTTTGGTTTTCGCAACCCGGAGTAGGCTAGCGTGGCGGATTATAGCCTAATCCCTCTCGTACAGAGTGGAGACCCGTGCCCAGCAGTGGGACAATGTAATCGGTTGATGATGATGATGATGATGATGGGACCGCTGGGTTACTATTTTCTTTAATTATCAATTCATTTAAAAGGCTATTGCCGTTTAAAAGTATCAGTATATAGTTCAAAATATGGGTATGTGTAGAATTTCCCCCATAAATTTATTTGTTAAATAAAACATACATGAATGTAGATAACAGGGATTATTACAAATAAATACCAGCTTAGAAAAATATTAAAATTTATTACAAGTACACAAATGATATGTTATTTCTAACATTAGTACATAACAATACTGAAACGATATAATAATTAAATATATACAAGTATCTCTATTAATATTTCCATAATATGTATTAAGCGCTTTCATATTTTATTTTGACTCAGTGTAAATTGACGAATTTGAGTTCAAATGTCAAATAATTAATTAGTATATTTTTATTTCGGTAGGGTTTTTTGCATTGTACCTTCTTTTGTATTTGTGA
Organism: Subacronicta megacephala; assembly: GCA_958496365.1. NCBI lineage: Eukaryota > Metazoa > Arthropoda > Insecta > Lepidoptera > Noctuidae > Subacronicta > Subacronicta megacephala. The sequence continues at coordinate 14,811,515 of OY292517.1, forward strand.
ACACGAAATTAAGTGAATAATATTAATACTAGATACATCTTCTACTTAATGATAAGAGAGCAACAAATAGTGATTAATAACAAACAACTTATTAATATTAATAAATGCCACGCGTTAACAATTCGAGGTAAAACAACGCCCCGCCAAATACAAATTGTTCTTGATTAAATAAAAAATCTTGATTTAAAAAATAACATTATGATTATTAAAAAAATGATATTAGAGAAAATAAATCGTATAATAAGTGTTGTTATACATAAATATCTAAATTATATGATTTTTTATGAATAACACTGTTTTTGTGATATAATGAAGTGATAAAACGTCACTTTTTTAACAATAAAACTTAACACATACCAGTAAAAGTCTTACAAGTCTAAACTAATTATGACTACATGAAAAAATAAAGGTGATGGTTACTAAAAACCGATAAATAGAAGTATAAATATAAACTTACTTAAAATCTAACATTAATTAATAACTTGTGATTCGTGTGTAGTAATCTTAATTTATAACGCTATAATAACATCAAGTTGTGATTGGAATAATATTCATTGTGAGATTTTTTTGTAAAATAGACTAAAATAAATATAAAAATAAATAGTATATTCAATCGCTGTCTCTTGTTAATTAATATCGACGATCAAAAAGTAATTTTCAATTTGCAAATAGGTACGATAAATTCGAATTACACAAAGTTTTGTATTGCGGGCAAGAAATTACAAATTGATTTAGCTTTTTTTATTAGGACCTTTGAAAACAACATTGATATTGCTCTGTAATTTAAAAAAAATGCTAAAAAAGCAGTGCCCGAGAACAATATCCATTCTCTTATCGTGGCTGTAAAAAAAAATAACAAGTGAAGGAAAATAGTGGGAGTTGTCATATCAAGAGGTCGAACAGAAGTCAGAGAATACTCTACCGACAAGAGCTGAGCTCTTAAATGGAAGAAACAGTCCGTTGATAATTAATTTCTTGAACAACAGATTAACACCTATCATGAAATAATTACCTATGTATTCATAACAATTAATTGTTGTTCGTTAATCGCTAAACTTCAAAAACACTGTCCGATTGAATTTTTTGTTGGTTTTCTTCTCTCAAGTTCAGGGGTGGTTTAGGATAAAAAATCATTTGGTAGACGAGTGAAGCCGTGGGAAACAATTAGTCAGAGAATAAACAAGGAAATTTAAAATACATACTTAAACAACTTCTTTCTGGGCAGCCACCAACTGTTTTAACGTTATTTCGACTGTGGTAATTCAAAGCTCATCTCTAGTCCTGGTCTTCTTGATGGCGAGGTCGTCGTGTTGGAACCAGGTGGCGTACACCCGGAGCGGCTCCGGTGAGGAGTGACGGTGGAACGATACCGGACGGTCGCGGGCCAACACCTCGCGCGCGTAGTCCTGGGGCCGAGCCTAGTGGGGTGTTATGGGTGCTGATGAACTTGAACTAAATAAGCATTTTCCAAAAAACTATGGATGGATTGTTTAAGTCCCGCCGTTTCGGGTCCTTCCAGCATCCATGGTTAAGAGTAGACAAGGGAGGCAGGACAGGAAGTCTACCTGGGACCATTGATGCTGCATGAATTGTAAAACAGACGATTTATTTCAATGTGTAATATTCTCATATTAATTTTGAATTTCTTAAAATGAGTTTGAAGTTTTATTCAAATAAACTCTTACTGTTTTTGTAGTTTGTGTCTGGTCATGGGACAATAATAGATAAGTTAATAAAATACTGTTACAAGTTTGATGAACTTTTTAAGAACACCCGCTTATTCTTAACGCGACAAGTGTCGGTTTTGTATAAAAAGCAAGCCGATACGTCAACTTGCGCACTTTTGCTCGAGAGCTCGGAGGCTATGGACGTGTGTTGTCCGCTAGTAATTGTGATAGTGACGTCGAATCTCTGTCCGATCATTACGTGTAATAATTTATTGTGTGTTTGCTCTGATCTAATGTGTGTAATCCTGACTCTGTAATTTGTTACTTTGGCCTAGGGCCATAATAAATATTTTTGTTAAAAAACCACGGCCTGACATTATTTCTAACAATACATTAAATAGTTTACCTGATGGAAGAGCGGTGAGTGCGTCATAGTGATGTTGTGTTGGTGATGTGCGCAGGCGCCGAGGGTCATGTCGTCGGGCGCGGCCAGCCCCGCGCACGCGCACCTGCCCAGCACACGCGCCGCGCCCACGCTCAGCACGGTGCCGCCGCCGCCCGTTATGTAGTCGTAACCTACCATGTGGAATATTATAATGTACTTAATCGAAGTAGTAGTAGTGCCTCCTTGCATGTCTACATACCAGCATGAATGGGTTCACACGACCGGGGAAGTACTACCCTCCAACAGATAATAGACGTCAAGTATCAATATGCATACTGTTGCGTTTCGTACGATGAGAGTGGAGTGCCGGAGGCCCAATTTCTCTCTCAGTCCCCTTCCTTCTTCTTTTCTCCTTCCCAACCTCTTTTCTTTAAATAGGCCCGGCAAAGTATCTACAACTCCTTTGATTTTGCAGCTGTCCATGAGCTGAACTACTTACCATCGGGTAGCTCGCCTGCTCGTTTGCCGAGTTATGCCATAAAAAAATATTGACGAAAACAGAACGCATGCGACCACATCGGTGTCTGAGAGTCGTCTGTCCATGAAAAGCTGTTTTACTGAAACTATTTGATGATGATAGTTTTACGGAGGGGTTCGCAGCTAAATGCTAACTAAGCTAATAATAATAACGAACACCTATTAAAACAAGTCTTATCCTCAGAATATCGGTAGTGCCCAGAAATTGGGTTTTGGAGGTCATTCATCGTCATCATAATTGAGAATATTCTGTAGAAAAAACAAGGCACGTCCACTGTAAAGACATCAGGATATTTTTTCCACTTGTAAAAAAAGGAACTTACCTTTCGCAGCAGTTTCTTTCTTCCCGTACCCGTAGCCGTATTTCTCTCCAAGCACGGTGACGTCATCACCACCACGGTAACAACTCAGGACCTCGCATAACCTATGAACCCTATAAATACACCATATAAAATGATGACCAAGTTTAGTAGTGCCCCATGCTTTCACCCTCTTTGCCCCGCTCCTAAGGATCATAGCGAGATGCTAGATAGCCTATAGCCTTCTTTAGGAAGGGAGCGGTGGTGGCCCAGTGGTCGGCCGCGATTTACAGGCCATACTTTGTATCTTTATCACCACTGCTCCCAAAACGGTAAAGGAAAACATCGTGAGGAAGCCGGCTTTTTTTTTTTTTTTTTTATGGGATAACTAGGCAAACGAGCAGGCGCGCTACCTGATGGTAAGTAGTCATCGCCGCCCATGGACATCTGCAAAACCAAAGGAGTTGCAGATGCGTTGCCGAGCCTATTTAGGGAAAGGGAGGGGAAGGAGAAAAGGAGAAGGAAGGGGATTGGGGGAGGAATTGAGCCTCCGGCCCTCTCGCTCACCGAACGAAGCGCAGTAACGACACGCTACTACTCGGACGTCGGTCTTCTGCGAGAGTGTGGTACTTCCCCGGTCGAGCCGGCCCATTCATGCTGCGAACAGCGTGGCCCTACTACAACAAAAAATCATCGGCATCTCTTGGAACCAAAAATTCGAAGACATATTGTGATATAGCTTCGATGCTATCAGATGGATTCATATATCCTGCTGCTACGCAATAATGTGACAATATTATTAATTATGGTTTGAAAGGTATGGTAATAAAAAGTTAAGACGGAATTTTGCGAACAAAGAAGTGAGGCCGGTTAAAACTACGCCTTGCCGGGTACAAACACAATTATACGCACACACGTTTACCAAAACTACGCCTTATGTGTCTCTATCTTGTCAGTCGAGTTTTCGATAGCTCGACTGACAAGATAAGGCGTAGTTTCGGTATACGTTTGTGCGTGTAATTGTGTTTGTACACGGCAAGGCGTCGTTTTAGCCGGCCTCACTTCTTTGTTCGCAAAGTTCCATCTTAACTTTTTATTTGACCTGAGTTGGCAAAATGAGGCTTCACAACTGAGTACTGGTATTTCTGTAGTCTGTAGGGAATGTTTTTCACGAATCCCATCGCTATGACTATAAGGCAAGAGAAGGCGTGCTGTTTTTAGTCGGTGCGAGTCCGATATAACCTCATAGCTCCTCATGGATCAATTCCGTACTTAAAAAAATGCCCGTATGCTTGTCATCAGTTACAAAAACACTTACCCAAGTATAGTGTCATCATCAGCCAAGAATATCCATTTGATATGAGGCTTGTTGGCGATTCTCTTCAACACCATTCTCAATATGGCGATGGTTTTAGGGCAGTGACCCGTTTTGCTGTTAGGTATCCCTGTGCTCAGCGCCGGGAGGGATGGATCTAGGATATAAAAAAGACATGGTAGAATCTTACTCCTAACTTGGAAGTTTCTTGACAATTCTTCTCGATAAGACCAACTATTTGGTACCAAGTATTGATAAATGTTTTTGACTAAGATGAAACGAAATCATATTGAAGTAGGGAAACGTTAGTATAAGACGATGTAGTGATACAAATTAAAGTAGGGTAGGGTCTTGAGAGAATAAATGAAAAATTACGAGCTAATTATCACAAATCGGGCACATCAGAAAGTTCTCAGTAGCACTCTACTGGGAACTTACTGATGGCGCAATGTCCGGAAATTGAATGCAGAACCTCACTCTCAACAATCAATGAGGCAGTTGAGCATTTTATCACAGGTTTTATTGCCATTAGAGAAAATTTAAATGAAGATCATAGATGCCCGCTGAATTCTTGAAAAGCAGTATCATTAGATGTATATATTTACCATCCTTGTCGCTAAAAAACAACAGGTTTGTGACGAGTCTCCCCCAAGTCTTCTTCACCACTCTAGCCCTGGACGAGTGAAAGCCGCTCCACGTCTTCACAGCGAAGAATATGGACTCCTCAGGTATGGCACTGCCCTGCCGATAACGAGGCGTTTGTACAAGGTATGCATTTTGGGATTTTAAAGTATTATTAGCTCGACTTGTCTCCGGTTAGAAGCCGAAGTGTGCTAATGTTATTGTATAAGAATAGTTGTCAAATATACGGTTGTCAAGGTACGGCAGCCAGCACATCAAGTTTCCACAAAATTAAAAATTTTCTCAGTTAATTTTGAACTTTATTATCAACAATTTTAGGTTTAAAATCATTTGGAGAAATTTGTCAATTTTGTATAACTTGATGTGCTAGCGACTATACATCACTAAAATTAAAACTTAAATCTGTTGACTAAGAACCAATTCTAGTTCAGTTTTTGTCGAATGCGGAAAAATAAAGCTGTTGAAATTTTTTTAGTGCCGTAGACTGTATATATTAAAGTACTCACACATATATCAAACTGTCGCGGATAAGTGGCGCAATTGTCGCCCGACACTATGCAGAAGCTCAGATCTGGAGTGAGCAGCGGTCCTGGGTCAGTACTATCACCATAGACCAGCTGTGCCAGCTCGAAGGCAGGGTCTATTGAGAAGTCAGCTTCTAGTCGGCGTTTACCACTCTCGATTTGTCTTAGGAGTCTAGAATGAACAGGAAAATAGAGAAAAGTCGCGCAACTGTTGAGCAACATTGGGTTGTTTTATGTTTTGTCTTCATAATTTACTTCAATTACAAGCGTAATAAATATTGCTATCCAATAGGAAGATGTAAGTATTACATATTTATTCGATAAGACTTAGTACTTTTTTGTAGATGGGTAAAATTGAATAGACTTTAGATTTTAGATATGTAGAAATTGATATTGCATTAAAGAAATAAATTATCAATAAGTTATAGTGTCATTAATAGTGTGAATGTCATCTTTCGAAAGTGACTTTTCCGAAAGTGACATTGTGCGAAATTTTTATATTTTTTTTCGATGTCATTTTGCGAAGGTTCTGCGTCAAGCTCAAGACCACAAAATATACTATAGTAACGCCACGCCACGGCTTTCAACGTGTTAAGTAAACTCACATTTCAATCAATTCTATTCTCATGGCGAACCCGCTGGCGAAGTTAGGATACATAAAGCCACCTTCCTCTTCCAGGTCCTCGTAGAAAGTGAAGTGGTGGATGATTGTGGGCTCTTCATCACTTAGCGGGTAACCCACCCACATAATGTCCTGGGAGGATGAAAGGATATTTGAAGGCTTTTAATCACATAAGTGCCTCGTTAGTCTAGTGGTAAGGTCGAACAAAGTGTTATTGGGATTTTCAATAAAATTCTCAGTAGCAGATCGCAGTATGGATTTGTGCCCGGTTAATGGCAATCAGCTCCCTCCCCTGTTACATGGGACCTAAACATACCAGCGAAGTTTGGGTGTATATTAGTACACAACTGCCTACAATTCGGGAATACAGGCGTGATGGTATGTTGTGTAAGAAATTTGCCTGTCAATACCTCTCAACCCGGTCGCCAAGAGAAATAAATCATATTTTTATGGACAACAGATATTTTTGCGATAATATTTACTAGCCTTATTTGGGTGCGGAAAATACTCATCATCTGCCTTCTGGGAAGATGGCAGTGTATGTCGGACTCATATCGATTAAAAACGGCACTTACCTTAGTTTGTCTGCTATAGCAATGGCCAGGGGATTCGTGACATTCGCCACGATCATGTCAGGCTATGGTCCCGTACAAAAATTGAACCCCTCAAGGGACGAAACTGCTCACTCGCTGTATTATTTACTAATTTATTTACTAATTAACAAGCCCCTAAATACTAGGCTAGTCAAGAATTTATTTGGCTATAAAGGAAGAGTTGTAATTTTACGGGTTCGTCTCAATTTAGTAACGAGTTTCCCAAGTATCTTTTGCAATTTAAACCGAGGGCACCCAATAAGGAGCTTGGTTACTTTATGAAGGTACAAGGTTCTACATACGTCTTCTAAATTTAAGATGTCTCTTTACCTCATTTCTGTCGGCGGCTGCGAGGGCGTCGATAAGTTTGGCACACCTAACAGCGGTGTGCGTTTCCACGAACAGCACCCATCTGACGTCACTGCCTTTGTACCGTGACGTCAGTGGCAACAACAATGGGAGGATAGTCCAAGCACCAGTTACGGGGAAGTCTTCATGCGTTATATGCACTTTTGGATATCGCTGGGAGCAACAAAGGAGAGTAATAATGTATTGATTCTGCGACTTAAGTGGGCCATTCCATTATAAACGGTAACCAGCAAATAATATATTAACCTTTTGAACGCCATTGTCACATATATGTGACAAACGAAATCTTACCCTGAACGCCAACGTCACAAATATATGACAAAATATACGTCGCACCATATTATGAAATAAACAATTTAATCATTACTTTAGTGTGTTTTCACACCTTGTGTAATTTGACAGAAAAAGTGGCCTGGCGTCAGGGGTACGGCGATACGTTTATACTCTGGCGTTCAAAAGGTTAATAACAATACGTTTATCATCAGTGGATCAGTTGCTTAGGAAATATTAGAATTAACAAGTGACAATTCAGTATTGAAACGCGCCAGTATAACACCTACTGCTGTAATGGCTTACCGTCGGGCAGACCGTATGCTATTTGAAACAAATAGAACTTTGACAGCACCTCTTAATCTAAATAGAAACTATTATTCAATCTATGAGACAGAGATAGCCTAGTGATATAACCATTGGACTGCCGTTTGAATCCAAAGCCTCAGACGTTTTGAAATCATGTGCGTATTGATAATTAATTATCACTCGCTTAAACGGCTAAGGAAAACATCGCGAGGCAATCGACATGCTTGAGATTTTCTCGATGGCGTGTAAAGTTTGCGAACTGTCAATGGCATTCTAATATGTTCCCTTTGTGCTCGGAGTATTTCTGCTAATGCTTGATTTACTTATTCACTCCATGAGAGCAGCACATGTTCTCTCATCCATCATAAACACACCAAAATCAATTAGTGCCATCGACCGATGGCAGAACCACCATTTCTTAAAAACACTCGAAAAAAGGAGTGAGTTCTCTTACGTTTTCCAGCTGCAAAACTTGATTCTCAATGTCTTGTTTAAGTCGTCTGGCAACACTGGCGTGGTAGGGCTCCGGTTGGCTTACAATAGTAAACACCACGTTTCTTGAATCTGTAACAATCAATACCTTGAAAACTATGTTTGTAAACTCACCCATGATACAGGACACATGCCTAAACATCTTGCCCATCCAATGGTTATCTGTAAGAAATTGCGATTGAAAAGAAGTCTGCCAACCCGCTGTAGACTAATAAAAGTACAGGTAAAGGGATGATGATGAAACAAAAACCTTTTCAATGTATTATCCTGTTTTTTAGTTCGCGACCTACAAAAAGTTAACTATAATACGTCAATTAGAGCTCTTATTTGTTGAAAAATAATACTTCTCATTTTTTTTAAACATGTGAATACACCAAAGACATTTAATACACTACTACTATTAAATCTCTTTGGAATACACAGAATATGATGGTATTAAATAATGGACCCTGTTGGGCACAGAAATGTAGGAGCGAGCAAGAAGGCAAAGTATTAAAGCAATGTCGACCCGAAATACTGAACGCGACCCCCCTGGTTATGAAACAATGTGTTTATTAACCCTCCTCCGCTCTTACACATACCCACATTTGCACACACAATGAACACAGGCCCATCAAATTACATCGCGCACCGACAAGCGCTGCTGATGACATTATCGCCAATGCCGTCAAATTATGACAAATAGCTCCGACGCATAGACTAACAAGCGTCGCGGCTCATCAATCATGGGAAGGCATTAGGTTTCATATACAGGTTGTATGCCTGGTTGATGTATTTACGTTTCATATTAGATAAATAGGTGTAAGGTGATAATGTGAAACGAAGTCAGCTTGTAGCGTCTAAGATCGGTGAGAGAAGGATATTAGATATGGAAAATATTTTATATTAGGTAAGTACCTACCTACCTACTTGCATAAGAAAACATACCAGCGAACTGTGTTTATGTAATAGGGGTCGAGATTAATGCCATTAACCGGACATATCCTAGGTACCGTTGGTAATTTTAAAGCCCAATAATATTTTGCACGACCTGGTATTCAAACCCAAGACCACGGTTAGGAGCAGCGCTTGCGTCCACTAAACTAATGAGGCAGTCGATCACCCGAAAATCAGATTTATCAAACAATCGCAAACCGCTAACAAAATTTCTAATACTGCACTTTCTAAAACTCGGAAGGCATGAATAATTCAAGCTGATACGGCGAAGTCACGGCCTTCGGGAACTTGTGACGGGGAGATTATCGCCTTAAGTCGTCTTACATCATCTAAACTTGTAATAAACCCGTAGTGGACGAAGGCGTGAGTTGTATCGTAGTAGGCTCAGACTAGAGTAGGTAATAAACTTGATTGACAAAGTGATCTCATCAAGGAAGAAAATAAATTAGGCAACAGATTTTTCGTTCCGACTTTAGTTCTTTTAACATCAAAATCCTGAAGGTAAGGTCAGTAAAACTAAGAGAGGCTAAACCATTGATTGTCACAGCGGCTGAGAGAGAAAGGCAGAAAATTTTGAATTCACTCACATAGAATTCGTTCACAAAAAAGTTCGTGACGGGATTTCATAGAAATACGATGATTATATACCTCGATGCTTCATTTATCTTCCTTATACCTTCCCTTACCATTTTAACACCAAAAAATGTCAGCCTGACACAGCACGCAAATCACACGAGCGTAAAGTACGATCTTCAATATTTAATTTCGTCTTGAAATTCGCATCAATCTCGTCGCCAGTTCTTAGTCAAATCGAAGTCAGAATCGATCAATTTGGTGGGAGCATCATGAATAATGCAAATCCGGAGATCACCTGAGGTGCGACACATTAAAATCGCATTCCCGCTTTATGAAGTCCCCAGGCGAGCACAAGACGTATCACCTTAGCACCGATAACGTAAGGGTTAGGTAAAAATACGCCAAAATGCGGGGGTTAACGAGTGGAATCGGTAGAATCAGATGGATATAATGTGACGACCCGAATCTTTTTTTTAGGGTTTGGCAGAAATTGACACATTACTGAATACTGATTCATTTACTGTCTGATAAAGTTGGGACCTACCAATATTATCCTATCACCGAATCGCAATGCAATTTACCAATACTAACATTATAAAGGAAAAATAACTTTATCTCAAGCCGCTGAACCAATACTTATTTGATGAACTTTGCTATAGAGATATTATATTGTATCTAACGTCCTTTGGGTTGCGAGTGAAACCGCAGACAAAAGCTTGTCTATAATTATTAATAACGTAATAATCTTGGTCCAATTTCCCTTTTGACAGTTCATGGTAGCTCCAGTTCAGCCAGGATAACGTGACCAAAATAAGAAACACTCAAGGTCGTATTTTATGCAGAAGGCTAACAGGCTTTTAAAGATGTTGCTTGTTTAAAGAAACCACTCCGTTCAGTATTTTCCGGCGGAGCGTTGATGGGGTATGAATTATTTGTGCACCTAGAGTGGAGAGACCACAAATAAGCCTAGTGCACTTTTGAAGGAACAGCGGTCGGGAAAATTAATTGAACTTCAAGTTGGCGGGTATTTCGTAAGACAGTTGCCATTTTAGGGCTGCGTCACTACGCTACTACTGAGATGGCATGTCAAATTATAAATTGCCATACTAAACTGAACCTGCATTGTATTTAGGCTTTCTATACAATGAGAGGTCTTAAGTGTGTGTCTTCTTCTACAGAAACTTGGCAAACGAGCAGGCCAGCCACCTGATGGTAAGTAGCATATGGACATATGCAATGGACATTACATGTAGTTGATGCCATGGACATCTGCAATACCTAAGGAGCTGCACATGCATTGCCGAGCCAAGGAAAACGAGAGGGGAAGGAGAAAAGGAGAAGGACGAGGACTGAAGGAAGAATTGGGCCTGGCGCTCCACACTCACCGTACGGAACGCAACAATATGCATAATGCTACTTGACGTCGATATTCTGTGGGAGAGTAGTACTTCCCTGGTCATGCCAACCGATTCATGCTGGCATACATGCGAGGCACTACTAACATACATACCATCACGCCTGTATTCCCCGAAAGGTTAGGCAGAGGTGTCATTAATCTACACCCACAGTTCGCCGGTATGTTTGGGTCCCATGTAATAGGGGGCGAGCCTATTGCCATTCACCGGGCACAAATCCAGACTCCGTGCTGCTACTGAGAATTTCATAGAAAAACTCAATAACACTTTGCTCGACTTGGGGATCGAACCCAAGACCTCTAGCGTAGCAGTCGCGATTGGGACCACTAGACCAACGAGGCACTACTACTACTACAAAAAAATATTTTCTTTATAAAACGGATGATGATCGTACGTCACTTGGGGAGGCGGCAGGGTATGTCGGACGTACTGACTAAAACCTGCACTTGCCTTCTCTAGCCCTGTAGTCACAGTCAGTTAGATTGGACCCCTTCAGAGGGCGAGAGGCCTCGCATCCTAAGTATCGTGGGTCGGATTCCCATTCCAATCAAATTGTGGGGTATATTGTATAATTATCTATAATCATATCTATATTTTACTAACTACAGGTCTGAGTGTACAACAATATATAAATGTGTCCTCTAATTGGACATAGTTATGCAGAAAGGACTCAATCCACACAATGTCACTTTTGAGTGATTGAAGTTTCAGCTGTGATTTCTCGAACACATTTTTTTAAATTTTTGACCCTTATTATTGACAGGAGAGTTTATATTTTATTTGTCTATCAAAATAATGATAACTATATTTTGCAATACATTACGAGATATTAACAGTAGTACGATGACATATTTAACTCGGCCATTGTGAGGATTGAGTCCTTTCTGCTTAACTACGTTCAATTATAATAAATCAGTATTTACTCAACAGCCGTGTCGTTATCATTGCTTCTTACATACAATAAAATTTTTCAGGGTATTTTTGCAAGAATTTCGCTGATCCCAAAACAGCATCAACTATCGGTTAATTTATCAATGCAACCCAGATTTTAAAAAAAATAAAGAATTAGATTGATGCGATAGTATACACGGTACAGATCAACCTATACAATTCCTGTTTAAGCTAAACTCGCATTGTTTAGGCTTTCTATACAATAAGAGGCCAACGCAAAATGGATTTTAATAGCTCGATGTCTAGCTAAATTTGTGAATCTCGTAATGGTCCAGTTTACAGTACCCATTCACCCAATTCCCCTTGAGCCTCTGATCACTTCAGTCAGCCGTCGCATTCCTCGCGAAAGTACAAAGCTAAATTCCCAATTAGTCGATTTCCCAAACTGGGCTTACTCAACTGATTGTATCTATAAATACAGTTTAAATTGCTTTGAAAATAAAATACAGCCACGACAATTTTATAAAACGTGAAAGCGTGATTGCCTCATTAATCTAGTGGTTGTAAGTGCGATTGAGCTGTCTTGGTTTCGATTTCCAGATCAAGCAGTTTTTTTTTTGTATCAATACTGGTACTGGATGTCATGGTCCATGAAGCAGCGCGGGAATTATGATTTGGGCTCGTTTGATGGCAAGTGCCCCCTCAGTCCCCTTCCTACTCCTCTCCTTCCTCTCGCTTTTCCTTAAATAGGCTCGGCAACGCATTTCAACTCCTTTGGTTTTGCAGATTTCCATGGGCGGCCATGATAACTTACCATCAGGTAGCTCGCCTGCTCGTTTGCCGGTTTTTATGGGTAGTTATGATCGTTTAAATAGGTACAGCATAAATATAATAATCTAACATACATAGCAGAATCTACAATCAAAAGCTTGCATCTGCAACGTCTACAATTTTTTTTTATTACATTTTTAAAGCGTAGTTGTAAATAGAATGGCGGTTTCATCAATAATTCGCGGGCCTTCGCACCGAATGGACGGGTTTCATTGAAACCAATAGGGATTTCGACAGTGTCTATAGACGACTCTATCGTAACTATGAATGTACATTTTCTATTACTGGTACATATATTGTATATACTGCTGTATATACATTTGGGAATATTGCCCCAGTCTTTTAGTTTTATATGTATAGGTATATAGGTATAGGTTTTATATGTAGACTGCCTCGTTGGTCTAGTGGTCCCAATCGCGACTGCTACGCTAGAGGTCTTGGGTTCGATCCCCAGGTCGAGCAAAGTTTTATTGAGTTTTTCTATGAAATTCTCAGTAGCAGCTCGGAGTCTGGATTTGTGTGGATACAGGCGTGATGGTATGTATGTATGTATGTACATAACATAACACATAACATACCATCACGCTTGTATTCCCCGAAGGGTTAGGCAGAGGTGTACTAATGTACACCCACACTTCGCCGGTATGTTTAGGTCCCATTTTATAGGGGGCGAGCCTATTGCCATTAACCGGGCACAAATCCAGACTCCCGAGCTGCTACTGAGAATTTCATTAGAAAAACCCAATAACACTTTGCTCGACCTGGGGATCGAACCCAGGACCTCTAGCGTAACGCGCTAAGGACCACTAGACTAATGAGGCAGTCCAGTTATGTTATGTATAGGTATAGTAAGTACATATTATAAAACGAAGTCGCTGTTTTCATCTAATTATTATTAAGCATATACCTATAACGTGCAGTGATAGCCTAGTGATACGACCATTGGACTGCCAAGTCAAAGGTCTCGAGTTCGAATACAAGGCACGCACCTCTGACTTTTCGAAGTAATGTGCGTATTAATAATTAATTATCACGCGCTTAAACGGTGAAGGAAAACATCGTGAGGAAACCAGCATGTCTGAGAGATTTTCTTGACGGCATGTGAAGTCTGCCAAGGCAGGCTAGCGTGGCGTACTATAGCCTAATCCCTCTCGTACTGAGAGGAGACCCGTGCCCAGCAGTGGGACAATGTAATGGGTTGATTACGAATATACCTATTTTAAAAACCAACATTCCGTACTCTGTCCTTTTCAAACAAACGTCAAACGATGTTGTAATTTATATTTGTTCTAAATGTATTTAGTGAGCCATGGTGCTAGACGCCCTTAGAGACAAAACCCCTCACTATCGTCGAGCTATATTAGACGAGACAGCGATGAGAGGCACATCAATAATTCGGTATCGCATCGCACGGATTCCAGCATGGATTGGGGGCACGCTCGAATTCCTGAGGCCTCGGCTCCCGGTTTCAATTTTACTGCACAATTTATTATCGACTACGTATGGCCAGCTTAATCTTTAGACGTGGTGTGAACGCCATTTATCTTTCTTATTTGTAGCGGGAACACAGAATAAATAGTGCTACGTACAATACAGCCACTATCCATCCCCTCCGTAAATATAGACATCCTTTCCAATGAATAATACGTCTTTGATCCGTTCACACTTAGTTGTGCTACAGTTTGTTCGAAATTACGTGTAACACATAAGTATTTTTACATAAATCAAAATTAGTTAAGTAAATAATCACAAATGCGAAATATAACGACCCCAAATTGTCTTTCTATTAAAATTTACCTCCGCTAAACTAATTACGTATATCTTTAGAAGCGCGCAGTTATTTCGAAAAAAGTTATATTCGCTGTATTTAAAATAAATTAAAAATTAAAAAAACCCCCGACAATTGCTTTATATCTCGACCGATTTTCATTAAACATAGCTAAGAACACTCCCGACTAATTCACCTTTCAAACAAAAAAACTTAATCAAAATCGGTCAATCCGTTCGGGAGCTACGATGCCACAGCTGTCTGTGGCATCGTAGCTCCGTCATCGTAGCACACACACACACACACAGACACGTCAAACATAACGGCCCGTCGTTTTTGCGTCGGGGGTTAATAATCAGCGAACGAATATCGTATCCCTACCATCTAGAAAAAATACATATTTTTTCTACTACAACATACCTCTACAATACATAAAAACACAATCATATTCAAAACTAAGACATAAAATAACAGTTTACATGTACCATTAAACGGTACTAAATTTAAGGGTTCATGGCACAAGTTTATATTATTATTACAAGTCAATAAAAATATATGCATGACACAGAAACCCTATTTTTTCCTAAAAGGTATGCAGACTAAAATCGTAAAACTATTTAAAGAATTTTATCCTTAAACTTGGCGCAGTGGCAGTAGTGGCACTACCCACCAAAAGTTGAAATAATGCCAGAAAATATATAGATAACTTTGATAAACAAAGTAGTTTAGATACGAAATCTTTTGAGAACTCGCTCACAGTTCAATAGAACCTTTTATCAGATTTACCTTTAGTTTAAGAGGATTCGATCTTTGTGCAGAGCAGGGATCTTTGAGATTTGCAGTATCAGCCTTAAATGCTTTGAGACAGACAGATGGTGTAAATTTAAAAACCCTTCTTCTCCAATCTGCATAGTTCTGATAAAAAACCTTTCTTTGAAATTTAACATAATATACCATCACGCCAGTATTCCCCAAAGGGTAAGGCAGAGGTGTACTAATGTACACCCTTATTTCGCCGGTATATTTAGGTCCCATGTAATAGGGGGCGAGCTTATTGCCATTAATCGGGCACAATAAAAGAACAGCCGACATTGCAAAGCAGTTTAAAAAAAAACCACCCAAGTGCGAGTCGGACTCGCGCACGGAGGGTTCCGTACCATTACGATTTATGACGTATTAAAAAAAAGTAGGTACTTACTAGATCTCGTTCAAACAAATTTTCGGTAAAAGTTTACATACATGTCTAAAACATACCAGTAATCCACTAATCTAATTCAACTGAACGTGACAATTAATATTCCGTTCCGTTCGTTGTTATCATTATTAGAAATCTCCTGTGATTGGGTAAAATCAAACTGATTCGGATGCAGGCCTTCCCGCAAATATGGCTGTTATTAATTGAATTTTCGGCAACGGCAGATTTGCCTCTATTCATCATGAGTGTCGGTCGTTTGTCTATAGACTGGTTTGAAGGCAAATTATGTATTTATGGGCCGACATTATGGACATTTAAAGTAGACAAAATATTTTTGTAAAGACGCATTTGTTTACCTGGGCGATATATGTCCGAGGTAAAATGAAGACACTAAAAAGTCGAATTTGTTCGACTTTTTAGGATTATACTCGTACTTTGTAATCTGCCAGAATAAATCTTTCGATTTGGAAATTACATAACATTTATAATTGGACACGTTCGTCAATTCTAGCAGAAACTTGACCACTCTAGAACAGACTGTAATCAACACAACGTTTCGAACAACATTTTATAAAAATGTAACCTAATATGTTTCTTACGTGTAAAGTGTCGAACCAATTTTTATGAATTATGTTATTGAGATAGATTGGATCTCGGGGAAAGACATAGTATAATAGCCTATAGCCTTTTGTCTCAGAGACACACTGGACTAGTCGAGTATAAAAATATGAAATATTTTTTCTTAGTAACACTCAAGCACTTCAGTTAACAAGCTAAGCACTGATAACTATCCAAAGAGTTTAAATTAATAGTTTTCAACCTGGCTCCAAGCAATTTATGGTCGTTATGGAAAGCACCCTGTTATTTCAACCCCTTCTTTGTTGTTTCGTTATTTCCCTTCAGTTGTTATGTGTTATTCATAAACTATAAACTTTTATGGTCGATTTCTTGGTATTTGTAATGATTGTTAATTTTTTTTGGCTTTTCCGTTAAAAATATCATCAAATAAACGAAACACTTACGAAAAAAGTGTTCAAGAACACGATAAATTTCCTAGAATTTTTTGAAAGAGTATACGATTGGCCGCGCATTGCTGTGGCTCAGAAAGATAAACACTGTCAAAATTTCAAAGCAATCGGCGAAGAACTTAAAACAAAAACACTAGCTAAATAACGGCTTCGCCCGCGTAGTTTCTCAGGTTTTTTCTACTATAATGCTATTATAATGATATGACTGTATACTACATATAATAAGCCTTCCGCTTGAATCTCTCCCATCTATTGCTGAAAACTGCATTAAAATTCGTTGTGTGCGAAGACAGAGTGCGGGACAAGCTAGACAATTATTGGAGGGATTGGCCGCAGAAAACTCTGAATCGAGAGGAGTGGAAGGAAGGCCTTTGCCCTGCAGTGGGACGATAATGGCTTAATAAAAAAAACAAAACATACCGTTGTTACCACCGTGTTAACGTGACCTGTCTCGAGGTGAGGTGAGTGTTTTGTGAGTAAATATTGAGGCCATAATTATTAGTTCTGAGGTAACCTAAAAACATTGTACTACTTATACAACCACATATTGTTGTTTCAAATTAGTAGCTTATATTTCAACATTTCTCAGCTTTTAGTCTTAACTAAACACCACTCAATTTAGGTTAACTTTAAGTAAATAAACTTGTTTAAAACCAGTTAACAAAACATCTTCGGTCAGAAGTTCCGACAGAAGCGCGAAGCGAAGAGCTACGATTAAAACCTAGTAAATTTAATAACATGGATTGTGACGTCACAATACCGAGGATGTACAAACTCTTAGCTTGAAAACTTTACTTTAATCTCGTACATAAGCTGGTGCCTGGTTTTATGTAAGATTTTCCGACTTTAAAATAAGAACTGTATGATAGTCGGAGCAGATTTAAATTTTTAATGAAGCTATTTGAATGATATGACTATTTCTCTGTGAGGCGGAGAAATAATCATATTATTTCAATAGGCTTCATATCAATTGTAACGGTTGTTGAACTGTCGTGTCAGTATACATCAATTCATTAATAGCATCACATTTAATATACATTAAATTGCGTGCCGTAACTCAGGACCGGGTTCAATATGTAATGTGTCCGTCTAATGTACCAGCTATTTACTGAAATGTAAAATAATAACTAGTATTTAGCTCCCTGTCGTCAGTGGAAGAGTTTAATTGTTAGTGGATCACCACGACCCCTAAGACAGCGTTGTCTCAACTCAGAAAGCGTAAGAAAACACAAAAACAAAACATCACAATTCTGTCCAATTGTCATTCTTCATACGCGACGGACAAAGTCTTTACAATAAAGAGCTGGCGTTGACAACAGCACTAACATAAGTTACCATAAGTTAAAACTTAGTTGTCTAAGTACACAGCCGCTAAATTATTCACGATACTCCACTTCGGCTTAAAACTTCGTCGCTGTCCCCAAAGCCAAGGGAATGGAGACTTGAGGATTGGACACCAACATTTATTATAAAGAAGGAGTACCAGCTTACTTGTACTTTTTGTAGAAGATTTTATCAGCTTTACATGAAATGCATATGATAGAGACGCTTTATATGATAGCAGTATTAGCCTTGTGATATAACCATTGCACTGCCAAGTCAAATGTCTCGAGTTCAAATCCAAGGCACGCACCTCTGTCTTTTCTAAGTCATATGCGTATTAATAATTAATTATCATGCACTTAAAGAAAAACATCGTAATGAAATCTGCATGCCTGAGAGATTTTTTTGACGGCATTTAGCGTGGTGGACTATAGCCTAATCCCTTTCATTCTGGGAGGAGACCATAGCTAGCATTGGAACAATGTACCTAATAGGTTGATGATGATGATGATGTACATGAAATGTTGCTAAGAAGCCACTTATATATTAACACATTTCCTGCCTCATAGCTGAACACAGGTCTTTGTTCAGAATAAGATGTGTTAACGTCCACTACGCTGGTCTAGTACCGGTTGGCAGACTTCAGTTTGTGTAATACTTAGCGAAAATTGTCTTTAGATTAGTCTAAAACCTAACCTATCTAATTATAATTTTTGCGTCGTTAAATTAACGGAAGTATGCTCAGGCCAAATCTACGTAAATCATTAAGAAATTCTACTAGATACGTTTGCGCAAGGTTCGTAAAACAAGAGTAGGCCTACAGGACCCATTAAAGGGGGTATATCCTATCAGAAAACTTTTTAATATGTCCCCAAACAATAGTTACAGGGCCTTCAGACTATCAAACACTCATACAGTGTGAATAAATAATTGTACACTAATGACACACGAACCCAAACTTGTTTAAATTCAACCCATGTATCGACATGTCGCGACTGACAAGGGATTCTCTTCAACTGTAATTAAATAATTTGAGGATGTTATCGTGTATTCAGAACAGAATCTATTATTAATATGTTTTGACTAATAAAGAATCCGAAAAGCAGGCTATCTAATGCAAAGAAATGTTGTAAAAGTTGACTAAATGTTACCGAGATACATGCAAAGGATTTTTGCATAAAGGTCCCTCAATGTCGTGTTACAAAAAAATTAAAAAACAAGTTTCCAATTAACTTTTTATATCGAAATTATTTCAATCCACATTTCTTAAAATTAATTCCAATAAACATCAGATATAAACGTTTGAACTTCAAGGACCTATATCGCAAACTTAGACCATCAAAGGTGAGCAGAAATATTCAGTGAGACGTAAAAATCCCGCGATAAATTCGATTTCAAAGCGAGATTTATTCGCGTGCTGCCTCGAAATCAATCGAATTGCGATTAATCGTTCGGAAATAAAGTCGCAACGGTTGGTTGAGTACGTCGGATGCAAAGCGACCCGCGACGTCTTTTGACTCAATATGTGGACATTTTCCGGAAGTATTTATGTAACCTACTTAAATGTATGAGTACCTACACGTCAATGGATCGTTCGTTGCCACTTCCATGATGGAAATACTGATGATTATTTTTAAGCACTAATTCCATTTTAAAAGCATCTGAAAATAATGGAATTAATGTTGATTTTTTCTATCGCAAGTTCCACATTTTTATTTTAGAAATTTGTGATTTTTTTCGGGGTATATAAACACTACAGGGAATAACACTTGTGAAATTTTTAAGGAGTGTAAATACACTACAGGTAAAACCACTTGTGAAAATTTTGAAGGGGTGTAAAAACACACTTAGGGTAAAGACCCACGGGATTTAAATTCGTGTCCTTACACTAGTTCTAGTAGGTAGGTACTCTACTCTTCTCTCTCAGCATTTCGCGGAAGGATGAGAATTTAAGCCAGATTCCTAGATTAATTAACATCGCAGGCATCACTAACAAATTAATTATTGTCATTGTCATATTTATCTGACTCACATAGCACGACTGCTACGCTGTGTTATTGGGTTTTTCTAATAAATTATGTGTATGTGGATTCGGGGTTAATGGTAATATGGTCGCCCCCTACTATATGGGACCTAAATATACCGGCGAAGTATGGGTTGCATAAGTACACCTCTGCCTAACCCTTCGGGGAATACAGGCGTGATGGTATGTTATGTTATTCATATTATCATCATTGACCCAGCAGTAGGACAGTTATGGTTAAAAAAAATACTGCTAGTGTTTTTGTCATTGTGTAGTCAAAACAAATAAAACGTTTTTAAATATAGACGGACTGAACAGTGATAAGCCAAAGATTGAAAACTGAATTCTATAGCGCTGACTTCGACTAAGTTAACGCTCAGCAAAAAACTTCAGCCAATCAACGTCTATGCTCATTAATTAGGTTTTTCGCTGACCAATGAAAAGAGTAAACTGTTGTTTGAGATAATGCTGAGCAAAGACTGCCTAAGTACATTTCAGCCTCATTGTGAAGATAGGTATACAAATTTCGTTTATTCCATATTCAAACTCAAATCCATATATAAAAACTTAAATCAAAACCCATTCCATAGTAACAATGGCATTTACATTTTTTTCTGAAAAATCCAAAAAAAATCACCTATTTATTTCAACTGGAATTTTTTTTTTTAGTTAAATGCTAAGTAATATTAAATGAATTTAGTTCAATATTAATATGAAAGTAAAATGTCCATAGTAATAATAATCAGTTGGCATAATTAAGAATAAGTAACAAAAAACTTACCAAAACTTTGAATACATTCTATGTAAGCAAGAATTAGCACCAACGTTACAACTGAAACAAAAAAGAACTTAGAAATGAACCCGTTTTTTGAATTAAGTATTTATTTTTCATTGAAAACTACAGATATATTTTCGAAATTAAAATAATTAAACTTTCCAACCGAAAATTATATAAAACGAACCTCTCGCGTACATATTGGCGGGAAAGTTAAGAGCGAAGGGCGTGCACCGCCCCCGCCGTTCAAATAGGTACTGAGGACCGAAAGACCAAAACTGTACGGCGGCTTTTGTTTCCTTTGACATAGTAAGACTATCTTCACCATACAGCCTACTTAGGAGCTATATGGCTACCACTTTTAACAGTTTGGTTTATTAGCTATTGTTATATTTTAAGTACAAGCATTAAATTTTGTAAATAAGTCTATTAAATATTCCACACTTTAGATTCACCCGTAAAAATGCATCAGCAGGCCAAAATATTATTAAGTATACAATTGGCAGTTTCAACTGAGATATCACATCTTTTAAATATAATTCTGCGGAAAATAGATATCAAGATACGCATAAAGATTCCAGTAAGGAAAAAAATATCATAGAGATTATTACAAAGCAAACAGTATAATCTACTAGTTATAATAATTAATACAACAGTCTCTTTCTATCTCTCTATCTCATTATGTTTAGTCAATACAGTACAACAGAAATAGAAACAATTTCTCTACAAAAAGTCTACAACAATTTTTATTCAGCGCAGTACAAAATCAATCACCGTGATTGGCCTATTCACAATTTCCTCTCTTGTTACTGTACAAATTGAGGTTTTTTCAATTCAAACTCTATTGAACGAGACAAACAATTGCGGAGTGCACCGGGACAGGCACTCCACTATACTAGTAATTAGTGCGATGGAGCCAACTGGAGTATTCGCAGTAGAGACAACCATTCATACTGAATAATTATTTATATTGGGAATTTAAAATTAAGATCAGATGTTACAGATTAAAGTGTTACAGAGACTACTGATATTACAGAGAAAGCCTTCCCCATTAGTGTAATGGTCCTAAGCGCGACTGCTACGCTAGAGGTCCTGGGTTTGATCCCCAGGTTGAGCAGTTTATTGGATTTTATATGAAATTTCCGGAAAATTTCCGCTGGAAGTCTAGACTTGTGCAAGGTTTATGGCAATAGGCTTACATGGGCCCTAAACATACCGACGAAATATGGGTGTACATTAGTACGCCTCTGCCTAACCCTTCGGGGAATACAGACGTGATGGTATGTTATGTTATGTATGTTATGTTACAGAAATTTAATCGGCAGAATAACATTACCTACGATCGTTAAGCATAGCCTATAAATGATATTTCCATTGGACAATGTTTGCCAAGAGACTCGATTTAGAATAAAAAAAAAACACTTCTTCTATATCTGTGTCCCGGGATCCGCAAAGAATTTCTGAGTCTACTTTAGGTACGCGCGATGAAAGGTTCAAATCGAAAGTTCGGGCCAAAAATACCAGCTTTCGTATTGTGCCTGTAAACCTGTAATATGTTACTTGGCAGCTTAATATCACTGCGAATCTTACAAACAAAGAAATCTACATATCAAAAATTCATAGATGTGTTAGTGAGACTCCAGGAACGTAAAAACTATTTTTGAAAACAAATCCTTTGAGAAAAGCAAGACTCAAGATTATTTCAATAAATTATTAAGATTATTATGAAGTTGGTGTGGGAGAACGGCAATATCTTTGTAAGTTTATAGAATTCTTTATCTCCGCTTAGTATACTCTAGAGGCGATTTTGAATTCAATGTAAGTATCTGAAGAGAATTAAGTACAGTCAGCTACAAAGGTCTATGAACAGATTCTAATTGACAAAACAATAATAAAACTGTCCATAAATCACTGATAACAGACTACTCTTCAAAACAAGGTTGTTATTTGATTAAAAAATACTGATTATCACATAAGGCATAATTTAATATAGCCTGTTTGAGAAACATATGCGAGCTCGGTGCAGGTCTTCGATGTTTGATCGAAAGTTAGTACATATGGTAATTATACTCGCACAGAATTTTATACTACAGTCGAATTTATCTACTTGTTTTAATAGGATCATATATATGAAATGGTCATGTTTATTAGTATCTTTTTGTATTTTTTTAGGCATTTTTCATGCAAAGATTATTAAGTTATTTTAGTGAAGGAAAAATACGACCGCGGGCAGGATTCGAACCTGCGTCTTCTGGTTAAGTACACCAGACGCTATGACCGCTAAGCCACCGCGACTCCCACCCGCCATGTCGAAATTTGCCTTCACATTTTTAATTTACGTCTTTGAGGCGACGTCAGTGACATCTGTTGAAAATTTTGCTTCTCAACCGACATGACATGCTTTACAGCAAGTACGATGTCGTACGATGCCACCTTACCTTTTAACTATCTTTTTGTATTTTTTTTAGGCATTTTCCATGCAAAGATTATTAAGTTATTTTAGTGAAGGAAAAATACGACCGCGGGCAGGATTCAAACCTGCGTCTTCTGGTTAAGTACACCAGGCGCTATGACCGCTAAGCCACCGCGACGCGATGTTTATTAGTACTTATTAATATTTTCCAACCATCTGTTATTCAGTTCAAAAACATTTTCAAACCGTTTAATAATATACCATGCTCTAACCGAGCATGAGACCGAACAAAATCTTCGTAGAAACTTTAAAGATACACGTTTGCACAGTAAAATAAAATAAACTCGGTTTAGAAGACGTTATATTTTATGAGATGGCTCATAACAGGTCCGAGTTTTAAGTTTCGAGTTTGCTCCCGTGTGTCCTTGGATCTTATAAATCAGGATAAGACTAAGTGTATTATTTATTAGATTTCCTTTTATTATTTAGTTGTTACTCCAGCCAAAACGATTCAATTTTTAAGACATTATATGTAATGTAAGTCTAAGTTTATACTTATTGCAACTAATCCAAATTTTAGTGTTAGTTTTAGTCTTAGAGTTCTCAGGTACGTTTCTTGTTTATTTAATAGGATTCGAACCTATTACCAATGGATTCGAATCGACGCAAATTAAATGCAAGACCTCTCAGTCAGCAGCAGTGCTTGCAACCATTGGACCAACGTTGCGATAGGTTTAATAAATCTATGTTTGAAAAGTTAATCCTCGTCGCTACTTTGTCGTATCAAAGTCTATACAATTGTCTACTTAATTTTTATAACTAGCATTAATACTTAAAAATAAAGTCGCACTTTTACACAGAATACAGCCGAATTCAAAAGCGGAAATTAGTTGAAGATTATTAATTCCTTCGATCTTAATCTTATTGATATGAAATTACTGTCATTATAATTTACAAACTTTCCTTAAAAAAACAATTTGATTGCTGAAGTTAATGTCATGGTTCGCAGACATACATTTGTACTATAATGATTCTGTTCTAAGTAAGTCGTATTTGTCGAATATATGTAATACACTACATAAATTCATAATAATTCATGTTACTTATTATTGTTTTTCGGTCAGTTTATATTTCTACCCAACGCCTGATCCAGCTTTTGTGTATTCCAAGAGGCCTACATCGCGTACATTTGCAGAACAAAATAACCATTGACGAGACTACGACCGCGATTGCAAGAACCTGAAGCCTCAGCAAAGTTCCTTGACGGTCTACTTGGAAACGCAATATTTTAACACCTCCTTAAGGAAACCCACTAGGAAATTTTGGGTTAAAGTGTGCAATTCATTCAATTTATTAGTCGTGGTACGTGAGACTTCGAGGTTTCCACTTTCAAGTTTTTTTCAAATAAGTATAGGTAGGTACTGTGAAAGGTTTTGAGCCAAAGGACCAAAACCGAATCTTTTAGGTGAAACATTACGGAAACATAGATTCTAGATTTAAAAAAGTCTTATTACTTACGAATAATACAGAAAGATTTATTGTCACACCATAATCCTTTTTTTTCAAGATGTTTTACTGATTAGTGTAACTAAAAAGCCTTACGGACCGAAGGACCAATAAAATTATGGTACCACATTCGGAAATGTAATGAGAAATTCAAAATGAATACGTATTATACCCACACAAATTGCATGCCTTCATCAATAATAATGATTGGAACACCATGATTGGGCGATTGGACGAACCAGAGGAACGCGTGATTTAAATACTTGATTCGAAAGTATAACGAATATGGACCCACCCACCAATAATATTTTCCAAATATTCAAAAGTGGAACTCAACTTTTTTTACTTGTGTTTCAAAAAGTTGGGCTTCAAACTTAATTGGCAAAGCGTGATTCGCGCGAAAATATTCCGTTAATTCAAAATATGCGAAACTTTTTGCATAATTTTTACGAGGCTCTAAAAGGGGTGGTTCGTTGCAAATGGGGGAGACCGCGCGGACTATTACTGTGCCCAAGTTAATAGCTTACGTGCATATTGCACCGATTCCATTACGTGATTGGCTTTTTAAGTGTCCCTGTGCATTCTTTTTTTTGCTTTATAAACTATAGCAATCACGGAATGGGGTGTCCAGATTGGAAATAGTTTTATTTAGCACAGAGCTTCTAGTGGCAATTGCATTAAGAAACAATGTATAGATACAGAACCAATATATGCGAATGAGTGTTCAGAGATCCTAATCTTGCGCATTGTGACTGCGGCGATCCAGACCAAGCTATGTCACCGTATTATATATTACCATATGAATACCGGCACTAGGGACAATCTTTACTTGGTCACACCTAACGCCATTATTACTCCTATTACTCCTAAAATTGTTATTGAAATGAATATGTAGAGATGCCTTGGACATGTTGAGAGAGAGTATGGCGAATATCATGGGCAGCGTCGGGAGAAGTCGCCCTAGAAGGACATGTACCTACATCATATACCAATTGTATAGGGAAGGTCCTGCAAAAAGGTCAGCTGTGCCGTACTCGCAGCTGGGGCGTAAGTATGACAAGCCGTCTATATTTTGTGCCTCGTCATCATCAACCCATTACATTGTCCCACTGCTGGGCACGGGTCCCCTCACAGTATGAGAGGGAATAGGCTTTAGTCTACCACGCGAGCCTATTGCGGGTTGGCAGACTTCACACACCGTCAAGAAAATTTCTCAGGCATGCAGGTTTCCTGACAATGTTTAAGGAAAACACAGTTTAAGCGCGTGATCATTCATTATCAATACGCATAAGACTTCGAAAAGTCGGAGGTGCGTGCTTGGATTCGAACTCAAGACCTTTGACTTGGCAGTCCAATGGTAATATCACTAGGCTATCACTACACTTATATATTTTTTGCCTACCGTTGTGGGATAAAGATGTGAGTTGTGAGTGTATGTATGTAGTCTTAAAATTGTTTAATCATTCACACAATAAAAAGAAAAAACAAAACCTTATGTATTGCATACTGCTATTGTTGATTGAAGTGTGAATAGACTATGGTCTTATCATCCAATGGAGTCATTGACCATTATGGTTAACCTAAACAATTACACCATAGAACTCTTTAAAAAAAACAGCCTTTTTGTTTACAACAAAAACATTAGGTCATATGGTTTATAATCCACATTACAAATCTTTATAGCAATTGAATGACAACTGCTGAATAATAATTATTAAAGAAGATTTAACAAAACCATGTTTTTAAAAGGATATAATTTAGTCATTACACAACTGACTGCCTCATTAGTCTAGTGGTCCTTAGTGCGTCTGCTACATTAGAGGTCCTGGGTTTGATTCCTAGTTTGAGCAGTGTTATTGGGATTTTCTCAGTAACAGTTGGAGTTTGGATTTTTGACTGGTTAATAGCAATAGGCTCTCGCCCCCTATTACATCCGAAATTGCAGCTCTGCCTAACCCTTCGAGGAATACAAGTATGATAGTATAATTGAGTAATTTTAAAGATTTTAAGTTTCTGTAATTAGTGCCTAATAAAAAAACCGTTTTGACTTTGAGTTCCAAGGATATCTTGGCAGAATTGAGTGAGTTTTTCTTCAAGAAAATTTTCCATTTATATAATATCCCATTTATTGAATGTCTCTACTAGTTCAAAATACATATACAAAATTTCTAAGGACCTTTATACAAAAAAATATAGGTAATATTACAAACAAAAATACAATGTTTGTGATTTCAAATTCTCATAATTTTATTTTCAGGAAATTAAAAACCATAGTTATTGTTACAGGCAATTATAATAAGAAACTAAGGGTTAAAACACCCTCTGAGCGTCTGTCTGATCCCATGACCCTTGCATGGTTTTAGGATATTAGAAAGATAATAATTTCCATGATTAAATGAGATGTAGAAAAATAATAATTTCTTTAATTAATGCGCTTTAATGTTCTGCACAGAAATGGTAAGTCCGCATATTATGCGGAGCTACTTACTATTTGTCCTGTCTGTGCAGTAAACTTACAACACTGCCTATCAGCTTTCTTTAAGTTTTTTAAAAGTTTGTAAAACTTTTTATAACCTTACTAAATGGTGGAGAAAAATATATATTCACTAGACATTCTGCCTTTTTATTTATCCAGTTTAGCGCTAAGTTGATTAAATAATTCAATATTTAAAATTTTACACAATAAACTTGAAAACTTACCGAAGTCCATTATATTTGTAAGACGCATGAACGGTTTTTGAAAACTAATTACTCAGATAATTTTATTAACATTTTCAGTTTGTTTTGTTTGTCATATGCAAATAATCTATAATATAACTTTCCGTTTTCTCGGGGTTTTTTCCTTATCAAACTTTAAAATTACTTCAAGTAGAGATGGGTAGCTCGCGAATGAGAGATAAAAATGAGCTAGCTCTTTGTTTCCAATCTAGCTCTCACTCACTCACTCGCTGAGAGACTAGCTCTCCGGCTCAATTAGTTCAATGAATCTTCATTGTAAATCGATCTTTATTTTTGTGGAGACAAAGTAGAAAGTGCTTTATCATATTTACTTATCTAGCTCTTCGCATCAATCAGCTCAGTGGTTCTTCATTGTAAATTGATCTTTATTTTTATGGAGACAAAGTCGAAAATGCTTTGTCATATTTACAGATCTAGCTCTCGGTCTCAATTAGCTCAATGGATCTTCAATGTAAATTGATCTTTATTTTAATAGAGACAAAGTAGGAAATGCTTTATCATATTTACATATCTAGCTCTCCTGATCAATTAGTTCAATGGATCTTCATTGTAAATTGATCTTTATTTTTATCGAAACAAAGTAGCAAATGCTTTGTCATATTTTCATATCTAGCTCTCCGGATCAGTTAGCTTAATGGATCTTTAATGTAAATTGATCTTTATTTTAATGGAGACAAAGTAGGAAATGCTTTAGGAAATCCACATATTTAGCTCTCCGGGTCAATTCGCTCAATGAATCTTCATTGTAAATCGATCTTTATTTTTATAGATACAAAGTAGAAAATGCTTAAGCATATTTACATATCTAGCTCGCTGATCGCTCACATGTTGTAATGAAAGGGTATGTAAGTATATCTCTCGCTCACCGAATAACTCATTGACTCAGGATTCAATTTGAGCTAAATGAGCTAAAGAGCTAAAAGAATGATATATCTCTTTTGATTGAAAGAGCTATATCTCTCTTTTCTTTTCATTGAGCTATTTCTCGCATCTCTATTCAAGAACATCGCGGAGTGACAACTGACACTGCTGTCAAGTCACCACTCAAGTCAGTAGAGATGAAGCGTAGTATATACTAGAACAGATCCAAGGAACAGGTATTTCACAATACTAGGTGGCACCTATTTCAACTTTTAAAATACTCGATCCACCTAGTATCACTGCCTGCGCGTATAAATTTGATTTGAACCTTATTTCAATCCAGCTAAGAGTAAATATACTCCGTCTATTTTAAGCAATACTCGATACTCGTGATATTTTGAAATACTCGATCCACCTAGTATTACTGTGCCTACAATTTCAATTTGAACCTTATTTCTATGAGTATTAAGATGACGCGATGCGCACTCGTGTTTACCAAATCATTCATGTGTCAGTCATTTGAATTTGAACCTTATTTCAATGCAGATAAAAGTAAATGTACTATGTCTTTTTAACCAATACTCGATACTAGTCGATACTTCATTCAACCAAATACTAGGCATACTAGGCGGACTTGATACACTAAGTATTTTGTAAATACTCGATACTATACGATCCGATACAATACAGAGTATCGAGTACGGACTAGTATTTGTTGGGTAATCTTGTTGGATGCCGGCTGATTACCATTTAATTATTATAGATTACTATGAAAAATGAATTTAAGTATACGGTACGATGTACCTAGATAAATATTTAACGTCGACAGTCCTAAGCCTGTGTAAAGTATGAAGAGAAGATTCCGATTCATTACGTACTGCATCCGCAGCCGTACGCGTAATTCATACTAGGTGGAACAGGTATTTGGATCGAGTATTTATTCGGAATTGGAATAGGTGCACCTAGTACGAAATTTACCTAGTACGACTCATCTCTACAAGTCAGTCACAGTCACATTAGCAGACAGAATAGAAATCAGATTGAGTGAACGAGACAAACGAATGTCAATGTCAATTTATTAAGTCAATTCACTTCACTTTGCGATCACAACGATCACGCTCACAAACTACAGTTTTCCCGTTCCACTTGCTTGTGAGTGCTACTGTCATAAACTCAAGTGGAACGGAGTTTAGAATTTTCTTAACGATCACTGCGACCCACCTTTTTAGATGGGTCGTCGTGGGCGTCGCCTGGGCGTAAGTCATGAGTTCATGACGTCATGAGTGACATTTTCGCCGCGACCACAACGACCGTGGTCGCCATGTGAAACGACTAAGGAGCATTTTGAACGTTGTGATCGCCAGGTGGAACGCGGCCTTTGTTACGTGAGTATGGAGCAGGGGCTGGACACTTCTATACTTATGTACGTTACGTAGCGCTATCTCTCGATATATCCCATAAAATAAAAACAAGTTTTAATGCGTTGTGCCTCATAATACCATAGATGGAGCTTATGCCAAGAACTGGTACTAGTGTTACTGTTTTATCGACATTATGTGGAATATGGTGGTTGTTAAGTTTGGATGTTTTCTCTCAACTTCAGTCACTGTTTCATGATATTTTGTGCGTTACTATTCAGAAATTGTGTTAATTTGTAGGTTTTCGATGTGAAATACACAAAGGCAAAGTAAATATATTGATTTACTGTTGGTGCAAAAGTGTTAATCGAATTCTGTGCGGTAAAATGAGGACTATCAATGCAATGGACGTACGGTGGCCAGCACATCAAGTTACCACAAAATGACAAATTTTCTCAGTTGATTTGAACTTTATTGTCAACTATTTAAGGTTTAAAATCATTTGGAGAAATTTGACAGTTTTGTATACCTTGACCTGCTGGCGACTGTACATTGTAATGGCGTAAATTTATTATGAAAAGTAAATATTATAAAACACCTAAATAAAGAAATTTCTGAAAAACTTGTTTTATTTATGCACTATGAATACATACATGCATATATGAAGTATATAAACCTATTATAGGTTAATATATATTATTATACGTAGATACGTACATATATCTATATATATATCTCTCTATATAAAACAATCAGTACATGGGAAACGTCAAAAGATGGCCTTAGTGTTCAACAAATGTCATTTGTGGTGAGTGGTGACACGAAAATTGCTGAGAGGGCTCTCTTTTCCTAGTATATTATTCTACTCTTTGGTATGGAGTGTAAGTGTACTAAGTGTAGTTACTTCTACACTCCTTAATCGTAAGCCGCATGAGCTGGGCGACTTGTTTTTTGCAATTCAAATCATTCGAATTGAAGAAGTTGTCGATTCGAATCATGATTCCAGTTGAATCGAATCGGTCGTAGGCAGCCATTCAGCGAATAGCATCGGAGCGAGTTGGTCCGTGTATACGAAACACATCGAATTTACTGCGAGTCTTAGGATATATTTTTCTCACTTGAACTCGTAGAATCGCAGCTATTCGCTATCTGACTCACTCGCTCACTTTGTTCTCGGCGGAGCGACGCAGCGAATCAGGTCCAGTCACCAACTATTCGTTCTGTCGAGTTAAACGTTTGACTTCGCTTGCATAAAACAAATCAACTCTGTTACGTAGAAGGGCCATTTGAATGAGCGAGTGCAAAGGCAGATTCGAGTTATTAGAATTAAATTCATACGAATCGCCAAGAAGTCGAGCCGCGATGGCTCGCTACAATACATGACCACGAACAACTTCATTCGACCGATCGAATCAAATCGAATCATGAGAAATGCAACTCAAACCAGTCGAACCATTGAGTCGCTGCCGTGATTCAAATGTATCGAATCCAATCATTCGAATCGTCCCATCGCTACTTTGTTTGACTTTGACAGTTTGACAGTTGTCATTAAACAGTCGATCTGAGCGGTTGTCTTTACTCATAAAATCTTGTAATTTCGCATTCTAGACTATATTTATTACGTATCCAGTATCTATAACAAGTATTACATGTGTTTATCTTTATCACTATTGTGTTAAGCTTTAAATTATATTAACGATAAACGTATTTTATCTCAAGAATTTACTACCGTAGATAAAATAATTTACAATTCTGTTTAGTTCGACTTTTGGACCCATACCTAACAGGTTGTTCTAAATCAACGCAAAGAGTATATCGGTTACAATTACAGTACAAAGGTTCATGTTAATAAGAGGTCGAGTGCGTGCAGTGACGAGAGGTTTTAGTTCTAGTAAAATGGCAGGCCAGCAAGTTACAGACGAACAGTTGAAGGAGTATTTACCTGATTTACCAAGTGGGCCATTAGATAATTATAGGAAGAAGGCGACCTTCGATTGGCGGCGCATGAAACTTGTTTACGAAACATTAAACACGATAAAATTGAAAGTAAGTTATTATTGTTTTATATTTTTTTCAAGCTGAATGTAGGCAGGTCAGTGACCAAAACTGACTAGGCGATAAACTTTCACATAAGTAGGTATCTAAAACATGCGAAAGTATGTCTATGCTATAAAGACATACTAAGTTAGT
Source organism: Subacronicta megacephala (assembly GCA_958496365.1). Classification (NCBI taxonomy): domain Eukaryota; kingdom Metazoa; phylum Arthropoda; class Insecta; order Lepidoptera; family Noctuidae; genus Subacronicta; species Subacronicta megacephala. Next base: position 14,843,367 of record OY292517.1, read on the forward strand.
ATGTTGCAACAACTTTTTATGAAAACAATTCCTTCTTCAGTTCCTTAAAAAATATTGAGAGCATAGTATTATATATTTAATAAAATTTCATGGTAGCCTTAGGGGCTGAGTATTTTTCAACCAACTTCATAAAGGAGGAGGTTCTCAATTAATCTGTTTTTTTTTTGTATGTTTGTTACGCGATATCTCCGCCAATTGTAGACCGATTTTAATTATTGTTTTTTTTGTTTGGTAGGTCATACTTCAGAGGTGGTCCCATTCAAATTTTATCTAAATCAGTCAGGCAATTTTGAAAATATCAACAAAAATCTAAAAATTGTTTACATCAATGATATTATCGTTTACTCTGAAACATCTCTGTCTTATTGGAGTACTTCTAACAAAACTTTCCACAAAAAATTACAAAATAAAATTACTTTTAACAAAAAAGTTAAACCACCTTCAAAAAATAATAAAATAATTTTGTCTAAAACAGTTTGGGAATTCGGTGGCAAAAACAGAAGACCCACTCAAATAGAAGTCACTGACTTCCCAAACTGTTTTAGACAAAATTATTTTATTATTTTTTGAAGGCAGTTTAACTTTTTTGTTAAAAGTAATTTTATTTTTAAATCAAATGCACATTGTAGAACTAATAAATGTTTGTGTCAATTTGATTTTTATATTTGGTAGAAGCAGTAGAAGCAGCACCAAATGTTGTGGGTTCAATTCCACTCCAGACAAATATTTATTTTATATGTTTTAACAGATTTTTTTTCAAGCCTGGGCGTACTTTGTCTCATTTTCATTTTTGTGCAATCCCTCACAACGCATTTAGTTCCCTAAGCCCGTCTTAGGGAACAAAATGCATTGTAAGGGATTTAAAAGCTGTGTTTAAAAAAAAACTTTTTTCTAGAATGACATATGGAGTTTCATGGAGAATCATCCCCTATTCAAACACTCAGATGTCACAAGGGCACTGGATGATGAGAGGCATATCACCACAAAGAGAATGTACACCATCTATAATGAAAAGTTCTTGCAACTGGAAAAGGTAAGAGTGTTATTCCTCCATTCTATTTCACTGATGCCCATACCAGTTGCTGGTAAAACAAAACTATAGATATTGCTGTCTATAATAATATTCGGCTTAACGGGTTAAGAAAATAATGTCATCCAACCTTTAATTAACTTACATTATGTATTTAATTTATGTTCACAACTAGTTTGGGATGCAAGGTTACATGATTAATGTACATTTATTTACTTATACTCATATATACTATTTTTTGTAACCAGTGTTGTGTATAATAGAACAGAAATTAGAGATATTGAGTGTTCTCAATTTAAGAAGACGCTTTAAGGTCACTGAACCTTAAATCAGCTTAACATTCCATTCACACAGTTACACATTTATCTCTAAAGGGTTAGACAGACCAAAATTTAAACTATCTAACAAGAAGTTTTTACTAAAATGTACCTTAATGTATGGCATGTAATGAGAGATGACAATGTCAGCGCACATGGTTACTTGTAAACACATTTTAGGCACTTACTATTCCTAAAGGTCGCAAACCTTTGTTTTCTTTGGTGAACATATTTTGTATAATTTTTCGAGTATCACTGTCGCCCGAACTGTACTGCTACGTCAGCGTGAGTAAGCTATGTAAATGTTATTTCTTTTTAAGCATTTTCTAAAGCTATTTTGTGAAAGAACATTAAAGCGCAGATACGATTCCTGCATCCTTCGGTTTGGCACACTATATACTTGAGCCAACTATGCCATTACGGTCTGGATACAGGTTAAAGTTCTGCCTGCGAAAATAAATATTAAATGAACTGGAATTAACAAAAATCTAAATATCTACAGAACTGTAACTTTAAAACATATTCTTATGCAAGTATAGGTACAGTCAGCCAGCACATCAGGTTATACAAAACTGTCAAATTTCTCCAAATGATTTTTTACCTTAAAGTGTTGACTATTTAGTTCTAAATCAAAGGAGAAAATTTGTCATTTTGTGGTAACTTGATGTGTACATTAATTACCACTTCTCCATATAACAAATGTCATGTATGCATGATTTGCATGCTAATACAAGTAGTCTTAACCTGGATATGACTTATGATAATTTCTTATGATAATCCTTCTTTGTACTTAAAATGAACATTCAAGGACAGTTTTTCCCAAACATTGTTCTACCATGGCCCGATAATTTCCATACTGCTTCTTTGAGACCCACTCAATAGTGTCAACCCTGCTCCAAATTATTACACATTTATTGTAATTAGAAGTATGAGTGCATCCTTAGTCTAGTGGCCCCAATCGCGACTCCTACGCTAGAGGTAAAGTGTTATTGGGTTTTTGTATGAGATTCTCAGTAGCAGCTCGGAGTCTGTATTTGTGCACGGTTAGTAGCAATAGGCTCGCCCCCTATCACATGGGACTTATAGACACTGGCGAACGTTGGGTGTAGATTAAGTACACCTCTGCCTAACCATTCGGGGTGAGAAAGAAAGAAAGAAGAAAGAAAAACTATTTATTTCCTGCAAAACAAGATGAGACTTAAATTACAAGACTATTACAAAACTTAAAACACAAAAAAAATGATGGTATGTTATGTTATATTTTTAATATAAGATTGTTTTTGCAGGTAGCTGAAGATCCAAAGTCATTCCAAGCGGAAAACGAAGCACTGTTCATGTTCGACAGTTCCTTAGCTGTGAAGCTGTCTTTAACCTTCCGGATGTTCAGTAACGCCATCCAAGGTAACGGAAAGAGCCACCACTACCATCTCATCGAGGATGTGGAGAAGGCCAAGATTGGAGGCTGTTTTGCATTAACGGAAGTCTCCCATGGGTCCAATGCTAAAGGCATGAGGACAACAGCAACATATGTTCCGGAGAAACGGCAGTTTGTTATGCACAGCGCTGATTTTGAGGCGGCAAAGTGCTGGGTTGGATCATTGGGTAAGATACCTAACAATAAGTTGTCTGAGTATTTTTTATAATCTCCTAAAAGTTGACTATAAATACGGCCAAAAAACAGAGCGGATTGCGCCTACGGCTATAAGCTGGACACCACTGTTCCAATATGTATTGTCTTCAATTCAGTAAATTATCTATGATAATGATGATAAAGTTTTATTAACATGTTTTAATGTTACAATAGCTGTAGCGTGAAACAAGTAATCTTTAGTTGTTTTTTTATTCGTAGTCGGGCTTAAAATTTTAAGACACTTTTTCATAAATTTTTGGTTCTCAAAATATTTCATTTACTCTCAGGATGCAAGTTCTAATCTTATGAGGATTGTTTAACAATTTTATGGATCTAGATCTATGATATGTACAAAATAGTTTTAGTGTTTTTTCACAACTGAATTCTACCTGGCCTCTGGCTCGTCGTCTCGCAAAACTCTGAAACGCCTAGGCCAATTTGGCTAATTTTGGTTTGAAATATCTGTGGAAGTCCAGAGAATGTTAAAACTGTGAAATAATATGGAAACATTCGACCTGAAATGTGCCGCTCCGCGCTACGGTCGAGTTCAGGCAGGAAAACATTTGTTGGGTCTATTAGTAAACACAGCGTTGAAGTCGAAGCTTTGCGAGAAGTAGGACCACTTCAGAACAACTGCATTACTATTTTGGGCGATAGCGCGAGTCACACTACACCCCGAGTGGGTGACCTACCGACTGAAACCACACGGGCCACGGGACCGAGGTGCCATTCCTCCGCGACACGACTGCATACGTCCTACCTACATCAACCGTCAAATTTGAAACGACGTTATTAAGTTAGGCAGATGCACTGACAACAACGAGTCGTATGACAGTTCCTAGACTAGATTTCCACGCGGCTGCCCACAGAGAAGTGTGTCCCTGCAGATTAAGACTTATAATTGTTACAATTTTAGGAAAATGCGCAACTCACGCTATAGTCTACGCAATGCTGATATCTAAAGGCAAGAACCACGGACTCCATACGTTTGTGGTGCCTATTAGAGACCCCAAAACCTTGAAGCCGTACCCCGGGGTCATTGTTGGAGACCTTGGAGAGAAGATAGGCCTAAATGGTGTTGATAATGGGTAAGATTTATTTCATAACATGTTTAAGCGTGAATATTAATAAAGACGAAAGATTTGATTGTTTGTATGCATTGAATAGGCTCTGATAGTATTGGACCGATTTGAAAAATTCTTTCACGAATAGAAAGCTACATTATTCCTGAGTGACATAGGCTAAGTATATATTATCCCGTGAAATTACAAGAAACGTATTCTCCACTCGGGCGAAGCTGCTAGCGGAAAGCTAGTATTTTATAAAAATGTCATTGTAAACACGTTTAGGTTTAAAGAAGCTTTATTCTCATTAAAAGCATAAATGTCACTTACTTAGAACAATACTAAAATCTTAAAACTACCATAAGTTTGTCGTCGTCAGTTACAAGTTAGTTATTAATTAATTAATTACTCATCCAATGCATTCAGTTCTCCAAACTTTTCAAAGAACTACCATCTCGCCTGTATTCCCCGAAGGGTTAGGCAGAGTTGCAATAATGTACACTCACAGTTCGCCGGTATGTTTAGGTCCTATGTAATAAGTAGCGAGCCTATTGCCATTAACCGGGCACAGATCCAAACTCCGAACTGCTACTGAGAATATAAAAAAAAAACCGATAACACTTCTAGATCTAGGAATCGAACCTAAGACCTCCAGCGTAGTAATCGCACTTTCGACCACCAGAGTAATGACAACCTCAAAACTTGCTTTCAAGTTAAAAATCTGCTCTTGTAATAAATTACTTGTTAAAAGTTTCTGCAAGTACACAGCTACAGGTCAACCTATACACTAACGGTTTAAGCTGATCTTGCATTGTATAGGCTTCCTATAAAATTGGAGGCCAGCGTAAACTGGTTTTTTATAGTTTGATGTGTAGCCGTGCGTACATTGCTTTCAATTCATCAAAAACTGCCACAATACACAATAATACGTAGTACTTATATTTTCCTAGTTTCGTCATGTTCAACAACTACCATCTACCGAAGGAGGCAGCATTAGACAAGTTGGGAGGTGTTGATGAGAATGGAGACTATAAGACCCCCTTTCGGGACCCCAACAAGAGGTTCGGAGCAGCCCTGGGGATCTTATCAGGTAATTGAGCTTAGGTTTAAGTTTCATCGTCACCCTAGCATTAGACTAGAGGCGTTGTTAAGAATGGAGGAAAAGCACCCAATTTTGACATTAAAAAACAAAGGTCTAGAACATAAGACCTCATGTGAGACTTATTGATGAGATCCTTCAGAAAGGTCAGGTACTGTGGCCAGCACATCAAGTTACCACGAAATTTAAATTTTCTCAGTTGATTTTGAACTTTATCGCTAACAATTTAAGGTTTAAAATCATTTGGAGAAATTTGACAGTTTTGTATACCTTGACCTGCTGGCGACTGTACATACAGCTATACAAAACCATAGGATGGCTTTGAATTGTACATACAACCTTTACAATAGGAGGTCAGTCTAGACTAGTTTTGTATAGCTTGACGTGCGGCCGTGTGTACGTAGTACCCGCACATGTGTATGACAAGATTTATGAATGTGAACGAAGCAAAAGAAGTATGCAAGAATCGTAGAAATTGGCGTTCTGTAGTTTCTGCCTACCCCTATGGGAAAACGGCGTGAGTGTATGTATTTTTTTTATTTTTTTTTTATATATTTATGCACACAACAGAAAAACAAAAGTAAATAAAAAGATAGGACTATAAAGTACAAAGGTACAGCTTATTTCTTAAGAAATCTCTTCCAGCAGACCTGCGACAGGAGAATTAAAAACCAGAAATGTAGACACCATTGTGTAAAATAAAATATTAATAAGTACTTATATACACAAGCAAACACATAAACTAATATAAAGATAAAATACATATATTATATAATAACTGTACAGTAACAGAATAAAATATATACAACAATATAATAAATATATAGTGATATAATAGATATACAATAAATAAAAATGTATGTATATCTAGAACATACAAGATCACCATTTCGACATCAAATTGAAGTCTAGAACATTCCGGAACTATCTATATTGCATTTTGCGTTGGTGACAATAGTGACTATAAGACCGAAGGTTCCTGTAAGAACTAAGATCAGGAGCTCCAAATGAATTGCTCCAAACTTATCCATTCTTATTTGGTTGCTATATCCACTTCTAAAGTTTTAAATTTCTTTGAAATAACATAAGAACAAGAATGTTTATAATTGTTCCGTTAATAATAAGGGATACCTTGTATTTTATAAAAATATTTAAAAATGTAATGATATGCTTTAAGATTAAATAAAGGGATACCTAAACTTATTGGAGTTGCATCGATTTATGTACAGCTACAGGTCAACATAGATAATTCCAATTTAAGCTAATCTCATGTTGTATAGGTTTTCCATATTGTAAGAGGCCAGCGTAAACTGTATTTGCATAACTCGACGCGGCGTACGATCAGTTCACAATGTTTGAAATTAAATATTTATTTTTTTTGTATTTTAAATCATTGGTCGTAATGAAAATTTCTTGGCAGGTGGTCGCGTCCACATAACCGCGATATCCACGTACTACCTTCAGAAAGCGATAGTGATAGCCATCAGGTACTCGGCTGTCAGGAGGCAGTTCGGTCCTGAGAAGGCTACTGAGGAGACGCCAGTCTTGGAATACCAGCAGCAGGTGAGGATCGATGGCGGAGCCTGCGTTAATTAGAGACTTATTTTACCTAAATATACCCTAAAAGCCAAACCGATTTTTAATTGACGTCTAGAAAATACTAGAACTCCACTTTGACAGCAAAATAAGGTGTAGAACATACCGGAACAACATATCGATATCAAAATTATATCAAATCGATGTCTAGATCAAACCGGGACATTATATCGATATCAAATCGAGGTCTAGAACATTCCAGAATATCGTAACGATACGAATTTAATATCAAATTGGAGCCTGGACAAACAAAAACTAGAGCACAATCTTGACAGACAGACAGACATCGAAGTAATTATATACAGATCCCTAAAAACAACCTTTTCATACATTTAGGTTCACATAACTTAAAATGCATGCAATGAAACACCTGTTTTTTTTGCGATTTATTATGGTTAAAAAAAAGTATAGGGATACCTTTTCAGGATTATAATATGACAAAAAAAAATAAGGAACTATATGTTATAATTTCTGCCGCAGCAAATCCGTCTGCTGCCGTACTTAGCGGCCACATACGCGATGAAGATATTCTCCGTGTGGCTGAGCCATATACACATTAACATGGCTATAAGCAATATGATGGGTGAGCATAAATCTTTCATTTCTTAATAGTGAGAATGATCTCTCTCGCGCAGTGTTTGGAGTTCTCATTCGTTCTCGAATAATATTATAAAAATGTTAAGTCTGTGAGTTTATTGTTGGCAGTAATCTCTGGATTTACTGAACTGATTTTGAAAATTCTTTCACCAATAGAAAGCTAGGTACATTATTCCTGAGTGACATAGGCTATATAAAAATAAATAATAAAATAAAATAAGCCTTTATAGATGAAACTTAATTTTTACATTTACTTAACTCTAAAACACATTTTAGTTTTTTTTTAAATATTAAACATATTATGTTTTGGCAGCCGGTTTATCTTTTTCAGATTTATTTTTCTGTTTATTTTTCTCCTCTAATGCTTTCCATTTTTTCCTATCTTTTGCAAGACGTGTCCATTCTGGACCGGCTATCTTTTTCATGTCATATTTTTCATAGGCTATATATTATCCCGTAAATGAAATAAACTTAAACTTTACGCGGGCGAAGCCGTGGGCGGGAAGCTAGTATAATATGACAGACAACTATACGGGTAAGCCCCTGATGGTAAGTAGCAAGCGAGCCACTGCCGATGCCACCATTCATAATATAAACCTTCTCCACAAAAATTTCGAACCAACAAACTGCACTTAAGGCATATCATGGTTTTGTTGCATCCAATCTTAGATATGGCATTGTGCCCTGGGGCAATTCCATAAAAATTAATAGAGCATTTATAGCTCAGAAACAGTGTGTGAGGTCTATATGTAACGTAGCTCCTTGGGTAAGCTGCAGACCTTTATTTCGTAAGCTCTCCTTGCTAACTGTTCCATGTTTATATATATACGAAGTATGTAACTTTGTTAAGAACAATTTAGATTCATTTAAGTCCTTCAAAGAGACATGTAACTTTAATACGCGCTACCCTGACAGAGTTGCTCTTCCGTCTATAAAAACTGAACTATGTAGTCGAAACAGTTACGCTATGTCAGTAAGAATATATAATCATTTACCACAAAGTATTCGTAATTTACCAATAAATAAATTTAAAAAATTATTTATTGGTAAATTACGAATTATATAAGTGGTTATGTGAAAGCTGTTTTTATTCCGTAAATGAATATTTAAAATTTAAATTAGGTAGTAAATAGGTAACTTTAAGGTATCTCAACTGTTTTTTTGTAACCATTTAATTATTTGTATGCCATATAAAATGGCAAATATGTGGAACTAAAATATATTGTAACATCTTTTGTACACCACATTTAAACGAATAAAGAACTTGAACTTGAACTCCAATCGCATATTTTTTTGTTATATTGCGCTGTGCTCTGCCTCATTAGTCTAGTCATACTAAGCGACACTGCTGAAGGTTCTGGCTTCAATTCCCAGGTTGAGCAGTGTTATTGGGTTTTTCTATGAAATTCCTAGTAGCAGCTCGCAGTTTGGATCTGTGCGCGGTTATTGGTTATCGGTGAAATGTGTATGTGAGTGTACACTAGTGCACCTCTGCGTAACCCTTCGGGAAATACAAGCGTGTATGCCACCATCAGCAGTAGCAGGGCAACATATTGCGCTGTACTCATTCATTTTTTCCCATAACCGTCAAGTTTTGTGGTCTTCCCACATTTCTTGGGGAATGTCCCTTTCACAGTCCATTTTACTATTCTTAAAGAGTTCATCGCTGGTCGTTATACGTCATTATTAATACGTCATCAGGGGAGGACAACAACGCGGCGGCGCGGGGTATAGAGTTGCACGCGCTGTCGTCCGCTGTGAAGCCGGTGTTCGGCTGGACCGCGAGGGACGGCATACAGAACTGTAGGGAGGCCTGCGGGGGACACGGGTACCTTAAAGGTATGCTTTATTCAAACGAGATAAGAGTGGTTTTGCATTATACTTATGTAGTATGTTTATACATTTATGGCGTTTGGGGTTTGTCTTAGTCATATTATATCAATGCATTCTACTTTGATAGCTGTATCACACAAAGGTTGCCTGATATAAAATGCATGAAACATTAAGAATTAATTAACTTTGTACAGTCAGAATTTACATTTGTAAAGTCAAGAATTAATTCAGTTTGCACATCAGGTTATACAAAACTGTCAATTTTCTCCAAATGATTTTAAACCTTAAAGTGTAAATGGTTAAGTTCAAAATCAAGTGAGAAAATTTTGCAGTTTTGTGGTAACTTTAGAATAAATACATAATGAATAAATAAATATTTAATCATCAAAAAATTAAGTCTTAGAGTAGGTAAATACTGTAAGATTATTATTTTTTAAAACATCGTAAGCTACCGATAGATACCGCCACTTTCATTATGCAACTTAATTGCTTTTTATTATACTACAACTGAAATTTGAATTATCCTACAAAAATAATAACAACAAAAAGCACTTTCAGATTTTTCCAAATTTTCCAATTTTTCGGACTACCTTTACAATTGTTATTCCCTAAAACCTTATTCTGTTTGCCATTCTCAAGTTATGTGCATACCGACGAACAGAATTAAACTTTATTGATATAAAAGACGTTATTCATAAAAAATCTAAATAATCGCCAAAAAATCCTGCTTAAACATCACAGCTTCGGCGATCGGCGATCTTCGTAATGACAACGACGCGAATTGCACGTACGAAGGCGAGAACAGCTTGCTGCTGCAGCAGGCCAGCAACTGGCTCCTCAACGTGTGGCAGCGGCGACAGACCATCACCGCTGCAGACTCCCCTCTGGGCTCGCTGCAGTTCTTGGACAATGTGGACCGGCTGCTCCAGGAGAAGTGTCCGTGGAACACCGTGGAGGAATTCATGGAACCTTCCAGTAAGTCCATTTTAAAGGAGGAGAAGGAAAGGTTTCTTTGTTTGTTATTAATTGATCAGAAAGGAGCTTATAAGCTCTGAATTACAAAACCGGTTTTAATAATTCTTTCGTCGTTTGAAAGCGTTTATTTATTTTTATTTATGGGATAACTCGGCAAACGACAATGCGAGCTACTTGATGGTAAAAAGTCATCGCCACCCATGGACATCTGCAATACCAAAGGAGTTGGAGATGCGTTGCTGAGCCTATTTAAGGAAAAGAGGAAGAAGAAAGAAGGGGCTGAGGGAGGAATTGAGCCTCCGGTACATTACATCAAAATCGATTAACATATGCTATTTAATTTCCCGCGATGTAACTGGGATCCTATGCGAGAACAGCCACGGACAACTCTTTGTTACCTACTAATGACATAATGTGAAAGTTAGGATCTTTGTTACTCAATTCTCAAAAATTGCTGAACGGATTTGTAATCGTAATCGTATCTTAATCGAAGTTTTATAAAATTGTATAGGCTATCCCTAAAATTGGAGGTTGGCTTATAAAAAAAAGGATGTCTGTGGATGAATGCTACAGCGCTCCCGTAGCCCCGGCACTAAAATGGTGACGCGAAACGCCGAGGTTGGTTTTAGTCGGTAGATCGTTCTTTACAGAGCGGAGTCTGACACACCCCACCGCTCTCCCCGGAGCGGTGCATAGTGCATAAAACATTTCCATCCCCGTCAACAAAAATGTATAATTTCACGTGTAGTATTTAATTTATAAATAATTTGTATTTTACTAGATCTGATCCACGCATATAAATGGCTGACAGCGTTCATGCTTAAAACGACGGCGGAGAAAGTGGCTGAGCTCAAGAGGGAAGGCAAAGACAACTTCTCCGCGAAGAACGACTCGCAGTCCTTCAACGCGGTCACCTTGTCCGTTGTCTATGGAGAGGTATCAGTTACATTTGCCTAGTTTGACATTTGCTTTCGACTTCTTAAGGCTAAATCGTCAGCCTTGGGCGCGAAATTTTTTTTTTTCTTGTTTTTTTTTTTCATTTTATTCGGCTATAGCACATTTTAGGTAGCCAGCACATCAAGTTATCACAAAATGTAAAATTTTCTCAGTTGATTTTGAACTTTATCTTCAACAATTTAAGGTTTAAAATAATTTGGAGAAATTTGATAGATTTGTATACCTTGACCTGCTTATATGCTGTATTAAAACTTATACATAAGGGGAAACGGACAGGCTAAAGCGTCAGCCGAGAAATTCAAATCTTTTTTGGTTTTTCGCAAATTATTCGGCTATAACACATTCTAGGTACATGGCAGTAGAAATTGTAACATCAACAGTAACTTATTCACGATTGAGTACTAAAACTTATGCTTAAAAATCGTTACCGTCGAAGGTTTTGGTGTAAAATAGTGGATTCGGTCAAAAAATATACTAATATTTATTTTATTATTCTACAGAATTACGTTTTGAATCATTTCTACAAATCAGCGCTGGAGTACGATGACGTCAAATGTCGGGAAGTGCTTCTTCAACTAGTGTCACTATACGGCGCATTTCTACTAGAAAAGCATATGGCAACACTGTACATTGTAAGTATATGCAATTTAACTATGCCTCTCTGAAGTAAGCAAATGGCTGCGCGGTAGTGCTTATTACGATAAAAATGGCATGGCGCATGCGCGGCCGTCGCGTGCTGTCTCTATCACTCCTACGTTCCGCCAATATATACGTCCTGCTCACTCGTTGCAGAAATAGGCGGGGCCAACTTTCGATATATTAAATACAAGCTTTGCGCCCGCAGCTTCGCCCGCGTGGATAACACGATTTTGACTGTTTAGCTTTTTCCAATTCTGGCGGGAAATTGCAAATTATCCTTACATATCTTTCCGTCCGCTTCTTTGCTCGGGTAGACCACGAAATTTGCCCAACTTTATTATTTACCGAAATATAAACGCAGCTTATATCCTTTCCCAAGGTCTAGTCTATTTTTGTACCAAATTTTGTCGAAATCCAAACGGACTTTCATCCCCACACAGTTTGAAATTTCAAATATTTATTTATTTCTTATCAAGTGCCTAAACACAAAGTTTCAGCGTTTATCTTCAACAATGACAAACTCCCATATAATATTTCATCCCTAATTACATCCCCTTTTTACGACAAAAAGTAGCTTATATCCGTTCCCAAGGTCTAATCTATTTTTGTACCAAATTTCATCAAAATCTGTTCCGAGGTTGGTCTTCAAAGCGTGACTTTGTTTGAACTTCCATATAAACTTTCATCCCCTATTTCATCCCCACACAGGTCGAATTTTTAAAAACGCTTGAACAAATTTTTACTTCTTATCAAGTGCCTAAATTCAAAGTTTCATCGTTTTATCTTCAACAATGACAAACTCCCATATTAATTTCATCCCTTATTACATCCCCTTTTTACGACAAAACGTAGCTTATATCCTTTACCAAGGTCTAGTCTATTTTTGTTCCAAGTTTCATCAAAATCGGTCCCGTGGTTAAACTTGAAAGCGTGACTTTGTTTGGACTTCTAAACGAACTTTCATCCCCTATTTCATCCCCACACAGGTCGAAATTACAAAAACGCTAGAACAAATATTTATTTATTTCTTATCAAGTGCCTTAATATACCTAAAGTTTCATGGTTTTATCTTGAAAAATGACGAACTCCCATACAAACTTTCACTCCCTATTTCAACCCCTTCAATACTATTTTTTGCAATAAAAGGTAGCCTATGTCCTTTCTCAAGCTTTAGTCTATCCCAGTACCAAATTTCATAAAAATTGGTTGAGTGGTTTAGGCGTGAAAGCGTAACAGACAGACAGACAGTTACTTTCGCATTTATAATATTAGTAGGGATTAAACATTCGCCTAACTGTATTAAGGTATTTGAACCCTTGAATGGAAGTATATATTACAAACTTGTGTGGTTTACTCGTCAACTCAAGTCTCATAAGCTCTCGATAGTAATTTATCACTTTGTACTCCTTTGAATATTTTTTTATTATATTTTATTGCATTTTGTAAATTATACATTTTGTGTTGTTCATTAAAATGTATGACTTAGTAAATTAATGTAAAATCCACAATGTTTTCATATATTATTACTTTAATACGGTGACCAGCACATCAAGTTACCACAAAATGACAAATTATCTCATTTGATTTTGAACTTAATTATTAATGCTTTAAGGTTTAAAATCATTTGGACAAATTTGACATATAACTGCTGGCGATTGTACGTACAGAGAAGGCGATATATTGGCTTAATTTAAACATACATACATAAAGTTTGTGCATTTTTTTTTAAATGCAGTATGACTAAAGGCAAATATGTATTTTAACATAATAATTGTATTGTTGTTAGGGTGGGTACCTGTCAGGTGCGCAGGGTGCTCACATCCGCTCGTCCTTGGTCCGGAGCTGCGCGGGCGCCGCGCGGCAGGCTGTGTCGCTGGCGGACTCGCTGGCGCCGCCTGACTTCTGTCTCAAGTCCGTGCTGGGCCGGGCCGACGGAGAGGTCAGTACCTATAACAATCGGAATATATCTTGTAGTCATTAGTAGAATTTTGGATGAGGAAAGCCGAAGTTCGGGCTTTGTGGCGTGCATTAAAAGAGGCCTACGCCCAGCAATGGACGAGTATAGGCCGATGATTCAATAAAAAAAACCTGCAACCCCTCCACGTATATATTATATTTTAGGTGACGCCTCTAGCCACCCGTCCCGGCAATATTAGAACTCTATCGCAAAAGCACGTACCGAGTTCAACTGGGAATCTAAATTATCCAGGCATGCAAGAACCCACTTAAACACACCCCAAAAATATGTATAGGCTATATCATAAAATAGGCCGAGCCATTTTCGAGTTTTGTCGAGACTAACGCAAAACAATTTTTAATTCACATCTTTAAATTGGCCTTAATCAGAGCACAGTCAAGCTCCATTCACTAAAAACATGAAATACGCTTTTCTATAAATTATTGCAGTAATGCAAAAAAAAAACAATAACAATAATACAATAGACAAAATACATAATTAATTTATATTGATATTTATTTATTTACCGTCACGCCTGTATTCCCGGAAGGGTTAGGCATAGGTGTAGTTAATGTACACCCACAGACTGTACACTGATGTGTCTAAGTACGATTTTCTAAATTAAATGTATTGTTTCAGGCTTACAAACATATTCAGTCAAGTGTGATGATGTACCCTGGCTCCATGACCCGCCCTGAATGGTGGCGCGACGTGGCTTATTGGCAAACTTACACTCCCTCCAAATTGTAAACATTTTAAAATAGTTGGTTGGTGTAAATTAGCGTCACATTTAACAGAGTTGGATAAACTACATTGTCGAATGCAATCAATATTGAGTATTGAGCTATTGCCTAGAGACTGTGTTACCAAAATGCTGAAAGCGTCAATTTTAAAAATTGTTTTTGCTCTAAACTGTAGTTAAACGATGACCCTTCAAGCATACGGCTCGTGGCGGGTTAGCAGTGTAGTTTTTTAACGTTATTTACAAATAGCTTACTCTGATCAAGGACCAAGAATTCAAGACTCAACTGTGCATTATATTTTTGTTACATAATTTGAGGTACTTGTATTTCGCAACTATTTCAAAGGATCTTAGGGCGTCGCCTCTGTAGTTATGTTATGTAACCTTAACCTTCCTATATTTTTAACCAACTAAAATAACGAGGAGATATTTACTCAAATATTAGATGTAAATAAACAGATTTATATTATTTTCTCGTATTTACTGTGGTAGAATTATATTCAGCTACGTATTGGAATAAGATATTGTGAAACAATTTTAAGAAGTACTGGTAAGAGCATGGAACCGTCGACACCGATATAATATCAATATTGTACTAAAAATAAATATATTTTACAGCTTTTATTGAACTATGAAGCACTTGGCAGCGTGCCAAAGTTGTCGTCAAGATAATTTTATCTAATTTATCGTAAATCATCGATACTTTATACCATTGCGTTTGATGAAACTGACATTTAATTGTACCCGTAAATTTATCGATTTTACGATAGTTATCGAGTTTTGATTATTGATTCCATGCTAGCACCGCTGGCAATACCGCTACGATAATAAATAAAAAATATTTAAGGATCTTATAATAATGTTACATGGTGAAAAAAAAAGGTACAAGTATGAAACATAATAACGGTCTTACCAAACTTAATAAGCGCTAGTTGCTAGCTAATGCAGAATTTTTAAGAAATAAGGAATATTTGGCCATGGCAAATCGTGTTGTGTTACCGTGGCAATTCTTGACTTTGGGAAGATATTTTATTTACCCATTACAAAAAACAGATTTGTTTATAGTTGTATTATAATAATCACTTAACACACCGTCACGCCGGTGTTTTCCAAAGGGTTAAGTAGAGGTGTACCAACACTCCAAATCACCGCATATTTTAAGTCTTATGTAATATAGGTAATAAAATTACGCATAATATTTTTAATACATATCATATTTTTATACTTAAATTGTTATTTATATGTTTTGTTAATGGTGAAGATATATTTTTTATATCACAGGGTTTTTATAATAAACAAATTATAATATTGCGTTGTTTTAATAAAATATTTACCTTTTCCGTCGATTTTTTTAATATATGTTTCGTGCACCGAACCTTATAGTCATGCAGTTTTATTTGAAAAATACTGTACATCTCGCAAATTTGATTTCTGCATTTCTTTTAAATTTGAATGTTAAAAAGCATTTTAAAATTAATTAATCGAGACGAGAGGAAGCCGTGCATAAAAATATACCTACAGTGGCGATACAAACAAGCAGATTTATATATATTTACTAAGCTACCCCAATACAAGCTACTTAAACTTCATGGAAATTTAACAAATTCAATTTGTGAATGGGGAACAAAATAAGTTTCTGTAATTGGTTTTTACATACGTAATGAGCATGTCAATCTGTCCGTCCGGAACTTCGGAATGATTGTAAATCCAATTGGAAAGATTAATCGTCAGTCGTCAATGAATTTAGCTACGGATTTACCAATTCTATTTCAAATAATGTTAAAAATTATAATAATGTTTATATTTATTGGCAGGTAAGTACCTAATGATTACTTATAAAGTGGGCTCCCTATAAAATGGTTGAGCTACACGATGACTGATTTATGCGTGCCGTCAGTTAGGACAGGTCAACTCAAAGCTGGTATGGTTCTTTCTTCAAAAGGTCTGTTCAAATTTTGCCCTACATTGAACTCGCATATAATATAACTATTGTCTGGACTTTAAAAGAGACCATGATTCTCTGAGTTTGTTTCGACGTTTCTTCTCAGAGGTCGTCAGATAGGAAACGTCGACGCCATTTCGTTAAAAAAATTGTAAAAAAACGACTTGTAGAAGTGTCTTAAAAGACCTATTTACAGAAAAAAAAAGATTGATTGAACAGGACGATGTAGTACGTATCACCGCAAGATTTCTATAAGTACTATTAAACGCTTACCTCGCATTGTATAGGATATCGGTACAATAAGAGATCAGCTTATATACTGGTTATGTATAGCTTGATATGTATCCGTGTGTACTCAGGTACCCACAAGTTGCTTACTGTTAAAGAATATCTAGCTACTTATAAAAGGCAATAAACATGTTATTCATCTGCAAGCGAAATTTCCGACTTCTATGAAATTAAAGTTTGATACCTCGGTACAATGTTTTTAAAAATTTATCAGGGTGAGTAGGTATACCTAAGTGGCCCGCTGGGGAAGGCGTAGAAGTCCTACTGACACTCAAAACCACACTGTCTCATAGTCGGAAGTTGCGACCATGATTTGAAGAGCAAACAAATAATCAAATTAAACTTAATTGCAGAGTTAAACCAGATTCATTTTCTATTCTCAAAGACCTCCACGAGCCCAAGGAACTGGATTATGTAGTGGTAGATCTTCTGAACGTCCTGAACAAGGGGTACGAGGTCACCTGCGTAGCCATCATATGCGATGAGGTCTACCTGAACGTGTTTGCTGGGCCCCTGTTCAAGAGGACCACTACATTTTCTTACGTTATGGTAATTGTTTTCAACTGTGATACTATAGTGGTCCTAAGCGTGACTGCTAAGCTTGAGTTCGTAGGTTCCATCCCCAGGTCGAGCAAATTATAAATTTATTATATTGTTGGGTTTTCTATGAAATTCCCAGTAGCAGCTCGGAGTCTGGATTTGTAGACCTGGCCTGACCTTCTGGGACCGTGGTGGATGTCACAAACTTAGGGAGCTGATACTCAGATACCCAACGGGTAAAATTAAACTGTGGATGATGATGATGATACTACCTATGTTTCTTCCTAGGCATTCTTTTTTAAGAATTATAAAAATAACATGGATTTATAGTAAAATAACATATCATCACGCCTGTATTGCCCGAAAGGTTTGGCAAAGGTGTACTAATGTTCCTACCTCATGTACACCCGCAGTTCGCTGGTATATTTAGGGCCAACGTAATATGAGCCCCCTCGCCTATCCAAACTTCGCGCTGCTACTGAGAATTTACAGTACGGATGGATAGAAAAAAGACGATTGTGTAGGGAACAAATGACGCCTGTATTCCTCGAACAGTGTACCTACCTACGGCTGATCGTAGGAACAGCCTAGCCCCCTGTCAAATGTGTTGGCCCTGTTGCCATTTACCGGGAGGCACACATCCAAACACCTGCTGCTGAGAATTTCATCATCATCATCATCAACCCATTACATTGTCCCACTGCTGGACACGGGTCTCCTCTCAGAACGAGAGGGATTAGGCTATAGTCCACCACGCTAGCCTACTGCGGGTTGGCAGACTTCACATGCCGTCAAGAAAATCTCTCAGGCATGCAGGTTTCCTCACGATGGTTACCTTCACCGTTTAAGCGCGTGATAATTAATTATTAATACGCACATGACTTCGAAAAGACAGAGGTGCGTGCCCTGGATTCGAACTCGAGACCTTTGACTTGGCAGTCCAATGGTCATATCACATGGCTATCACTGCACTTTGCTGAGAATTTGCTAAAGAAAAAACCCTATTGCTTGACCCGGGAATCGACCCCATCAGTGCCTTATACTATTATTCAGTTTATTAACTTATTCAGTTGTCTACTAGACCAATGTGGAAGTCACTACTAGGTGCTAACATTCCACTATAGTTCATGTTTTTATTACCCGAAATGAAAGACAGTCGTAGAAGATTACGAAGACCTGTTGTCACCGAATTACATAACATTGGAATCACTGAGAGCGGCGAGGAAAGAAGGATGCAATGTGTATGTGATACTACTTGCTAATGGCCTGCAATCTTCACGACTACTGAGGTTTGGGGACAGGTAGGGATGTTTCAATTTTATTGTTGTTCCCAGCAGCGAATACGAAATAACAACTGAACTACCTGTAAAGGCAGTCGTGTTGGTTGAAAGACATAGTAATGTCTTCAATAGATGGTGCTGACGGCGCCTGAAGACGTAAAACGTGGAAGAGAAATTCGACATCACAGGCCCACTGCCTGTGATGTCGAATTTCTCTCGGTAGCTTAGCTGGCAAATCGTCGGGTGTACTTTACCAGAGAGACGCAGGTTTAAACCCTGCCTGAGATCGAATTTTTCTTTCACTAGAAATTTTCTTGAATTAGAAAATTCATATCTTTGTGAACATAACGAAATAATAAGCTAGGTATAGATAAAGCCTGTTTTGGTCATGGTCTAGGTGAATGTGATTAATCCCATGGCCGAGACTATAGGGCATGGGAAGGGAAGTGCGGTTTATACCTAGTTGGCACGAATCCGACATAACCTGCCAGCTCCCCAGGCGGCGGACGATCCATGAAGATTTTCCATATCTACTATAAAAAGGGTACTTACTCATAAAAAAGGCTATCACTGACTTATGAAATCATCAATGCGGCAGTTAAACCTCATCTACCTACACTTTTTTGCGGGATAACTCGGCAAACGAGCAGGCGACCCACCTGATGGTTAAGTAGTCATCGCCGCCCATGGACATCTGCAATACCAAAGGAGTTGCAGATGCGTTGAGGAGCTTATTTAAGGAGACGGGAAGGGAAGGAGAAGGAAAAATACTGAGAGGAATTGGACCTCCGGCACTACACACTCACCGTAATAAACGCAACAGTACCTATGCATACTGCTACTCAACGTTGATGTTCTGTGGGAGGACAGGACTTCCCCGGTCGTATAAAGATATGCTAGCGAGGCTCTACTACCTACTCGTATCTAAACGTCGTGTTCTTATTCTTACAGACATCGTATTCTCGACACGAGGGCAAAATACATAATGCTACACGACTTCCGACTATTCCGTAGCGACTTGCACTACATATGGCGAAGAATAGTCAACGTTATATTCATAAAGTACCACAGAAAAGTGACAGGGGTCGCCAGAAGCAAGCCTTGGTTTGAACTCTCCACTGTACCATTCCCAAACCCTATAAAAGGCGTATTTGTGCCAAGGAGAGTTGATATTTGGAAGACTGAGAAGTTTCACTATAACAGACCCCTGTTTGTAGACAAAACAAATAATTTGAATGGCGAAGTACTGAATGTTGTGTATTTGGATCACGTTCCGTCTGTGGTTGTTGTCAAAGATAATGTGACCAATAAAATCGGCGGCGTCGAAGTTGAAGTGGGTATCTCTTTCTAATTTCCGACTGAAAGTAGGAACTTTCTTTAGATATTTTGCATTATTATAATCAGCCTATATTAGTCCATTGCTGGACTTAGACCTCCCCTACTGTACGCCATTTTATCCTGTCTTCCGCTTTTAGCATCCAGTTTCTTCCAGTAACTGCGAATCGTCACTCTATCTCGCGTCTTACACTGTGCCGTATAATTCGGACTTCCTATCAAACAAAGATATTATAACGTTTGACTAGACTCTATTTAAGTCTGTCTTCTACCATCCCAAGACTTGATTATAAATTAATAACATTCCAGATCCTGCACACTTTAGCGGAAAAAATGAATTTCAAACCGAAACCGTATCAGGCTGCAAATGCGGAACTTCACAAATGGGGCCAGAAACAGGCAAACGGCTCTTTCTCTGGACTCCTTGGCGAAATGGTCAATGGCAGAGCTGATGTCGCTTTGGGCAACCTGCAGTATACTCCGTACCATCTCGAATTTACTGATTTGAGTATACCATACACGTCTCAATGCTGGACGTTTTTGACACCAGAAGCACTGACGGACAACAGCTGGAAGACTTTGATTTTGCCCTTCAAGTAAGATAATGTAATGTTGATCCAATATCATCATCATCACCATATCAGCCTTTTGCCGTCATCTGCTGAACGTAGGCCTCTCTTAAAGTGCGCCAATCATCAAGGTCACCAGGTCAAAGTGCGGTGACCAAATTGGCACGTCATGTAGGTTGCTTCATTTGTAAGTAAAGCCTTGCATTCACTTGGAGATCAAGCCAGACTCGACAGAACCCTTGTGAGTAGAAAGCTTTATGCTCGACACCATCGGGGACAAGAGCCAATCGTGGGCCCTACGATTCCGCTAGCCAGTTACATGGGTAAAGGGTACATGGCCAGCGTCACCTATGGTGGCCTTTATAAAACGGCATCATTACTGTCATGAGCTATTATTGGACTTCGGTAATTCGTCGAACATATGCACTTAGCAAGTTTCTGCTTTTAGGTTGTACATGTGGATCGCAGTTCTCCTAGTGCTTCTGATAACAGGGACCATTTTCTATGGACTAGCAAAGTTTCACATTAACCTTCAAGATTTTAAGAAAATAAAAGATTTTTCCAAATCTGGCAAAAAGCCAGTCATAGACGATAAAGGTTTGGGTCATACATTATTTTCATAATTACCTACCTACCTATTAGTATTTTTTTTAACTTAGTCGTTATGTGTTATAACAGTTCTAAAATGATTTTAGTGAAGGAAAATTTCGACTGCGGGCAGGATTTCAGACTGCGTCTTTGGGCTAAATACACCACTTGCTATGAGCAACTAAATAAGCCACCCGCCATGTTGAAATTTTCCTTCACATTTTGAAGCGTCTATAGCCTAATGGCTAGGGCGTCGGACTTGCGATCATATGGTTGCCGGTTCGAACCGTGGGGTTCGGGGTTCTACAGAGGGTAGTTGAGGTAGGACTTGTTGAGAAGTGGCTAAATGATGCCATGCATTCAATGGGTGGCCATTGCACTACCGACGTGAACCCACTCGTAACACAAGCATTTAGCTTAGTACGAGGGGTTAACAAGAATACTAGCAATGTGTGACGCACATCGCTAGTAAGCTTTTTTTAAAAAAAAAAAAAAAAAATCGTAGCTCTGAATTAACGTCTTTGATGTGACGTCAGGAACATCTGTTGAAAAGTTTCAACCGACATAACTTTATGGCTAGTTTGATGTTCCACGATTAGAGATGGGCGTCTACCCGGTAAGAATACGAACTTTGGGTAAATAATAATTAATACCAATTTTTACCTTCCCAATTATAATTTATACCGGGTAGAAATTAAAAAAAAAAAACAAATAACATTATAATTTTCACATGTTTGCCAGCAGTTTCAGTGTTGACATTTGTTGTACGGCTATTCTGTACTATCTTAAAATGGTACACGGCAATACATTAATTAAAGTAAAATAATTATGTAATTCTAATGTTCCAATATTAGTTTTCCAATACAGTTTTATCAAAAATATAAGTGTACCTACATATAAAAATAATCATTAAATGTACAGTGGGTTATAGCTGTTACCTGACCCACCGAGACCCCGCCGTCCCACCTAGGGCTGGTCAGTTTACAGGTATAACCGACTGTACATGTAGATATAATAATATATTAAATTATTTATTTATTAAAAATATTGTTTACCCCTACGAATAAAATACCCAAACATCGGGTTTTTACCGGGTAGACGCCCATCTCTATCCACGATGCCACCTTAAGTACCTATTTTGTATTTTTTATGCATTTTCCATGATTTTAGCTTGCTAAAAAACTAACGCAAATTAGAGTCCCGCTCTTCAGGTTAATAAACTTAAAAGAACTTCGCCACACGATTCATGGCCACAGTGAACGCATTTGCTTATGACTCGAGTCAACAAACGCGGGTAAACAAAAAGCCCCCAGAACCGAAGGAAAACTGCAAAACGGCATGGCATGTTGTTATAGTGTGTGTCATGTTTACATGTTCATTAGTTTCAACTTGTTTGCACCCTCTCATTAGCAGACCATCTCCTCGACCGTGTCTGTTGTTGATAATTAACACAAAATAATTAATAATAGGTAGGTACAGTTTGTTCGGAATAAGTAAGCCGATCGGAAGTTAGCCGTTCCGAACTACCGCGGTAATAAAATGGTTTAATTAAGTGTTTTAATACATAAATATCGAAATTAGTAAACAAAACCATTAGAAATGTGAAACCTAAACGACTCTAATTATCTTTACACCGACTATTTCTTTTAAAATTTACCACTTCTAAACCACTTGCAGACAACTTCCGATCGGCTTACTTATTTCGAACAAACTGTAGGTACCTACCTGCTTACAATAAAATAATGCCAATAATTAGGTAGGTACCCTTAATATGTAGTTACATAGCCCTAAAGATATTGAACAAGTAAATGCGGCTCTTTGGGTATTTGTATGCTTATCTTACATTTTTGTGTAGATACCTACATTTATATTTTATCTAGGGTGCCCCGCGGTTTGTATTTTTTTGATTGGCTCCTAACGGTATACCGTGATGTTAAAAGTCTAAGTTACTCCTTATACTTCCAGTTATCTGCCTGTGAAAGTCCTATCAAAATCAGTGTAGCCGTATCCGATATAAGCCGGAAAAATGGACAGACGCGAGACGCGGCAGATAGACTAAAATTTGAGTACCTACTCGGAATTAAATTATGTATTTTCTTCGCAGATGCGAAACCCGGTCTGTTCCTGTTTGGAGAAATAATTAACAGCATCCTGTATACATACGGAATGCTGCTCGTCGTATCTTTACCAAGGCTACCAACGGGCTGGTCGATTAGACTCCTCACGGGCTGGTACTGGCTTTACTGCATACTCCTCGTCGTTTCGTATAGAGCCAGCATGACTGCGATACTCGCGAATCCAGCACCAAGGGTTACCATCGACACGCTCAGAGAGCTGGTCGACAGCAAAGTCACCTGCGGCGGTTGGGGGACCGAAACCAAGAAGTTCTTCGAAGATTCCCTGGACGAGTATGGTCAAAAAATAGGCGCAAAATTCGAAACCATTGACGATCCTCTCCAAGCTGCTGATAAAGTCGCTCAAGGAGTGTATGCGTATTACGACAACTCCGACTTCCTTAAATACATCAGTGTTAAAAGGAAAAATGCTTTCATGCAAACAAAGGAAGTTAATTCCACAAACATAACTGAGCTGTCTGCTAGAAAAACTGAAAGGAATTTGCATATAATGTCCGATTGTGTAGTTAACATACCAATATCTATTGGTTTTCATAAGAATTCACCTCTGAAGCCCTTAGCTGACACTTACATACAGAGGGTAGTTGAGGTAGGACTTGTTGAGAAGTGGCTAAATGATGCCATGCATTCCATACGAACTCTAGAAACAAGTGAAGACGAAGTCAAGGCACTTATGAACCTTAAAAAACTATATGGGGCCTTTATAGCCTTATCAATAGGATACTTTTTAAGTGCAATCTCTTTGATAGCAGAGATAATTCACTGGCATGTCATAGTCAAACGGGATCCCAGTTTCGACAAATACGCTCTAGATCTGTATTACAAGAACAAAAATAAAAAACATTAATATTTTAAACTATTTAAGTATTTAAAATTATTTACATTCAACAACATGATTGTCTTAGAACTTGGTGAAATAAATATTTTTTGTTCAGTCATGTTTTAAGTCTTTTACATTTGTGAATACTTATATTTAAACATTTTCATCACGATTATGGAAGAAATATTAAGAGAATCTGGAAAGTAATATGCACTACATAATAATATTAATACACACATTATATTCGCTAATAAATGACATAATTCATAACTAAGAAATTATTTTGACCAAATAGGTCATCAATTCAACATATTTTGCTCAAACCTTATTTTAAAAGTACCCAACCTATGTTACAATATCTTTTTTGGATGACAGATACTGTATCTACTAATATAAATTGATATGTAATTAACTACAGATCTAACAATAACATTTTTATAAGTTTAATTAAATGTACCTATTGTCTGAAAATCATATATAGTTAGTTTGTATATTAATGGAGCAGTCTGCCTGTAACATTAACATCATATTTATATGTGCTAGCTGTTTAAAGGTTTTATTTAGGGCAAAAGAATAACAAATCCTTACGCAATTATTGAAATATGTTTTGCTCCAATTCATAGCATTCAACAGGCAATAGAATACAGCCTTACAAATAAGTGAGGATTTAGCCTAATTTTCCATATTAATTATTACTTTTGTTCAGGATTAAATGCTGGTGGTTGAGCACCCTCAGGGGCATTCTCTGTAATCCAAGGATGCTGTAATACATTAGTCAATGGCAGCCTTTGTTCTGGATTGATAACTAGCAGTTTACCCATCAAATCTTTAGCACTATCCGATACAAAATCAGGATACTTAATTATTACATATCTAATTTTCCTGTATGTCTGATGAGAGTCTTTAGCGTCGAATGGGGGCAAGCCCACAAGTAATTCATAACATAAAACTCCAAGGCTCCATATGTCAACTGCATAGCTGTGAGGTTTCCCTTCTATCATCTCAGGGGACAAATAATCAAGTGTACCACATAATGTCATTCTTCTCGATGATGGTGAGTGTACCGACCAACCAAAATCAGCAATCTTCAGCTCCCAATTATGACCGATCAGTAAGTTTTCTGGCTTTATATCACGGTGTATGACTTTCTTTGTGTGGCAATACACTAGTGCTTTAGTTAAGTCTCTAATATAAATCGCCACAGTTTTTTCATCAAAACGTTCGCGTTCTTTCAACAATTTATATAAGGAACCATGCTTTGCATATTCCAAAATTAAATAAATACGTTTCTCGTCGTGAAAGTAACCGTACATACGTAATATGTTTGGGTGACGAAGTCGACACTGAATCTCCACTTCTCTACGCACCTGATGTTCGATTTCAGAATCCAAAATTTGGCTTTTAAAGAGGACTTTAAGTGCAACGACGTAGTGAGACTCCTTTTCGCGTGCTAAGTAAACATTGCCAAATTTTCCTTTACCCAGTGGGCGACCTAAGTCGAAATCGGAGAGAGACCAGGACTTTTTCTTATCATCGCTTCTCGCTGGTCCAATATTTTGAATAGGTGGATGTAGTTCTTTGTTTTCATTAATTTTACCGCTAAGAATTCTACTAACGGGGGCAGCTGGCACTTTGAAGCTGTCCATGGGTGTTTTTTGAGCATTTACCTTGCAACCGCAGACAGACCGGCCAGCAGTCGGCGGGCGGTTTTCTTTACAACTGCACTTATTAGTATTCATATTCATAATCACAATTATTTCTTCACTTTGTTAGGTCTTTACTACACCAAAATCCGTAAAATTCAATTTTAAAGTTTCAAGTTTTTCGAATAACGTATTTTCATTTCAAGTTTTCTACAGACAACTAATATTGAGTATTGACACTAGATTTTTTATGTTGCCAGACTCAGAAATAAATTGTACACATGGCTACAGATCAACCTATAGAAATCCAGTTTAATGATCTCACGAACATTGCTTTCCATACACTAGCGTGAACTAGATTTGTATAGCATGGTGTGTAGACGTGCGTACAAATTCGGCCCGTCTCTCAATCACCCCCATTTAAAATATTTTGAACTATGGGTTTAATTAATTTTGTATTTTTTTGTCTTCTTTCGATGTACCAGCTACATGGTACTGGCTACTGGCAACTTGGCTACCTGGATTATTTTATTTCTCATTGGTTGCAGCTGTTTCTTTGTCAAAATTATTATTCGCTGACTGTGTGCCCTATTTCTGAGTTTTGTCACTGTCACTGTCAAAATTTAATTACTATAAGGATTAATTTATCACGATGAATTGAATTGGTAGATTTCACAGTATTATAATAAAAAGTACTCTGTGATTGGTAATTATTCTACTCTATTTGTGCTCATTACAAGAAATCTGATAATTCTTCAGACAAAAATGTATTCATTATTTTTGCAAGGTGGAGAAACGTTGTGATTTATAGTTTCATTCCTACGTGTTTCATCAATAGAGGATCCCATATAAATATAAAACAGGTTCGTAATCTTTTATTACATTCATTATAACAATATGATACCATGCAAGTGTTCATTTGTATTACACTAAACCTGAATTAGAGGACTAACAATAAACCTATTACTTAGCTGGAAGATCCGACTTGTGACTGTTAAAGAAGATTATTATTCCTAGGGTGCCGAAAAACTAAATGAAGAGGCGGAAGCACTTTACCTTGAATTGTAAAAATCAAAGATCTACCAGTAATGTGTCTCCCACAGCCCTGTGCATAATTAAAATGAGTATCATCATCATCCCAGTTCTTGTCAAACCACAGAGTTTTTAGTGGTAATTTCTTTCCTCTTGATGCTACATATTCTTTTAATTTTTGCACCAATGTGGCCAACCCAACACACTTTTGATAATACAATATGGGATACAATTACACCAGTGCTTGTGAAAATTTTTGAGGTTATCTTTGAATAAGTTTTCAATTTCATTTTACAAATCTACATTCAATTATCAACTTTTTATACTGTATTTAGTGAAATCTATGAAAAAGTATGAGAAATGCACTCACTACAAATTTTATATTGCAATTTTATGATTACCAAGTTTTAACCAAAAAAAAGCCTTAGTTTGGTGATATTTCATGTAATAGAAAATAAATGAATCTATTTCTGATGTATGTGAGGCCAGACAATTTGATTGAAGTGTATTAATATAGTTTCCTAAATCTGCTATTATGTAAGGTCAAAATTGTCATTCAATGACTTTAGAATTAAAAAAAAAAACTGCCAAATCTGCAGAGCAGATTAGTCCCGGTACTCCCAGAGCTTAAAAATACCATGTTTTCTTAAATTCCAGCAGCGTTTTTTCAATATATACCATAATGTCTGATGATGCAGAGCAACAGTCTGAGGAGATTGAAGTCTTGAAATCAATTTATGAAGGTGATGATAACTTCAAACAAGTGGATGCCACAACTTATCAGTATAAGGTTAGTAAAGTTTGTATTAAAGTCCTTTCTTGCTAAAGTAACATCCATTACCATTTTACTGCTGGGTATGATAGTCCACCTAACTAGATGGTCCAGGTTATTGACCTTATGAATGCCTCATTATGAACATAGATTTAACCCGTTAAGCGCCATATTGTAGCCACAATGTACAATCAATTGTTTTGCCCTCATGAGACCACTACATGCATCAGTGAAAGCATTTATGAACATTAGCTTAACATCTAAGAACAACTTATGCATTCCAAAAGTTAATAAAAAAAATAGAGCCCATTACCACTCCCCCAGTGGATGCACATTCACATAACTCGATATCTTTATTACACTCCATAATCATGTTAGATGTTACAATATCACAAAAGGTATATTATGTACCCGGTAAAGTTGTAGAAGAGAGGAGGATGCTATCAATATTATCTTTAGTCTCTGCCAAATGCAAACCCTGTCTCTTATCTGTGTAATAATATTTTGATTATTTCAGTACACTGATGAAGACAAGTCATTTATCCTGGAGATTAGATGGGGTCCCTCATATCCAACAGATAAACCCAGTTTCAATATGGATATTTTCTACAACCAAGCCTTGTAAGTACACTGACAATTTCATAACTTAAAATCTACTAAATAAACTTTACAATGGCTGCCTGATAAATGTTGCACAGCATAGACTGAGAGAACTAAGATGGATTTTGATAAATTCCTACTCCTTCCTACTGGGCATGGGTCGCCTCTCCAAACAAGAGGGATTAGGCTATGGTCCGCCACTCGGGCCTAATGCAGTTAGTAGTCTTCACAGGCCAGTGATACAGTGTCTCAGTTCGCCGTTTAAGCGCATAACAATTAATACACATAACTTTAAAAATTCAGAGGAACACTAATATTGAAGAAAATATAACATAACATTATAAATTATTAGCAAAATATTATTTACTATTACTTATTTCCAGATTGCCTTCAGTAAAAGAAAAAGTATTAAGTGTAGTGGATACTGAGGCTGAGCAGTGGCTGGGTTGTGCAATGACATATACATTGTTTGAATGTCTCAAAGAAAAAGTAACCGAAATACTATCAGAGCAGACTGAAGAGGTTGTGGTGTCTAACAGAGTGGAAAAAATAGTAATAGATGATCAGGTAATACCAAGGTTTCAAGTCTATTTAACACTGAAAGAAAATTGGTGACCAATATTGCAATCAATTTCTTTCCTGCCCTCCATAAAAACTACTTTTTAGAACTGTGCAACGGTTTTCTAGTCTTTCAAAAGTATCAAAAGTAAGAGCTTATTGAAATAAAACATTTTGACGGTAAGAAAGTGTGTTTGTAATGCAGGGGATATCAGTGTGTGGCAACCAATACATTGGTTGTATAGTATGTTGTCAAGCAAATTATCATAGTTTGAGGAGCTTTGATTGTCATTACACTGGATTCCAGTTTGATCCTGAGTCGCATCATTACACCGAGCTCCAAAGGATTTTTTCTTCATAATTATTTTTGTATTTGTTCTTTCAACAAAAAATATATTTACGTAAAATTTTTCTTCTCTATGTTACAGACTGAAACAACAAAGAAACCAGAGAAGAAGGAACAGTTGACGAAAGCACAGAAGAGGAGAGCGTGGGACAAGGCGGAGATTGGGAGAGCGGGGGAGAAGCCGCGGGGGTGGGACTGGGTGGACATCGTCAAACATTTATCCCAAGCCCCGCACCAACCTGCCTCATGACACACACATGCGTAGCAACTACCTATCTACACACCGGCTACACACAGTCAATGCAAATCTGTAATATTTGGCTTCAGAATGCTAATCTGTCAAACGATCGGTGTTGCCATATATAGTTGATGCACACTTTTATTCATTCATGATTAAAAACTTGACTGACTGACTTCTATTTATAGGTTTTAATGGCGTCCCAGAAAGATAATTTTCAATTTTTTTGTAGCCGAAATCCTTCCTTGGAATGCAATCTCCTTGTGTCATATTTTATCGAAATTGTTCAGTGGTTTAGGTGTGAAAGGCTAACAACAGATAGACAGAGTTTTGCTCGAATTTATAGTATGAATATGCCGATAATATGGCATCTCTTTCGCGCAGTGCGTGTTGTGCAAGACAAAGATGGATTTAAAATGAATCTGTATCTGACTGGCGATCTGTAGTAAATTTTCTATTGTGTTGACTGTGTGTAATTAGTTGCTTGAATGGTGGATAAATAAATAGATCTATATGTATCTACTTAATTATAATGTCTGTATTATAAATGTTATGATTATTTTGTATAGATAAAAAAATAATAAAATTACCTGTTCAGAATACAGTTTTCTTTAAATTAGCATCAACAACTTCCTGCCCTTCGCCCATAGTATATAGGTAACACAATTTAACTGATAGGGACAAAAAAAAAAACAATATCTGATCTACTAATTATATTCTACAAAAAAAATATAGTATTTCACAATTCAAAACACAAACAACATTTTTTTAATTCACCAACCTTCTCTCGTTGGCAATAAACACAAAAAAAGTTTTTGTGAAAATCTACTAACCTTCATAGTGAGCTCTCTTAATTTCATTAAATCATAAAAAAAAACAAACGTCATCCTCTTTTCGTGTATTCCCCGGATTTTTGATTTTAAGTTATTTTAAATGTATTCACAATGAGATATACAAAGCAGCAGTGGTACACGCCTGCAGAGGTCGCGGTTCACAATCACGCGACTGATTGTTGGGTGTCCCTAAATGGGAAGGTGTACGACTTGACCAGCTGGCTTGCGGAACAGTTCAGCATTTGTATGTGCGTCAAGACTTGTTCCTGTGCCGTGAAGACCTGGTTCTGTGACGACTGCGTGGAGTACTGCCCTTGTTTCAAGCAAGGGTATTTTTATTGTGACGGGAAACGGGTAAATTATTGGCACTTTTGTTACTGAAGCTGATAACCTTGTTTTGCCTGGCAAATCAAAATCTTAGTCGTCATTAAATAATAATTATTTTATTTTGGAAAGAGCCATATGGTTGTTAACTGGTTCTTTCACGTATGAATCGTGGATATACATATTGACTATTAAAAAATAACCATATTTAGTCTACTTGCATCAAACATTTTTGTTTACGGGATTTCTCGGCAAATAAGCAGGCGAGCTACCTGATGGTAAGTAGTAATCGCCTCCCGTGGACATCTGCAATACCATAGGGGTTGCAGATGCGTTTCCGAGCCAAGAAAAAGGGAGGGGTAGGATAACGAAGAAGGAATTGGACTGAGGAAGGAATTCAGGCCTCTGGCGCTCCGACTCGTTTATTGAAAAACGTTTTAGTAATGATATCCTACTGCAAGTATTTCGGTTCGCTACATTTCGTCAACTTTAGCTACGCACAGCTACACGTCGAACTATATAAATCCAGTTTCTGCTGACCTCTCATTGTATGGAAAGCCTATAAAATTCGAGATCAGCTTAAATTGGAATTGTATAGATTACTTGCCATTAATTAAATGCCATTTCGCACTTTGCATACCTACGTTTTCCTTTCACATAGTAAGTGTTTGACTACAGCTAGCGATGACGATCGTGGCCTACGCCGGAAAAGACCTGAGTCATTGGTTCCGAGGTGTCGACTGGGTCCACTACACGCACCCCATCGTCGGGTCTTCGGTTACATACAGGATCCATGGTCACGGCTACCGTCAGCCCGTTGTCCCTTCTACAAGGTGGCGCCCTTTTGAGAAACCGTGGTGGAGTTGCGACACATACGTCGTGGGCAAAGTCACGGCAAAAACGAGGCCAATTAGAATAACTAATACACTTACAGGTTGGTTAAATACATTCTTCGTTGGCAACACTTTACAAAGTACCCTGTGGTAAGGCCAACAAAACCGAATTTGAACAGTCAAAACGTGTCTGCCAAACAATCTTAGCGCACGCT
This sequence comes from Subacronicta megacephala, assembly GCA_958496365.1. Classification (NCBI taxonomy): domain Eukaryota; kingdom Metazoa; phylum Arthropoda; class Insecta; order Lepidoptera; family Noctuidae; genus Subacronicta; species Subacronicta megacephala. The sequence continues at coordinate 14,874,694 of OY292517.1, forward strand.
ACGCACTTATTTGCACGTGTATGAACGTCAACTCACTATGCAGTTGAAGTACGCATCGATACGGAGCATTTCTGTGGAGCGCACGAGGTACCTATTTCCCTCTGAGAGGTTTAGGGGAGACCTCTAGTCTCTTCAGGGATGTACCCTAACCCTGCGTTTCCACTGACGACAAAACATGTTGTAAACAGCTACCTATCCACTCACTCTTTGAGAGTGGACACGCGGTATAAGAGGCGTTGCGTAAGAGGAGTTCTGGGGGGTCTTTTGAGAGAACACAGTGCTGCCCCCTGCATGTGCTGATGGTGTCCACCAGGGTGGTTCCCCACTCCGGACCAGTCGCCGAAAACCGGTCGCCTTTTGAAGATTTCCCCCGTAAATAGAAAACTGCTCCTTTCGCGTCAAAGAATCCATGGAGATTTGTGCCCAATTTTTACGAATCTGCCTACATAAGCTACTTAATTATTAGCGAATACACGAATTAAATCCATTGCAAACTTTAACTAACTTATATTGCAAACTTTATTAGGTTCAACTGTTACACTAGAAGTGTGTTCCGAAGAAACAATATATGAGATAATGATGCGGTATCTACCCCACAACAGTCATCTCTTATCCTACACGTGGCGATATCTAGGCAGGGGCCTCTGCTACTCCAAGACGCTGGAAGGGAATGGGATACCCGATGAGCGCGACAGGTTCAGCGCCGTGGCCCTTCCGGAGAACATGCACATACCCGCCATTCTACTCTATTACAATGATGACTTGACTGAAGGTAATGACAGTTTCATTATTTAAGGTTAAATCGTCAGCTCTGGGCGCCAAATTCAAATATTTTTTTGGATCTTCGCAAATTATTGATCTAGATAACACATTGTAGTATTGGCACCTGATAAAAGTTATTTAAACGTTAACAATACGAGACGAAAACTAAAATACCATCACGCCTGTATTCCCCGAAGGGTTAAGTCTGCCTAACCCTTCGGGTAACTACCTACTAATGTACACCCTCACTTCGCCGGTATGCTTAGGTCCCATGTAATAGGGGGCGAGCCTATTGCCAGTAACCGGGCACAAATCCAGGAGGAGGCGAGAGGGATTACGCTATAGTCTATCACGCTAGCCGACTGAGGGTTGGCGGACTTCACACGCCGTCGAGAAGTGCAAGCATGCAGGTTTCCTTACGATGTTTCCCTTCACCGTTTAAGCGCTGATAAATAATAATTAATACGCACATAACTTTAACTCGAGACCTTTGACTTGACAGTCCAATGGTCATATCACTAGGCTAGCACTGCACCACTGGCTAAGCAAATAACTCCACCTAAATATTGATGCTTGGAAATTATAATTATGAAAGCCAAATTTTTCATTTCCATCAATAGTAGATTAGCCTCTAACTTTTTAAATTTCAATTTCGTTTGTAGATCCGCCAAGAAGTGACTGTACTTGCAAGGATGCTTCCTGCATACTTAAGAGACCAGCGCAGTGCCAAGACCTGAACAACACCATGGATTAACAATGTTATATTAATTATTCCAATACAATTATTGAAGGCGACTTTTCCGATGAATTCCTTACAACTGGAATTTTGAAAAAATATGTTTCAACAAACACAGTTAATGTGATGATTTATATTAGACTCAGTTCGATTTGCTGATTATCAGATAAATCTTAAAAGGTGATCCATGCAAAGCTTCTTTAAAGATTTTTGGCATTCTTTTATCCTTTTCGGAATATCATTCAAAATTTTCAAAGTTTTTAATTTATTCATGACTGTACCTACCTACTCAATTAATACCTAATAAAATTTTCTTCTTTTTGAAGTGTTATAATATTATAGAATGTATATTTAATCCTCTGGCGATCGAAAGACCCCATGACGATGTCATAATAAATATTGTACTAATAGATATTAGATAATTATATTTTGTATAGGTACTTATATTTTTTTTAATTTACAATAAAGCAACGTATTTTTTTTATAGCTTGCCAAAGTTTTTCATACATTTATCCCGCTGAATAATAGCCGATATTAATCAAAAATATTGTGACTGTGAATGGTGAAACAATTATTAAAATCGATTCAGTAGTTCCAGAGTTTTTCGATTACGAACAAGCAAATCTTTCCTCGTTATAATATTAGTATAGATGTAAAACTTATGAAAAAATATATTAGTATAGATGTAAAACATTTTTCTACTTCTACATAGTTTATAGCATAAAGTGCATTGCCAAGTTTTTTTTTGCGAATAAATATCCATTACATGGAGTTCAGCCGACTCGTGCCGAGGTCGCTGATTCTTGAACTTTAAAGCGCCATTATTTTTTTATAGTGACACGCTCCTGGCAATACGTACAGGTAAGTACTGATTTTAAAAGATTCTTATATACAGGTGTGTCAATGTCGGTTTCCTATGAATATCTGCAATACCCGAGGAGTCGCTAATGCGTTGCTGACATTTTAGATCCCCAAAATAAGGGGACGGGGAATAGCTTTAAAAAAAAATTGGTACCTATAAGTTATGTTATAGGACTTAGATAGAATACAATAACTATAACAGGTCAAAATGTTATTTGTGCTACTGGAAAAGTCATAGGGGGCCTATGGAAAATGGAAATCGAACGACAAAGCTTCGGACTCAAACGAAATAACGACACAAAATTATCGAAAGCTACAGTCAAGTTAAAAGAGACGTGATGGGAATAAAGAATCATACCGTAGGTGGTTGTTCATAGAAACTATATTATCATTTTTATAGAATGCCATACGTCCACGGCGACCATAACTCGAGCATCATCTGCACCATGCTCGGCCAAGCACGCTTCCTGCCGACCCGTAGTAACACCCGCCGTAAGTAAAAATAAAGGAACAGAAAAACATGAATATTGTTCTTTTGATTTTATGGATATACCAACACGCACCTATATTCCGCGAAGAGTTAACCCGTCAAGCGCCATATTGTAGACACAATGCAAAATCTATTATTTTGCCCTCATGGGGCAACTACGTCTCTCAGTGAATTAAACAGAGGTGTACTTACTAATGTACACCCACAATTTGCCGGTATGTTGTGGTCCCATGTGATAGGGGGCGAGTCTTTTGCCATTAACCGGGCACAAATCCAGATTCTGAGCTGTTACTGAGAATTTGATGGACAAGACAGAATAGTTATGCTATCTGTTTCTCGATCTAATAAGGAAAATATTTTTTTAATAACTACGGTACCTACTTAGGGCATATAAAAAGAAAATCATGTAAACAGACTTAAAAGTTGGTAAGATGAATAAAATTCTTTCCATAAAAGGTTACTCTTTGTTAATAAATCACTCGAACATTCTAAGGCTACAAATTAATTATGTGTCTCTACTACCTTATATTAAACTTCTAATAAAAACAAGCATGTTAGTAAGTCTATGTCAAATACATTAGAGTAAAAGCGTGACCAGTCTTTTCATTCAGATTTCAAAATGAAAATGTGCAATTATTGGTGTGTATCAGAATGGCGGGTGTATGACTACCGATGGCGATGCGATATGCGTGTGAGGAATGTACGAGCAATGTACCGAATGTACGTTCAATTTGAAGCAATGTACTATACTCAAACCAAAGTTATTAGAAAAAGTAAATACACCCGCCAACCTGATATCAGAATGGCGGGTGTATTCTAAATCTGAACAAACTGCCAACAATTTGAGTGTAAAGTGCCTACCGTAGCAATGTACGAGCAATGTACGTTATCATATTAAAAGCATACGATTCTGCTATTAACGGTTAAAAAGTAATTTAAAAAATAAAAATTATTCACATTAAGAGCCTGTCCAATTTTATTAGCAACAAATTTTTGCCCGGCTTACGTTGCTATGTCTAAATTAAAAGGACTTTTGTGTGAAATGACATTTCGTTTTGTGACTTTAAGCACAATATAAGAATCTAACAGTAGTGTAACTTCATACAAACGGTCGGAAGACGAGTCATACCTACGCGCCTTAGTAGTCAGGGTACGCGGTGGTACCCAAACAGTCGCGAACGCGCCGCAGTGATGAACGAATGTGTGATGGTTTTGTAAGCAGTGAGCGTGCGATTTGAAAATTATTTATTGAAATAAGTACAAGTACCTACTTACGTGATATGTAAAACGGCAATAATATACTATATTGTGCTGTTTTTGGTTGCTTGAATTTCCGATATATACGAGAGAGAGATAAGATTTTTAAATTATCTGGAAACTTTCTCCTGGAAAATATTTTTATTCTCTATACCTGCTATTACGTAATTTGTTTCATTTTAATAGGTAAGTATTTAGCTTTTTCGTTAGATTAAAAAACTTGGATTAATAAATTAATAAGTGGATGTTGGGAAAAAGCGACACATGAGTGACCTACCTACGCTCACAATAATAAAAACTAGAGATGCTTCCTAGGCTAGGCTATCTACTTATGTACTTACATTAGGTATGTATATTATTGAATTAGACGAAATGTCAAAACGAAATTATGAAATGAGTATGAGAGTTATAAATGATAGGTAAGATTTATATTATAATTTACCTAGGTAATAAGATTTACATCATAGTTTAAGTAAATCTTACTGTAAATCTTATTAGTAAATGGTAGCGCATTTACGCGATGGTAGTTATTAAGTATCGTCACAATATAAGATTGTAGGTATGGCAAATAGATATTGCTTGAATTCTTCAATAACGCACCCAGAAATAACATTTTTATACTACCTCGCAACTCCGAAAGTGAAGACTATAAAATATTTTTTATATACCTTTATAAAGTTTTAACAAATTACGTACCTAATTTGTTTTTGTGTTTATAGGTGGTGTTTCGCTTTTTCTTCCGAGTAAAATACCTAGATTATTTAAACTAGTGTAGGCGGCAGTCCTATAGCGTGTTTACTTTCCGCGCGGCTTTAGGTAATAACTTCAAGGCCATGGCCGGAGTGCGAATACTGTATAGATTCTTATACTGTGCTTTTAGTGAAGTAGATAAAATTGGAATAACTTTAATATATCGATTATGTAAAACCTAAATTGACAAAATTAAATATTGATATAATTTTAAAACAATAGGTAACAGATTGGTTAATAATTATAACATATACATTAATTAGTATATTATTAGAAATAATAGAAATTATGACAGGGCGTGGTTTTAAAAAAAGATTTGTATGCCCCTAGGCCAAAGTAACAATTTACAGAGTCAGAATTACATCAGGGCAAACAAACAATAATTACACGTAATGATCGGACAGAGATTCGACGTCACTATCACAATTACTAGTGGACAATACACGTCCGGCGCGCGGCGCCTCCGAGCTCCCGAGCAGAAGACGTGTGCGAGTTGACGTATAAGAATCTCTGAAGCTGCGGCATCTATGTTGGCAGAAGATAATAACATGCTGCCGTGTCGTCGTCATAATTGCGATGGAATTAGAACATATTTTTTGATTATTTAAGCAATAGAACAAAAATAAATCAGAAAAATATGATTATGCATTGCTTTGTTATGGAAAAAAATATTTTTATTAATCCAGGTTATCAGCTGAATGATGAAACATAATCGATATATTAAAATTAAAAAACTACTTCTACTATTACTTCACAAAACGAAATGTCATTTCACACAAAAAATTTGTTGCTAATAAAATTGGACAGGCTCTTAATGTGAATAATTTTTATTTTTTAAATTACTTTTTAACCGTTAATAGCAGAATCGTATGCTTTTAATATGATAACGTACATTGCTCGTACATTGCTACGGTAGGCACTTTACACTCAAATTGTTGGCAGTTTGTTCAGATTTAGAATACACCCGCCATTCTGATATCAGGTTGGCGGGTGTATTTACTTTTTCTAATAACTTTGGTTTGAGTATAGTACATTGCTTCAAATTGAACGTACATTCGGTACATTGCTCGTACATTCCTCACACGCATATCGCATCGCCATCGGTAGTCATACACCCGCCATTCTGATATACACAATTATTGCCATACAATTTGCATCCACCCCACGCGATATCGCTATTTCTAGTTCACCATGTACCCGCTTATTTATGCGCGTATACGGCGAGACCACCACGCATGCGCGGATTCGATAATTCCATCCACTTGTTGCCCCCAAATTACACTAACCGCGACCCCATGCAAAGTTTCAATAAATATAAACTTGCGCGCTTTTCGTCCACATACTGTACAGTCTGTAGTGAACTAGTGACGCGATGCGCACTACTGTGACGTATTCGTTCATTTGCCGCCATTTTTGACATTTGTTTCTTTTTAATTTTGCGACAGTTTGGTGTACCTTGCAACCTAAATAGATAATCCTAGTTACTTTCTAATTCATGAACTTTTCAGTCACGGAAAAATCTATTGTTCTTGCCGGGACTCTTGCAATTGATAGAAGGAATTTTAAAATATGTGAAAGTGATGTGTGGTGTTGTGAAATGAAGGATTGAACGATAATTATGTAGGTATAGCACTATTCCTATCGTTTACGGTATCGTCTATAAGAATACATAAAGATATAAGTAAAATGACGTAGAAACAACATGGCTAACTTGCTTTGTTTTTGCTTCGTGTCAATATCCAATACCTACTTATCTATGTAAGTAGGTAGATAGGTACTTACTATTTGAGTTTCACGGGCTGAACAAAAAATACATACCATCACGCCTGTTTTCCCCGAAGGGTCAGGCACAGGTGTATTAATGTACACCCACAGTTTACCGGTATGTTAAGGTCTCGGACGAGCCAATTACTATTAACCGGCACAAATCTAGACTCGGAGCTGCAATAGAGAATTTCAAGGAAAACCCAATAACACTCCTCGACCTGGAAATCGAACCTAGTACTTCGCATAGCAGTCACGTCTAGGACGACTAGACTAATGAGGCAGTCATTAGTATAGTGGCTCTAATATCTAATGAATTCATTCAAGTAATCGATTTTTACTTAAATATTGTGAGTCATCAGGGTTGGACAAGTCAAACGGGAGTGTCTGATTGCTTTTAATGTGTAAATGACGTCCCCCACCGCTACCCTACTTGTTAGTCTTAAGGGCTCGCCCGATGCCCGCCATTCAGTAAGTTGTATAAGAGCGCTTCGCAGGTCACCGCGCCGTCGCCGTCGCCGTACCGCACCGTTGTAAAATGTCGACGCATTGCCGCCTCCGCTGATAAAACAGCCATTGGTGCTTATTTATTTATACATTATTTATGCACATTTATGTACATGAAGCGGACTTAATGCCGTGAGGTATTCTCTACCAGCCTTATGGTACTTAATTCCATACAAAATATGTTTTAAGAACACCAGTGCTCCGTCCTTAATTTTCCGGAAGGTAAAAAAAAAACACGACACACGAACACATTACAAAATCAAAACCAAATGGGTCGGGTCATCCTCAAGTGATGAGCTTACAATTATCTACACAATGACATGATGCACATGCATGCTTACATGCTCGTGAACTTAACCGTCGACAAAAATATATCTTCTTGGTCTATGACACGGAAGAGATAAAAAGGCTCTTCCGTGGTCAATGACTTAACTCATCATCATCCTATCCTCCAACTATCTCGGGGATGGCTTCCAGCTAGATGCGGCTGATAAATGAACGCGCAATTTCTGAACAATATCGGTCAGGTTCGGTCAGTTTTTGACTACCACTACCGATTTTGATATAATTAGCAGTACTTTGATATAGATGTTTGTTCAGGTTATGTGGTCTACCTTTCATTGGTCATACTGCTGAACAATTCATTTGCCAAAACGTTTTTTGCCCATTCGAAAAGCTAGAAACCAAAACACGAAGTTGTATCAAACCTATCCTATCCTACCTATCGGTTACAGGTATCTACCCCTTTCGACTAAACCTTTGTAAGAATAATTGAGAACGCTGCGTAAGCGCAGGTACTTACTATCCACATCGTATCGTTTATCGTTTTGTAATATTTTTTTTTGGCTTCCTTCTTTTAGGCACTTGGGTTTCGTTAGTTATAGAGATGACATACCTGAAAAAAAAGAAAATAATATCTATTTACACAGTCACGGACACTGCACAAAAGAACATAAAAAAATATATAAGAAATAGAAATCGAAATATATTTATTTTGTCAGAAACATGGTTACAAGTTCTAAGTAATCACGAATGTACATAAAAATAAGTATGTATTGTGTGTGCCAGGTCTACATTTGGTAGATGGGGCTACCAAATGCTAGACCTGGCAGGCTGAACTGCCACGGGCAATTTTAAAGGACCTTAATCTTAATAACGAAGCGTATAGTCTTGAAGTTTGCATTGCTTACGACGTATTGAGTTCGATTGAGACAGAGCAACGCCCAATCATAATTATGGGACCCTTAAATAAAGCCATCGAATAGCTCGTAATCATCCACCGAACAAGAAACAAAGACGTCAAAAAACAAGCTATTGTGTTATCTGAATCGGAACACGATAAGGTTCGTATCAAATCACTCTATTGTCTATGGGCGGTATAGAGAGTATCCGGTCAAAATAGCTGACAAACTGTAAAATACGGTTCAACTTTATGGTCACGATCGTTACTGGTTTTGGGTACCTATTGATACTTTTTATGGCACTAAGACTTTTTGCCTTACCCACGTAGGTTCGTTGCAAATATATCTAATACTTAAGTTGTTCATTTTGTACATAACGAAGTTTCTTGTAGCTAAAGGAGCATTCGGGTAACGTGCGCTTATGGTTATATTTTTTTTATAATATTAAAAAAGGTAGAATCCTTTTTTCCTTATCATGAACACATAACATACGAATATGCAACAGGAAACATAAATACTTACAATAAACTTCCCGGCATTCCACCTTAAATAGAACATTGTTTAATTAAATACTTGTGGTTTTAAAAATAACTCCGTTTTCTCTAGAATCTAATGAATAATAGGACTTTGTCATACAGTTTACTTCAATAATTATAATTTTCCATTTCAGATTACTGTTCAAAATGGCGACTCTACCTATTTTCGTTTCCTTAAGCAGGTAGGTATTTTTTTTTTATAATAACTTGAGAAATAAATCACTATTCTCGAACTCAGAATTTTGGTGACCCTTCAACAATATAAGTAACAACGCACAAGTTACTCTAAAGATTAATCGATTAGATTTTAGCGATAGAAAAAAAAACTATTTTTGTTTCTGAGTCCCTCCGGTTATGGAGTACTTAATGGTCTTTCGCTTAAGCCACAGAACAGGTAAATTATCTGTTCTGTGGCTTGTGGCTTTAGCCACTAAGCTACCGAAACCAGCCTAGTGCCTATGATAGCGAATTTCTCTTCCACATTCTAGATCTAAAGTTGACGTCAGCGATAAAAGCCAAATATACCTAGGTCATAAATAATAACTAGTAACAATAACTTCTTAATTGAATAAAATAAGTTATAATCTTGCAATGTCAGCTGCTTTCATGATACGTTTAGGGACATTTTTACTATCATTTTATGGGGTTTTAACGACGATAGCTGAAACTATGCCCCCTTTAATTGAACAGAGCGCTCCCTAAGGGCAAAGGAAGCAAATTGGAAATACAGATGACGGTAGTTTGTTAAAAATTATGTTTAGTGCCTGTTAAAAGAGATTTTACGACATTTTTTTCTTTACACAGTACGAGTTTGTATGAATGAAAAGTTTTAAGAAAGGAAAGTCGGCTTAAAGTTATCATTTATAGATAATAGTTAATAGCACATATATTAGAATTATTATATACCTACTATATTATACAAAAGTAGTATATGGTCGATACAAACTAAAATAAATACAGCAAGCTTTTGAAAATTTACGTAAGTCTTCAAAAATGTACTTATTTCGCCGCGCGGAATCTTATGTGATTATGCGTTGTCAGATGCACAAAGAGTTAAGTAAGTACTTTGAACTAACAGGTATAAATTAACTTGACTGCCTCATTAGTCTAGTGGTCCTAAGCGTGACTGCTATGCTAGAGGTCTTGAGGTTTGATCCCCAGGTCGAGCAGTGTTATTGGGTTGTTCGATGAAATTCTCAGTAACAGCTCGGAGTCTGAATTTGTGCTCGGTGAATGGCAATAGGCTCGCCCTCTGTTCACCTCTGCCTAACCTTTCGGGGAATACAAGCGTGATGGTAAGTTATGTTAAATTATATTTAAAAGGTTGACAGAAATTATTTTGTATCCTTTTAAATTACATGTGAATAATATTGCCATAGTGTATGCGCAAGATTCGGTGGTGATCGACGTCCGGCTGCCGAAGTGCGCTTCCTGCTGCCTTATTAGGAAGTAAATACCAAGACGTGCGCATACACAGGGCTGTCAGATATCGAAAATATATATTTGTAAATAGACAGCGACTTGATACACTTAACTTCAAAAACTACTTGTGCTAACTATCCTTCAGAGGTTTAGGCATTTCACGTCACTTAAAAAAAACAAAAATCCGTTTTAACATTGCCAATATTTTCCATATTTAATCAAAATCTGTTGAAACCGTTACAAAGTGCCTCACTAGTCTAATAGCATTAACCGCGACTACTACGCTTGAGGTCCTGGGTTCGATTCCCAGATAAAGCAGTGCTATTGGGGTTTTCTATAAATTCTTAGTAGCAGCTCAGAGTTTGGAGATTTGTCCGGATAATGGCAATGGTATGCCTCCTATTAGAAACATGTGGGTGTACATTATTACACCTCTGTTTGAATACAGGAGTGATGGTATGTTATTTTCTGTACCTACGTCACTCTCTCATATTTAAGAGCTCAGTTCTTGTTGGTGGGGCAATCGTAACTGTTTTCCATTCTCTGTCTTCTGTTTGACCTCTTGATACGACTCTTATCCCACTTTTCCCTTCCCTTGTTCAATGAAATTTCTTCTAGGGTTTCCCTTATCGCTTTCCTGCAATATGTTTGTTTTAATTTATGTATGTAGTTATTATAAAAAAACTAGTAGACGCGCCGAACTTTTTACCGCCATATTTCATATTATGACATTACAGATTTAACCTTTTTTAATTTTCATTTATGCAATACAAACCTTGTCCTGACAATAAAGAACACAAAAAAAAGAATTATCCAATTTGGTGCAGTCGATCGGAAGTTATGCGCACATACATTTTGGCGAATATTTTTTAATTTATACAGATATATTTTCATAACCGTGCTGTGACAACCCTATGTCGCACTTGACATTTACAACACCATAGCAGCCATATTGCCATAATGAATGCGTACCAGGCTATCGGTATCAGTTCCCACATACAAATTGCAGACAGTTCAACACGCGTGGTCAATGGTGTCTGCTTTATTAGGAAATACGTGTCGGATATGGTGAAATGGTGATGGGTTTCTTCCATTCTAAGTAGATTTAAAAATATTTCACCGAAAGAAATAAAAAATGAACTTTTTTCTGAGCCAAAAAAAGACAATATTTTATTGGCTCAAAATAAAGTTAATAAATGCATCATACCATCACTTATGGTAAGGCAGAGGAGTACTAATATATGCCCGCAGTGCACCGGGTTTCCCGCTATCTCAAATCCAAACTTCGAGCTGCTACTGAGAATTTCATAGAAATACCCCGTAAGAACCTGCGTCCTTCCGAGACACCAGCTGCCTTCCTGATCCTGCCCGAGATAAAATTTTCTTACACTAAAATTTATTCTTGTCGAACTCGAATTACATCGAATCCAAGGAACGTGACTACCTCTGTCTTTTCAAAGTCATGTGCGTATTAAGAATAAAATTATTTAGTAAGGTAAAACATCATATGGAAACCTGCACGCCTAAGAGATTTTCTTGACGGCGGGAGAAGTCTAGTCTAGCATGATGGACTATAGCCCAATCCCTCTCGTTCTGAGAGGAGACCCGTGCCCAGCAGTGGGACAATTTAATGGGTTGATGATGTGTTAAAAATTAAAATTCAGGGGATTCTTTTGAAGTGTTGCAAGTAATTAAAATAACAGACGGTTTGATGTTAGTAATAAATCGTATCAGTTAACCAAGCCTAACCAGTTTATAAGCAGTTAATTATTTTACAAGCAATACTTACTTAATATATGATATTGTGTTCCGTGAAGATACGCCAGTGTATTGCTATGTGAAATGATGCGGCAAATCATACTCTCGTGGAATGCTGTTCAGAATTTATAATAGTAATAGAATAATGATAAATATGGATTATCTGGCTTTTTCATAGAGAGTTAAAAACTCTTAACTTTAAGTACGATTCGGATTTTTCCCTTTCCTTGTGAGACCATGCTTCATGACATATTTCATAACTAGATCAACAAAGAAGTACGCTATCGTTTTTGGTTTATTTGGGAATGTCGAAATGGCGTTGACTCAGAAGCTTTTTTTATACGTAAAAAGTTTACTTGTTTTTTTTTATTGTTCCAAGGGACCATACACCTGAACATTCCTTATTAATTTTACTTTACCTTGATACTTCCTCGCAATAGACTGCCTCGTTAGTTTATTAGACTCGCTAGCGGTCTTGGGTTCGATTCCCAGGTCGAACAGTGTAATTGAGTTTTTCTATGTAATTCTCCGTAGCAGCTCGGAGTTTTGATATACCTATATATGTGCCCGGTGAATGGTAATAGGCTCGTCCCCTATTACATGTGAGCTAAACATATCGGCGAACTGTGAGTGTACATTAGGTACAGCTCTGTCTTAACCTTCGGGGAAAGCAGGCGTGATACCACCACTTAATCCTCATCTTATAAGGGTTCCTTTTTTCCTTAAAATAGCCGGATAAATTAATATCTCAGAGCAGCTGTTCTACTATTCAGGAAAAGTACATCTTACTTATAAAACTGTGACACTTACTTATTACAAAATAAACAGTACCTTATATATCGTCTGATTAGTAGCAGCTGCCTCTTCCGCCTCGTAAATTGGGCTATCACTAAATTGTTCAGCATACAGAAGACATGAAGCTTTAGTTAGCTTTGTTAACAAATAAGTAGTATGAAGTCAAATTTATATTTATTTTTTTAGCCGTGATAGTCCCTCATAACATAACATACCATCACGCCTGTATTCCTCGAAGGGTTAGGCAGAAGTGTAATGTACACACTTCGCCGGTATGTTTAGGTCCCACGTGATAAGGGGCGAGTCTATTGCCATTAACCGGGCACAAATCCAGACTCCGAGCTGCTACTGAGAATTTCATAATAAAACCCAATAACAATTTGCTCGACCTGGGGATCGAACCCAGGACCTCTAGCGTAGCAGTCGCGCTAAGGACCACTAGACTAATGAGGCTTACATCTCTTACATAAGTTACTTTTAAATTAAGTTAAACTTTACTTATCAACAAATTTTAATCAATGACTGAAACAAAATTGTCTCATCACCATCATCATCTACAGCCTGATTTCACCCACTGCTGGGTATAGGCCTCCATAAGTTTGTGCCATCCACCACGGTCCCATGCCACTCTCATACACGTACAAAATTGTCTATTGCATTTAAATTCCATTCTGGATAACATTGTACCAACTGTGCATAAAGTAAAATAAATAAATAATTATGAAATTGGATTTCAATCTGTTAGCTTTCTCAGAGCAGGGCTTTATTGTCCAGCAGTGGGACCAATGAACTTATGTTTCTAAGTTTTTCTCTGCTTGCATAGATTGGATCAAAAACCGTGTGGGTAATTAATCTTAAGGTTAAGGTCGGTCAAGTACTATAATTAACTATGATCTAGAACGGTAAATGTTTAACATAAAGTAAGCTAGACTTGCGCCGGCGCACGTCCGGTTAGGGCTGTCATTATCGAGTTCCGGCTGCAACTGGTTTGGCAGCCCTGTGTATGTTACAGTTAAAAGCCTCCGCTTATGTCCCTAAGCGGGTAAACGGCCGAAGATTGGGTTAATTTAAAAAAGTGTTTTTGTGAAGACAGGAAATGAGGGAAATATTCTTTTAAAGAAATCAATGGACGCTCTGTGACTGAAGCGACGATACTTTGGACTAAAGAGTCATGGAGAATGTCCATCCTTCTACATAGACTTAATTTTTATTTTAATAAGATAGATGATAAATGGATCGCCTGATGTCAAGCGGCAACCACATCCTATAGACGCCATCAAAACCAGTACCTATTTTCACAGCGCGTTATCATCTTGAGACCTCAGTTGTTATGCCTCATTATACCCAGTTATTTCATTGGCTACATTGATAAATGGTATTTATTTCTGGAATATGATCCTTTAACTTTTTATACTTCATTGACTTGTTAAAGTGTATCTTTAACAAGTCAATGAAGTATCATCAAGTGATTACTATTCAAATAAGAATATAATATACAACATTAATTAATTTTATTTCGTATTAGCTTCCTAGGTATTTTTTTTTTGTTGTGATTTTGTGTTGTTTTAAATAAAATATATTTTCTTTCTTTCTAATACTCATCTCAAAGACGTAAATTAAAAAATGTGAAGGCAAATTCGACCTGGCGGGTGGGACTCGCGGTGGCTTAGCGGTTATAGCGTCTAGTGTACCTAACCAGAATACGCATGTTCGAATCCGGCCCGCAATCGTATTTTTCCTTCACTGAAATAACTTTAGAATATAATAGTTTACAGAACATAATGGCTAACACATTATTTCTTAGCGAAAGAAATTTTGACCAACTCTGACGAACCCATCAGAGTTCTGGGTCTACTCGTATCATACCATCTCATCATTATAAATCTGATGTAGGTGATCATTAAGTGTCTGTGTTTATATAAAGTCAATGCATTTGTTGTCGGCAACGCCCACCAGTTCACATTCATTCATTTTAATGGAAACTGCTCAAATTATCGGAAATTCTGTAGACGAATGGTAGAAAACTGGATGTGGCATATTAATAATACATCACACCTGTAGTTACTGATGAGATAAGCAGAGACGTACTTTTTGTGCACACAGTGCGCTAATAATTTTGTGAATGCTCGATCTTCTAGTTAAAAGTTAAAGATCGAAATGTCTGTTCATTTAATTTTACGCTAGCAGTCATTTGATGGCATCAAACACTGACTACAACATTCTTACATTTAAGTATTCTTATTAATTGTAGGTATCTGCGCAAGCACAAAACCTATTGGACCCATCTTCAATTACTTACTCTCTACTCTACTCTTACTCTTAGGGATCGACTTGTGTTTCAAAAATCACAGCAATATAGATATTCTTCTTAACAACTTCTTAATTTTCAAATCCTGACAGCCATTGCCTTTTTATTGACAGTACTTTATTCTACTTAAGTATAGTAAATAGACCAGATATCTTAATATACACACGGTCCATGACTAGATGTATTCTGCACACCAATTTATTTAAAATCTTACCTGTTTGTTGCATTTGCTCGTCAAAAACAATCAGCCAATTTCTTCATTTATTTATGAAGGCGACAGGCGGATAAAACAATGATATTTTCATAAATCTCGTGCGGCACTAGCGTGATGTGTCCACTACTTAGTAGCATCTAGGTTACATTCGCTTCGCCATTCCTCGATCGTCTAATAATTGACGTATTTGTAGCGATAATTACAAATAACAGCACTATTAATACCTCGTCATTAAATCCGGATACCGCAATTTTAGCGCGTCTATCTTAGAAAGTGCTAGCTTGCTGAAGAATTGATTTAAGGAAAAAGTAAAATCGACTTGATCTTATAATATTATTAGCTGATATTCCGTTGTGACAAGCGATGATAGCATAGTGATATGACCTGACTGCCAAATCATAGGTTTCGATTCGAGTGCGTATTAATAATTAAAGATCACTCAGTTAAAACAATGAAAGAAAGGGATTCTGCACGTCTGATTTATTTTCTCAGTGGCGTGTAAAGTTTGCCAACCTGCAGTGGGCGAGCGTGATAGACTGCGTCCTAATCCCTCTTAAAATTAGATAAGATCCGTGCTCAGCAGTCAGTGTGACAGAATATGAGTTGATGATGATGATTCCGCTGTGGAGTTTTATTGGTTAGTTTTGAAGTCCTGCTTGTAATTTTGACAAAATTTGTAATACAACAAGCAGGAACAACTCATTGTTCACATATGGATATCGTATCAATCGTAGTCTATAGACGCTAGCAAGTCCATAAGATGTCAGTTGTTTTGTTTTAGCCCGATAATTTCAAATCAGAACATAATAATGTTAGTACAGCTGATGTACTGCTAACAGTAGGTTCTATCTTCATAAGAAAAAGTTCCATAAAACTTCACTTAAGTACTGGTTTACGTTACTATGAGAAAAGTTTTGAATAGAAAACTTTCGGGAACCGTTCGTGCGTTCAAGTCTTGAGAGGGGCAGCGCAGAAAAATAACTCTTAGTGCCGAAAGGAGGAGTCTTACAATCTGCAGTTATTGAGAGGTGATGAAGGAAACATAAATGATGTAATAAAAGTTTGGAAAAACGGATAAGAGAATTTGTAGGACGACATTCTATATAGGTATGGTAGTCTTGTAGTTGGCATATTTACAGATAATAAAAAAAAACTAATTGATAGCATACCACATCCAATATTCATGTCTACCTATTCCAAATTTTATCCGAAATTCGATGAATCGAGATCCTTCTCACTGTCCAAAACCTGCGCCTACGCATACAAAACGCATTAGGATCAAACCTTATAAAGCATGTTATATTACTGCATACATTAATCGTTTATTGGTATATACGTTGCGAATAATTTCTTTGTTACTGAGTTCAAAAATTTAAGAGTTATTGGATTGACTGATATTGACACTGGTCTTTTTAAATACTTAGTGCAGTAGGCTCGCCCCCTATTATATGGGACCAACAATATACTAGCGTACTTTCGGCATATATTATTATGTATAAGTACATATACCTCTGCCAAACTATTAGGGAAATACGGACAATTCTATGAAGGAAGTGAAAACTTATATGTTCCTACTCCATACATTGTATGATCAATTTCGTTTTGGCTTTCATTATTTCTGTGTCGATAATCGGTTTCCTAAGTCGATATGTAGATACTAGGTTTATCGATCCCTAATTTATGGATCGCCTGCCACCTCGCAGTAAGGTATGACCGTATGATGGATTAACGTACAGATGAAAAACTATTTTTTCTTTGAGATAAACTATAAAGATAAAAGTTTATCTCAAAGTAGATGCTCTCGTAGCTAGCAATAGCTAGCTACGGTCTACTAGAAGAATACTGCTATGACACGGAAATAATCAGTAAAATTTTGCAGAAAACAAAATAGGAGACTTACTGGTTTCTAACACTTACGCGAATATTAGACATTGAAATAAAACTACTTTTGACGGATTTATTAATATTGATATTATTTAATTCCCGACGTTTCGGATCCGTAAAAAAATGTTTTATTTTAAGGAGACTATTTTGTTTGCAGCAAAATTTCACTCTTCATATCAAGCGGGATACAGCTTGACAAAAGCAAACTCCGGAATACCTCCTGAATCCTCTCACGATTTAAGAGGAATGAGGAACAGAAAAAGGCTTGCATTTATGTATATAATAACCCCATACCTTAATGTATGGTTGCTGTGTAAAACAGACTCAACGACAATATTATTAAGTGCAGCTGACCGCGACGTCGAACTGCGTATTACAGCATACTTCCATGGGAAAATCGTACCTATATGATGACCACGTTTATAATGAACATGTAGAAGTTCTACCAGGTCTGGACTTAGGTACCTGACAGGTTGCGCCAAAACCCAACTAGGTTGGAATGGAATGGAATGTACGATGCACTATATGTGTGAGAGATGAGATATGTAAATAGAATACGTTTACCTCTAATATAATCTAATTTTATTGTTATCTTTATTATCTGCAAATATAATTAAAGACACATTTACAAGTTAATGTTTTTCAGGTTTTTCTTTAAACTAGATGGAACCGGCATTTCCTTCCTGCCTCTGAGAAGAAACGCTAAAACAAATTCAGAGAATCATAGAGTATTTTAAAGTCCAGAAAGTAGTAAATTAGTATTATCATAAATACGAGTTTTAAAATGTAGGTACGATACCTTCTAGATAAATATAATAGACATACCTAAAAATACTACTCCAAGTACACAATACGCAAAACTTTTGTGTTTTACATATTTCCACTTCCACCTTCTCGAAAGTGACACTTAAGTATCTGAATGTATAATTAAAATGACAGTGAAGTTATTAATTTTGTATTTTATACGATACTTTATAAGAAAGAGACAACAATCTACACATCATTACTGTACAATAAACACCCAACATTCTCAAAACAAAACGTGCAAAGAAATTTAAATTCGTGTGAATTTGCGATTTATAATCTTACGAACATCAAACAATTGAATTGCCAATTAGCACAATAAATATATAAATTCTTCTACAACTCTTAAGTATTTAGTATATATAATATTCATTATCCTAGTCTTTTCGCATCTTTGTTGGGGTCCACTTCGAACCGAATACCATTACACTTCCACAACCTTAGCATACGTAAGTTTACTTTTTGAGCTTCTGACCACGAATTATTGTCATAGGTGTTCGGATAACAACCGATGTCTTTACGTGCTTTTCGAGGCACGGAATCTATTCAATCATTGGTAATGGTAACGTCATTAGTTCCCACGCGTTTCTCCAATATCATATTGTCACTGAAACAAGTAACTAATGGCGAATTTCACCTATAACAATACATGGTGCAGGTCGTATTAAGTAGTATTGTTTACTATTAGCCATGGGATTCCTATCGGCAAGTCTTTTGTTCGCAATTATGATGAGAAAGTGTTACAATGCATGCCTAGTGCTTCAATTACAGAAATTGAGAAAGCCAACAAAGATGTATAAAGTTCATTGTCACACGGGGAGATTTCAAATGCTACGTGGCGTGTCTTTTTATCACTTTTTATAGTCGCCAGTCATTGCAATTGCATGTCGCTTAGTCCTAATTATGTCTCTTTATCGTGTAGCTTATTACTGTAGTGTAGATATGCATATCCACTATAAGCGAACCTCGAATTCAACAGGCTTTGCATACAATGAAATCAGCTCTTATTGCAAATGTATAACTTGTCTTGAAACTCCACCATCATCATCAACCCATTACATTGTCCTACTCTGGGCAAGGGGTTCCTCTCAGAACTAGAGGGATTAGGCTATAGTCCACCACAACACACTAGCTTACAGCGAGTTGCAGAAACTTCGCACGCCGTCATGAAAATCTCTCAGGCATGCAGGTTTCCTCATGACGTTTTTCCTTCACCGTTTAAGCGCGTGATAATTTACCATTATTAATACGCACATGACATCAAAAAGTCAAAGTCAGAAATCTTGGATTTGAGGCCTTGTATTCCAACTCGATCAACCTTTGACTTGGCAGTCCAATCGTCATATCACTAGGCTATCACTGCACTTTAAACTCTCATCATTTAATTAATGATTGGTTGCTTGTAGTATCAAGCTTGATTACCAGATTGTTATTTACACAATATCATCTGTCCGTCATTTGGCACGTTATATGATTGATCCAAATAAAAAAAACTAACGCCGGTATCCAAACGACATTGAACATCCCTGCATGACAAGGTCTCGATCATTCCTGCGAGTTTAACAAGTGTCTTTATATGGCAACCCACAACAGGTGCCAATCATGTTTTACGAATATATACATATAGGTATTAACAGGCTATATAGATCTTATTTCGTTTAAAAAAAAGCTCTAGTTTTTGGTAAATATAGGAATGTAGTTTAAATTATTGTGAAGTTGGAATGTGAGATATTATTTATCAATTTACTGATGCAGTTTTCTTTCTTTCGTTTTGTGGAAAATAATTATCGAAGCAGTCGTATCTATTTATATTGGATTTGGATAGATTTTGAACGCGGTGAAGTGCAGAAAATGAAGAGAAAAAGATATCTTAGGCAGTGGTCTCGGTAGCTTAGTTGGTAAAGCGTCTGGTGTACTTAACCAGAAAGACGCAGGTTTATCGAATTTTTCTTTCACTATAAATTTTCTTTAATTAGAAAATTCACATCTTTGTTAACATTTCGCAATATTTAATGCTAAAAAATAATAAAAAATAAGCATAATACGGTAATGCAACATCGTTCGACATTGAACTACCTGTAAAGGCAGTCCTGTGGGTGAAAGACATAGTAATGTCTTCAATAGATGGTGCTGACGTCGCCTGAAGACGTAAAATGTGGAAGAGAAATTCGACATCACAGGCCGTGGTCTCGGTAGCTTAGTTGGTAAAGCGTCTGGTGTACTTAACCAGAAAGACGCAGGTTCAAACCCTGCCTGAGATCGATTTTTTCTTTCACTAGAAATTTTCTTTAATTAGAAAATTCATATCTTTGTGAACTTAT
This sequence comes from Subacronicta megacephala, assembly GCA_958496365.1. Lineage (NCBI taxonomy): Eukaryota > Metazoa > Arthropoda > Insecta > Lepidoptera > Noctuidae > Subacronicta > Subacronicta megacephala. The sequence goes on from OY292517.1 coordinate 14,895,044, forward strand.
TACTTATAAATTATTTGAGGAACATCTATTAGACAAATGTACACATATTTCCCATCAATTGTGTTCTAGGCCCGTTACGATGTTTACTGCAGCACTGTTACAGCAATTATACAATGCATCGTCTGGGAAAGCTTTGGACTACTTCACAATTGTATTAGTTGTAGGTACAGGGTAGCGGGTTTGCAAAGAAAGAATGTGCTTGCGAATCAACCTGTGATTATGGACCATTGATAAATGGTGGGACTATTGATAAACGGTAGTACCATTGATAAATAGATAGATAGATAGATAGAATATTCTTTATTGCACACCAAAAATATTTTCAAGTACAAGTTTTATATATAAAATGGTACAATGGGCGGTCTTATCGCTTAAAGCGATCTCTTACAGACAACCTTTGGATGGACTCAAGAGAAAGGTAAGGCGATAACTAGGTAGTCTGGCGTACATAAAATAAACTAAACACTTAAATTAAATCATACTTAAATTCTAATAATATAGATACACAATATACGTTACATAGATAATTGATTATAATATATATATAAATATTAATAAATATATATAGCTTATATGGCATAATAAGAGATAAGTTTACAATTTTATTACAAGAACATATACTACGATCTAGGATAATAGAGCAGTTATAGCGACAGATAATGCTCCTTCACCAATCTTTTGAATATTGCCAGTGATTGCGCACGTCTCACTGACACAGGCAAAGCATTCCAAAGCCGTACAGCTTGAATAGAAAAGGAATTGTCCAGAAAAATTGTGGTGTGCTTTGGCATCTCAAGTCTCAAGTTTTCCGATGATCTTAGATATCTCGTATGTGTGTCATGGAGGAACTGAAAACGTTCTTTAAGATAAGAAGGAGTAAGAGGATTAAACAGAATACTGTAGAGAAGAGACAGTATATGAGAATTCCGGCGAAGGCGTATCGGAAGCCACTTGAGTTTTGCTCGAAATTCGGAAACGTGATCATACTTGCGCAAGCCAAATATAAATCTTATGCAGAAATTTTGGAGTCGCTCAAGTTTATTTAGTTGTGCCTCAGTGAGATCGAGATAACTGACATCAGCATAATCAATAATGGAAAGTAAAAGAGACTGTGCTAGTGTTATTTTGGTGGCAGTAGGCAGGAAGTTTCGTAATCTCCTCAGCGACCCTGCTGATGCAAACATTTTGCGACTGACCTCTTCAAGCTGAGGACCCCAAGAAAATGTGTGTCAATTAAAATACCCAAGTTTTTAACTTTCTCACTTAGAGTTATGAGTGTGCCATCAAAGACAACTTGTGGAATCATAGGCCAGTCAATACTAGCAGACAATCTAGGGCTACCAACAATAATAAGCTGGGTTTTCGTTGGATTAATTTTAAGTCCATACGCTTTGCTCCAATCGCTTATAGATCCTAAATCTTTATTTATAATTGCAATCGCCTGTGGCAGCTCTGTTAGCGAACTTTGCCTATAAATTTGCAGATCATCTGCATAGAAGTGATAGGACGAATTAAGTTTATGGGAAATTGAATTAATAAAAATTGCGAAGAGGAGAGGAGATAAAACGCCACCCTGCGGTACCCCAACGTCGATATTACACAAAGAAGAAAAAGTATCCTCTATGTGTATACGCTGACGGCGGCCAGACAGGTAACTACGAAACCAGTCAATCACCGTTGGAGATATGTTAAATAGTGTTTAGTCTGTGAAAGTGACCAACCCGCAATGGCCCGCGTGGTGCATTACGGCCCACTTCCTCTCACCGAGAGGAGGCCTCTGTCCCAGCAGTACCTATGAGGTCAGCTACGAATGAAATAGCTGAGGATTTAGATAATAGAACTAGGGTTCAGGGGGCCTAGCCAATGTCACATTTTCATATAGATAACGAAGCTAGTTAACCCGAAATGTATGGAATTCGCATAACCTTTCGATATGTCATGTGGTGAAGCTTAAGTATTCCAATTCCATACATTTCGGATATCTAACTTCGTTATGGATAGTGAAATTGTGACATTGGCTAGGCCCCCTGAACCCGCGTAGAGGTTGAGCGATACATAGTCGCTTGTTCCGCTTTTGAAATATATTTAGCTTTTTAATAATATCTATGTACTAAGATTCGACCATTTCGGCTTAAAAGTAATAACGATGCTCCACCGGGGATAGTTGTATGGGTGTTTTTCCATGGAAACTAATTTAATTCCCCATCAACGGCCTCAGCAATACAGAAAGAATGCAAATGAGCTCTAAATGCGATCCGTCAATAAGTTTAGAATCAAACAACCCATTGTTCTTGGTTTACGGCCGTCGCGTGGAATGCTAACAGGAACCGAACTGGGGCCTGAGCGATAACAAACCAGCTTCCTGGTTTCTGGACACAGGGGGTTCAATCAATTGTTTATAGTTGGTTATTTGCGGTACACCTGTCGGTGTCCTTATATGGCGGGAGGATGTTATTGAAGTGTCTGGCGGTTTTTGGGGAACTTAATGAAATGTCTTGCTTTGATCGTTGACGCGTCATTGAGTTTCCAAAATTATGAGGTGGTAAAATTCTGCTGCAACTGCAAGCAATAATGGGTTCCGGTTTAAAGCGTACTGTAGCCACTGAAATAACTGGGAAAATGTTGATTCCTTTCTTGTTTACATTAATTATTAGTAAGAACATTGTCTTTTTAAAAACACTGTGTTTTCCTAACTCAATGGCGACCGAAAGGCACATGGAGTATATGGCGACTGAAGGGCAGGTAGGTTGAAGAAGACCTGGTTAAGTGTGCTGGAAAGACCTGGACGAGAGTGGACGATAAATGACACAAAAACGAGAGGAGTCTGAGCCCTGCAGTGGGCCCTTAAAAGTTGCGTATGATGACGATGAATTATTTTACATAACATAACTATCACACCTGTATTTCCCGAAGGGTTAGGTCCCATGATTGCCATTCACCGGGCACAAATGCAAACTACGAATGAATGAATTAACTATTAATAAAGAATAGCAATAACTATTTTGTTAAAAATAATAAGAAACTCACTTGACCATGACCACCATAAAAGGCTCTAAGCAATCTTAATTTCACTTACTGATATTCAAAAGTCAACCTCATCTATAAAGTAATAAGATTTCTAATGATTGTATTATAGGTTTGGTAAAGTCCATCCTGTGGTGTGCGCGAGTGCGGATGTGGTGTAGGCAGACGGTAATAAAGCCATATGAACATTACATAGACGTGGATAGCCTGAAAATTAAAAATAGTATGAAGTTTGGTGTTCAATCATTTTAATTCCTCAGAGATCATCCCCAGACAACCAAAGATACCAACATAGCGCACCGAATTACCAAGCTGAAGTGGCAGTGAGTTCGCCATATCGTAGAAGAACCGACAATGGGGTAGCCGTGTTCTCGAGTTGAGACCGCGACTCGGAAAACATAGTGTAGGACGGCCCTCCGGCAAGATGGAGTGATGATTTGCGAAAGATTGCTGGTAGTAGCAGGATGCGAAAAGCCGAGGACAGGGTGAAATGGCGCATTAGGGGAGGCCTACGTCCAGCAGTGGACTAACATAGGCTGATGATGAGGAATTCCTCGAAGACATCGTTTTGAGGAGATGGCACCAGGTTCTAGATTGGTATCACCACATTGCTGAACATTCTATAGCCAAGCAATAATGTGCTCGTATTTCAGTTTGAAGAGTAATATAGCCAGTGAAATTATTGGGCAAATGAGACTTGTCAAGACGTGCAAATGAAACCACAGGTGTTGCAGGCGTCTATATGCTGCAGTTGCCACTTACCATGAGGCAGTTCGCATCCTTGTTTGTCATCTTATTACAGTTAAAATAATTCACTTCAAAGGTGTTTATTTAATATTCGGGTTATTCGGCCAAGAACATATACATAGGTACCATATTTCTACAGTTTTACAAATTGTAAGTAGGAATTGTCAACAACAAAGTTCAATAAGCACTTAACTTTAGAATCACTAAACACTAAATGTAAGTAGTCGATTCTTCCTCGAATACTCCATTCTATACTGAAGTTGGTACAAACTAAACATTCCAGCAACATTGTAACACGGGTTCCCACCTGTTGTCTCTACTAATAAAGAGAACCCGTATAATTAGTCTTCAAACCGATCCATTGTTTGTCATTCGCCCAGAACTGACGCGACTGTCGACGGACCAGCACGCGTTCCTGCCGATCAAACGCTCTGACATAGGTACAGAGTACGGTAAACGAATCGATTTAAACGCCAATGAAAATAAGAAATTAGGAAACGCTGAACGCAATTCGAAAAAAAAAACAGTGAACTCTAAATTAAAAAACAATTACACGAAAAATAAAAATCGAGTGCATTCGAATTAGGAAATTTCGTTTGGTAGTAACATTAGTAATTCAATTGGTTTTCTTTTTTTGTGACGAATTTGGAAAATTTGAAGTGAAGTGACTTTATCTTAAAATGACCCCAGTAGGACTTCTGTTCAAAGTAAACAGGTAAGTGTCATTAACATGTTTTATGTAAGAGAGTGTTAAAGTTTCATGAGATGTGTTAATGTGTGTCGTGTAACGTGTTGGTTATTTCTTTTACATTGTTATTCTACCGATGTCTCTATTGTAATGCTTTCGAGCGAGACTCTCGACTTGAAATCTTTGGTTTAAGATTATATTGCAGATTGGTTCACTTGGTGAATGCATAATTAGTATTTTTGTTACTAGGTACTTTGCTGCGTATAATGTAAACAGTCGATTGTTATAGTGTCTAGGAATCTGTGTAGGAATAATTATTTTAATGCTCGCTGCAAGTATGCTCACTGTTGTCACCTTAAATTAATTTGTTTGTAATTTAGTGACACAAAATTGCACGAACTCCTTGTACTGTGCTGTGGTGCGATTAATTTATAAAATGATTCACAACGCTAAATGATATTCTATTATTAAAATAAGGTATTCCCTAGGTGGCAGAGCAGTGCCGATTTTTCTCAACCTAAAAAAGGTGACTACAAAATTTCATTGGTTTAATCCAGCTCTGCGAAGGTCGGTCGGATTAAATCGACCATTTTTTTTATCTCAAGCAATCCGCATTGGGTTTGCGTTTTAGAGTTTTTGCCATAGGAACTTTAATAATTACGGATGTAAATTAACTTGTAATGCCAAAACTAACTGCCAGTGCTGGCCAAAATCATGTTTTTTTCGAACTATGTAGTGTTCCCACGTTACTGGTCTGTAAAACAATAAACAATTCTAGTTAATAGTTACGATGGCTGCGCGATGGCAATTCGTCATGAAGATCAACATCGTGCGTGCAACGACTTTAATTGTTATCTGCGGCTAGATGTGTTATTTTTTTATAATTTGGATGAAGGATGAAGTCGAAATGTGAGCGTCCACCGGATATCTAAGCATAAAGCTAGGCAAATACCTTCAATACAAGATTTCGTTTAGATGAGGGAATATTTTTGTGATAACAAAAAAACAAGTACCTAGTGCATCGGTCGTTTCAGGGGAGAGAACAGTCCTATTGCTCTTTGGCATTCTCCTACAGCACCCTATCGAGATTGAATAACTCCAGCTGACGTAGATATTATTTTGACGTCGCAAAAGTTGACAAAAATATTTCTCTTGCCGTCATTTTTTTATTCCGTGTTATTGATGTTTCGCTATGTTATGGTTATCGCAATCTACTTAACTATATTCTGTAAATCTGTCATATAATTTTGAATAAGGCGTCGGACTTGCGATCATGTGGTTGCTGGTTCGAAATCCACCCATTGGACTACAGACGTAAATGCACTCGTTATACAAGCATTTAGCTTAGTACGAGGGGTTAACAAGAATACTAATAATGTGTGACCAACATTGCTAGAAGGCTTATTTAAAAGAAAAAAAAAAAAATAGCTGATAACGGGTCTTTTTTATCGTCTGGATATCCTCATGGACTTCCGCCGTCCTAGGTAGGCGACGGGGCGTGACGGACTACCCATGGTGGACCTACCGACTGGGGCCACGGGAGCGAGCTGTCATTATCTAACTTAAGAGTTTTGGAGAAACAGTATAAAGCAAAACTCATTTCAGATTTCTTGCAAATATCAGCTTCTCTATAAATATCTTATGATCAATAATTTGACATTGAGTTACGGGAGAAACACCGTCAGAACTTTACTTTAGGAGGCAGAATAGAGACCAAATTCCTTTAAGAGACAAAACTAAAAGGGCGGATGACTCAGAAGCTAGAGACAGGGAAACAGAAAAGGGGAAAGAATGTCGAAATAGGAAGAGAAGGGCTTACAGATCCAGAAGTAGTAGGTAGAAGCCGGACAAGTAACGCCACTCATGAATACTTGGGCTGAGATGTTTTAAGCTTTTTGCCTCTAAGTATGAGCGTGTTGTATGTTAAAACTGATTTCTTTGCAAATTCCATGTATTTGTATACTTGATTTGTTGGAACTGTAGAAAGATTTGTTAGGGTTGTCATTAAGTCGAAATATATTTCTTTTTCTCAATTATTCTATCTCTATTTTATTCTCATTCAGCTCATTCTATTTCTATTTTATTTTTTTTTCTCATTCAGCGGGACGTTTTTGAATATTTATGATTTGGAAAAATACTTTTATTCTTTTACCATACTATCTTTTCTGGATTTTTGAAGTATCGTTGTAGCGTTTACTAACAACATTATCAAAATTATTGGCTTGCTACTGCATAAATGCGTCTTCCAACTTGTTGCTATAATTAATTAAATTTATTTATAAGTTTTTCTAATCAACTTTGTTCTGTTGCTAGACAATTCTCCAAAAGCTTTGAGAAGACATCCTCATTATAGTTACATTACAGCATATTAGTGTAATTGAATGGAGATGGAATGGAGAGACATAAAGGTAAAGGTTGCTGTGAGCATTTAACTGGTCATAGTGGAAGTCTATGGGGGAGGCCTTTATTTAGCAATGGACCTCTTTAGGGTGCTATGTTGACGATAATCATAAATGATATTGGAAAAAAAGATAGTACCTAGGTATTAGCAACCCTAACGACATAAGTATGGCTAGACTGGATGTGTGTGCCTTTAGAGGCCAAGTGTATAGGAAGATCTAATTACTTGTCAACTAACGGTTATTCGACGAGAGTTAACTTGATATCTTGCATGTCGATGCCGTTCGAATGAGCATATGCAAGATTTTCTCAACAAAATCGATGCGGCAAATCTTTGGTTTCATATAATTATTAAGTGGACTTGTAGCATAGGCCAGGTTGATTTTTTGAGGGAGGGAGGGATCAGTCTTGCTAGTTTTCATAAATACATAATATATATATCAATTCATAAAGACATAAATATCAAAGTGTGTGCGGTGTACAGAATAGAATAATATTTATAGACCCCTGCAATATTAAGTTCGTTTATCTATTGAAAAGTTGTGAAAAACATTATTGATTATTATTTGATGATTGCCTCATTCGTTTAGTTGTCGCAAGCGCAACTACTACGCTAGAGGTCCTGGGTTCGATTCCCAGGTCGAGCAAATTGTTATTGGGTTTTTTATATGAAATTCTTAGTAGCAGTTCGGAGTCTGGATTTTTGTCCGGCTATGTTTTATTAAGGGTTTTTTAATTCCCATATCTGCTCCAAATCCACAATTTATCCCCATTCGACCAATAAAAAAATTTGTCTCGATTACCACATTTAATACCTAGGCCTCTGCTGATGCGGCGTGACGATGCGTAAGTCATGCGTGTGCTATCAACAGTTAGATCTCTTTGATACACCGTAGAAATACAAGACGAAATGATTTTAAAAAAATGTTATAAACATCAATGTGAAAAATAAATTCGATTTCACGGGCAATGATTATTTGGCTAAACGCATCCGGTGTACCCACGGAAGAGATAATTTATCTCTTCCGTGGGTGTACCAAACCAGAGAATGCAAATCCTACCTGAGCTCGAATTAAATAATGTTGTAAATTATAAATTAAATTACTTTTCATCAAACATACCTAAGTAGCTAAGAATACTCCGACTAATCCACCTTTCAAACAAATCGAATTCTCTCGCAACCGTAATTTACATGACCAAAGTTGATTTTTAAATAAGTGTATAATAAAAGATGATTATTTATTTCTGTAATAGAAAAAGATTTGAAAAACTACCACTCCACTACCACTTTATTGTAAATTCTTAAATCCTAGATTTCCAAAATCCAGCCGCAATCCTGAGAAGAGCCTAAAAATCCTGAGATCCTGATGGTAAGCCTATCGACATGGGAATCTCTTTAACACTTCACCAGCTCGCGAGTCGGTACTTAGTGAAGAATTGTTGGTATAACATTGTGCATAACCGCATACCTTCAAATTGTTATTTAACACTAATACATATTCATGCATTCGCTCATTAACTCTGTTAATAGACTGTAAGTATTGATTTATTGGTCTGAATATATTATTTACGATATTATGTGATTGACAGGTACAAATTAGTTCGTTAAATTTGATTTTCGCCCGCCCTTCACGGCATAACAAACTCCCCAGCAATACATTTCTGTCTGTATATTTACTAAGTTACATTACAATGACATACATTACATGTTGTGGTAGGGCCACGCTGTTCGCAGCATGAATAGGCCGGCTTGACCGGGGAAGTACCACACTCTCGCAGAAGACCGACGTCCGAGTAGTAGCGTTTCGTTACTGCGCTTCGTTCGGTGAGCGAGAGGGCCGGAGGCCCAATTCCTCCCCCAATCCCCTTCATTCTCCTTTTCTCCTTCCCCTCCCTTTCCCTAAATAGGCTCGGCAACGCATCTGCAACTCCTTTGGTTTTGCAGATGTCCATGGGCGGCGATGACTACTTACCATCAGGTAGCTCGCCTGCTCGTTTGCCGACAGGCAAACTGCAGCGAGCAGGCGAGCTGGCGAGCGAGAAAAAAAAAATTAAAAAAAAAAAACAGTTTACATAAGTATACATGTAAAACGTTGATTAGTAATGCTATCCTAAAAAATAAATGTAAGCGGTATTTAATAATGCTTTTATTTAACTTGTCCTTTAGTTGGGTTTGTATGCTTTATGTCAAGTCTTGCCAGTAAAATTTAACTACTTCTTCTCGATTTACGACTTCGTATGCAAAAATAAAACACTATAAGGATAGCAATAATCTGATGCAACCAGGTTTGTCTCCTCACGAGGGCACTCCTCAACGGTTACGAGCACGGTCAAGATACTTTGCATAGGTACTTTTAAGGTTGAAAGCCTGTGTTTAATTTTAGTTTCTTTTTTATATTATGTATACCGAAAAGTGATAGCCTAGTGATATGACCAGGAAACCTGTATGCCTGAGAGATTTTCTCGATGGTGGCGGCGTGTGAGGCCTGCCAAGTCGCAGTAGGTTAGCGTGGTGGACTATAGCCTAACCTTCCTCACCCTAAAAAAGACCCATTCTCAGCAGTGGGACAGTATATGGTTGATGGTTATATTAAGTATATTATTTACAACAATTAGCAAGTGACGTTCTGTACTTTCTGCCTTTAGAAAATAACAAAAACAAAATGAAACCATGAGATCTGATAACATGCTGTAACCGATACTGATGGGAAACTGCTAGGCGGCTGCAGTGTTCAGTCATCGACAATCAATGGCATCGCGTTACCGAGCGAGCAACACGCTTGTATAGTAACTGTAGCAAGTATTGTGGTATAATGTAGTATTAATTGGAGCGTTGGAGTGCTGGAGAACAGCGATCTATAGTTTTTTTTAAAGGGATATCTTGGCAAACGAGCAGGCGACCCACCTGTTGGTAATTAGTCATCGCCGCCCATGGATATCTGCAATACCAAAGGAGTTGCAGATGCGTTGCCGAGCCTATTTAAGGAAAATGGATGGGAAGGAGAAAAGGAGAAGGGACTAAGGTAAGAAGAAGGTAGGGTCGATATTCTGTGGGCTTAGTGTTCAACTGATAATGAGGAATGTTAAACCAGGAGAATTGACCATTAGAATTCCATACCTACAGCTATTATTGTACCTATATCTAAAAAACCACACTAACCTGGTCCATGGCATATGGGGAAGGTTAATTTATGTACAAGCGTGATTTAAGTGCCTCTTGTGTGCCCCGAAAGGAAATTTTGGAAATGATAGAGAAACCCGCAAGGTTCTTGTCACAATCTTAATTTACCTTGGTCTTATAGGTCCTATTGATTCATCCATCCTCCTAGCTTTTTCCCAATTATGTTGGGATCAGCTTCCAGTCTTGACAGATGCGGCTGATTATCAATATTTTACACAAAGCAACTGCCATCAGACATCGGCCACTCAAATTTCTGGGCAAAACCGATATTTGAAGGATAGACTGGTTGTCAGGCTTCTTGGGCTTCTGACTAATGATGGTGACCGAGGGCTTTACATGTTATCCGAGGCACAGAGGGGTCTCGCTCCACAGATTGACTGCGGAAGTCGTAACATGCATTTGTTGAATAGTGCAGTTACAACTTGAGCCATGCCATGCCCATGAGCATTGGTGGCACAGGTCCTATAATAATTAAAAAAACATGTTTTTTATTTTTATTACATCATCATTAACACTTATAATGGTATTATTATGTAAATGTTATGTAGCACTGTGGTCGCCTCTGATTGTAGCATCATAAACAATCGTAAGTGCATCGAACTAGATGCACGCAATTTACATGTTTTTCCTTGTGCAAAGTTAAGTGATTTATAAAGTTTTCTATTTCTCACGTTGAATTTTATTTGCGGGTGAAAGAAAATTGCTCACTAAACTACACGGGCAGGGTTTAACATATTTCGGTTCTCTATTTAAAACAGTACTTTTGAGGGCTTAACCCTCTAGATATAAGTTTTTTAAAATTTTCTTTAAGTCTGTGAAACCTAGTGTAGAAAGAGAAGACTAAGAGAACACCCCAGCAGTAAGTGGGATAGTAAAAGGGTTGATTATTATGATGATGGAAATTGTTAATTTATTTATCATAACTGAGTTTCCAGGTATTGAGATTTTCTATGAAATTATCAGTAGCAGTTCGGAATTTAGATATTAAGTAAATATATCGGCGCACTGTGGGTGTAATTAAGTATCTACATCTCTGCCTAACCCTTCAGCCCTTCAGGGTATACAGGGGTGATGGTATGTTATTTTGTCACTGATGCCACTAATCAAGGTTAAGCAATCAAAGTGAAGCATGTATTTTTTTGGATTATTTATATTACCGCGAAAAACTAGGTCACTGATTGACTTGAGAATTGAAATCGCTGGACCAATACGTTAAGTTTATTACGAAAACATTATTTTTATCTTAACCCACCGCGCGCTGCGGCATATAATACCTGGTACCACTGAAGATGTGAACGGTTGTTCTCCATACATACATACATACACTCACGCCTTTTTCCCATAGGGGTAGGCAGAAACTACAGGACGCCATTTGCTACGATTCTTGCATACTACTTTTGCTTTGACCACATTCATACATCTTGTCATACACATGCGCCGGTTGCAGTTGTTCGCACCCCTGACAAATATCTAATCAATAGCTTATCGAGCACGCCACCAATAAATCGAAGCCACTTCACGATCCATTGCATCGATTATACCGGTTATTAAGCAAAACACACGGACGGAAACATCGAGATCATCGCTTGGCAAAAACGAGATATCTCATGCGCGTGCGCATACGAAGAGGCGCGCTACATAATTTTCTTCGCATTACCGACTAATTACAAACGTCACACGAAAAACTAAACGTTTTTATTGTGAATAACTACTGTGTATCGTGTTTGGAAGACAGTGTGTAGAAAAATTGGTCTTAGTACTTAGGAATAGGGTTGGATATGAGATGGATAAAGTACAGACAGCAAATACGGCGTTAAGCTAATTACACACGATCAGGTGATAACATTATGATAATCAGTTTATTTATTGTGAGATGATTAATGGCTTTCTTTCTAGCTTGTTTTAATTTTTTTACGATTATTAGTAGGTACTTAGGTAGCTCACAAGTTAATTACTTAATTACAAAAATGATTCTGAATCCTGCTGTAAACCCAAACATACCGGCGCACTATGCGCCGTCGTACCGTAGTAAGTGTATGAGATTTAGTGTATCATATATTAGCATCATCAACCCATTACATTGTCCCACTGTTGGGCACGGGTCTCCTCTCAGAATGAGAGGGATTAGGCTATAGTCCACCACGCTAGCCTACTGCAGGTTGGCAGACTTCACACGCCGTCAAGAAAATCTATCAGGCATGCAGGTTTCCTCACGATGTTTTCCTTCACCGTTTAAGCGCGTGATAATTAATTATCAATAGGCACATGACTTTGAAAAGTCAGAGGTGCGTGCCTTGGATTCGAACTCGAGACCTTTGACTTGGCATTCCAATGGTCATATCACTATGCTATCACTGCACTGCTATCATACATTATCGCATCATATTGTGAGACATCACATACACAAAAACTCATACCCGCAACAACTACATTTAGGTCATATACATTTTTGGTTACTTAGGAGATCGAACCCACAACTTGTGTCACCGACTCCCAGAAATCAATCACATCGCTAAGCTATTACACCAAATGTTCCGTTGCTACAATTATTATGTCACAGAAATATCAATATCTCTCTAAATAATAGATACATTCGAATTTAGAACCTCCTCTTTTTTAATATTTCCCAGGTTAAGATTCAAATAACTCTTTAAGGCTAGTCGTCTCAATCGGCACCAAATTAATTATTTTTTGATTTTTCGCAAATCGTTACAAAAACCAAAAACAATTTTGAATTTTAAGCTTAAGGCGAAACGATCGCCTTATGCTCAGAATATTTCATAATTTTACCTCTGTTTACGTCAGTTTAAACCTGGTAAAGGTCTCTGGAACTGTGGGAGTCGTTGGATGCAGGCGGCATATAACCGTTCGTTGTGGAAGTCTGTGGGGAGACTTTCCTTCAGCGGTGGACCTCGTTTAGCTAATATGATGATGATGTCGATGATTATGAACTCAGTGTAATGTTTTTTTTTGTTTCAGTGAGGGCCTGTTTACTTGCCCAGTCAACGCTTCTCCGGTCGATTACGCCAAGGTAAATTCACACTTAAGTAGAAGTACTATTTTAATACTGGTAATGAAATGAAATGAAATGAAATGAAATGAAATGAAATAATATTTATTTCTGTAAATAGATCTTTTCAGGACACTTTTACAAGTCGATTTTTACATATTTTTTTTTAACTAGATGGCGCCGACGTTTCCTATCTGACGACCTCTGAGAAGAAACGTCGAAACAAACTCAGAGAATCATGGTCTCTTTTAAAGTCCAGACAATAGTTGTTGTTAGATATGCGAGTTTAACAATGTAGGGCAAAATCTGAACAGGCCTTTTGAAGAAAGAGCCATAGCAGCTTTGAGTTGACCTGTCCTAACTGACGGCACGCATACATCAGTCATCGTGTAGCTCAACCATTTTATAGGGAGCTCAACGACCCGTCGCACAACGATACCAGATCAGCAGGACATTTGTGTAGGTCATGTGAAATACTCAAAACTGTCAGAGAAGTTTATTATACATCTGATACGTGTTAAAGCTAACCTACATAGTACTCACATTTACATTTTAATATCATACAATTAACATTTAAAAACAAAATAATATTATGCATGATTACTAGGACCTACAAGGCCACCCAGTCAACTTGTGAATTAAAAAAGGGAAAAAAATCAATAAAAATAAATAAATATACATATTTAAGACACGATAGCCAGCAAGTCGACCAGTCACCACAAGCAGCACCCGTTCACGAGTATAACGCACGGATCAGCCATCACCCCCCTCGCCATTTTAGAGGGAAGGGGGTGACCCGACCAATGACGCTACCGCAAGCAGTGACATCTAAGGGAGCATGACGACATTGCAGCCAGGTGTAAACTAGTTCTGTCGACCAATAATTTGACGTGCATCCCGCCATCTATAACTTTGCTATTGGATGCGCACGCGCAGACGAAGGCGCACACGTGTAGGCGTGCATACTTAGAACGTGGTTCTACCAGCTGCAGCTAGATGGCGCTGTTTTCCAACTTGCGGTGTAGCTTAACTCTCAACTTAAAATTGAATGCATTTTATGTTTTTAAATACGTACCTACCTAGATAATGTGCTTAACATGATCGATTTTTAAACTATAAAATTAAATAAAATCGTTACCTAATATTCAGCAATTTTCAATATTATTTGTCCGCCTCCAGGGGAAACTTAAGTGTCAAGTGTCATGGATTCGTACTGACCAATGAATGGCTTTGAATGTCCTTGTGAGTTGAAAGACTAGCATTAGAAGGCGGAGATTGGGTGCTCGGAGTTATTTGCGGATAAACTACCTAATACTACTGCTACCTACTAATAATGAACTTATGTCGTTCATTAATAATATATCAAACATTTATTCTATCCCACCTCTTTTTAACTTGGAAAGGAAATTATATTTCATTTTACTAATAAATATCATTATAAATACACGTGTCGCTAGCATCAGATTTGGTTCACACACGCAGCAAAAAACGCGGCGAAAATGCAATCTTCCTATAAACGTAGGAATTATCAAATTCGGCACAGCAGCTAAATAACAGGCACCGCACAATCGCGGCGAATCAACCGTAATCGATCGTTAATACATCGATTAAACACCGATTGTGCTTACAAAATTAAAACAAGGCGATTTGGCACGCAAAATGCGCCGACGCACAATTCACTGTAAATTCAACGTTATACAGCCAGTTATAAAGTCTTATATACCGGATAGAATGTCTCAGCAGATTGGTGTCACTCACCTTTTGTGACGACCTTGCAATGCTAACCAGTCACGCGACAATGTTTTTGTCTTACTCTACCGGATTATGTCCGGTCTTAAACACTAGAGATGTTAGAGAGGTTGACTTTAAGAAATCGCTTGGCGATAAAACCGACTATTTTGTACCTATTTTTTTGTATTAAGTAGTATCCAAGATTACTTACAGTTTGTTCGAACTAAGTAAGCCGAGCAAGTGCAAGTGCAAGTCTGCAAGTGGTTTAGAAGTGGTAAATTTTAATAGAAAGAATCGGTGTAAAGATAATTAGAGTCATAATAATGTTTCACATTTCTAATTATTTTGTTTACTAGTTTCGATATTTATTTATTAAAACACTTAATTAAACGATTTTATCACCGCGGTAGTTCGGAACGGCTAACTTCAGACAGGCGAACAAACTGTACGTGGATACACAAATAACTCACTGCTGGTATCTTCTTGGTGCATAATATTTAAATTCTACCCATCATCTATAGGTATTACTATAATAAAGCGGAATTATTTTTTATTTTGTTTGTAATTGATAAAGTCTTAAACATGATTTTGATAATTTAGAAATTTACTTTATACAGGAGTAAGATGGGCTTATCTTCTTTCAGTACGAATAAGTTTTCAGTCAGTAAGACGCAGGCTTATGCCTTTGCGTAACCCTTTGGGGAAAGGCGTGATTACTACTTAGTAGGTACGACTGTTCTCGCCCTCTCTTGGCTCGTCCCCTATTATAAGGGACCTAAACATACCGGCGAACTGTGGGTGTACAAGTGTACACCTCTGCTCCTTCGAGGAATATAGGCGTGATGGAATGATAGGGCTAATGTCCCAGACAGAAGCTACTAACAAGACCTAGTTATATTTTGGTCTCAATTTATTTTTTTCAAATCAAATCAATTTATTTGCATAACACAGGTTACAAAGATCTTAAGAAATAAATTACAGTGCTCAGTGTTTTACCAGTAACGTAATTTTATTATGTTTAAATGTATATATTTTTTGTAACCTATAAAATAACATAATTTTACCAAATCTATTATAGAAGTTCACATAGTTCATCACGTTCTTCAAACCAACGAATGTCTTGTCATTCAGACGCTGATGCATTCTCAAGACATCGTATACAATATACTTAATAAATATGCGTTCAAAAGGTATTCATAAAGCAGCATTTAAATCAAAGATTAATCTGTGTATGGGAAAATAATGCTGCCTGGATCACTGACCTCTTTCTGAAGGGACCTAATTTGGACATATTCAAAACGAATAAGGGTTGAGCGACACTAGATCGTATCGTAACGTGTCGGGTGGCATTATTTTGTTTGTATCAAGCTAGTTTCAAAAAGCATTCCACAGTTATGGGAAAAAATAGTTTAGTTTGGTTAACAGTGAGGATATTCGTTTGATGCTGGTTTATTTTAGGTATATTGATTAGAATTATGATTGATAACTTTTTAGGGTTTAGGTACCTGGAGGCATCCGGGCGAGGTTTAGTCATGATTGTAGTACGGCTTTAAATTTTTGTAGTAACTGGTCACTACTGCAACAATTAAAACATTTTTTTTTGTTGCGTAACTAAAAAAAAATTGGAGACATGTTCAGGGTCTAAGATCCAAAATTCGAAGCTTTCACGCTTATTGTCCTGGGGGCCTGATTTTCGAAATGGCAACCCTACACGATACGAGTAACGATAAATTTATAGATATACAATATTATATTATTATGCTCGATAATAATATAGATTTATCTATACATATATTAAGCGGACTTTAACTTTAGGTACTTACCTATTTGTTTTTGGAACGTGGTAAATAACCCTAAAACCCTTTTTTTTACGTTTGAATATAAGTTCAGATTTGAATTGAAATTCTCAAGAGTAAATCGAATCCTAGCGTAGATCACATTACCTATTCAACAAAAATCTTTTGTTACCAAAATTACATGTGAATGTACCTCAACCTTTACTTTTTTTAATAATAAAGGAAAGGTTAAACGATATAAAAAGGGTCTTCGGACATTATGATGTAAAGTAGGTGCGAACAATAGAGATAAGACGCTCCCGTACGTGAAGGAACGTGTTCACTCAACTGCGAAGAGGAAGAGTGTTGTGAGTTGTTTATTATACACCAGTTTAAGGAATTAGTCATACATATAGAATTGTTGTAGGTTAGAAATGAATAGAAAATATAAACTCAATATATATTATCATCATTAATATATTTCATTAATTAATAATCATAGCTAACTCTAATATTTATATTATATGTACCTGGTCTAAAAATGTTTTAGTATTTTATTGGGATTATATATATATTCTTGCTAAGTTTTATTTTATAAGATCGCCTGCATGGCTATAAGTGTGTTTTCTTTCGTTTTGTCTGTTCTGTATTTACTATACGTGAAAACCTTTAATTGGCTCAATGTCTCTTATCTTATATGTAATAGTCTTTTCTTTGTATAGCTGTTGGTTTTCCATAAATTAAATAAATAAATATTGTCCCACTGCTGGGAACAGGTCAGCTCTCAGAATAAGAGAGATTAGGCTATAGTCCACCACGATAGCCTACTGGGGGTTGGCAGACATACCGTTTAAGCGCGGTGAAGGAAAGCTTCGTGAGGAAACCTGCATCACAACCTGCATGCCCCAGAGATTTAAATACAGATCTTCATAAAATTTCAAATTCGATTCTCATATTTGTATGGATAGTGTAAGTAGATAAAAATAAAGTATATAGATAGGTAGTTAGATACTCAGAACTAACGTAGTTAACTAGACGTTAAAATGTCGGTAACAGTTTGTAACTATGATGCAACAGTTACTTTACTCTGACCTCAGTTCACAGAAGTTAACAATAAAGTTTATCTAAATACAGCATTAACGGTCATTTGGACGGTATCTCGACGTTCTCACGTTGGGAATTTTATTTGTCATGCGTACGCACAGGGGTGAAAGTCTTTGTAATGAACGACGCATAGATTAGATAATATGATATTATGCACTTATGAGATGCGCTCCGATTTGGAGTAGATAAGTGTTATATATTGTGAAGCAACATAACTTTTAACATGACTTGGTGTTCGACTTTTTGCTTGATGGCAAGCACAAACGAGGTCTAAAACAGAGCACGCAATTTAAGTAAAATCGCTAATAAGATATCATGGTTCGCCTGTGTGTAAGGGGTATTTTTTTTGAAGATTTTATTTCAATCTCCTTACATAAAGATTATAGGAGCAATCAATAGGATACACAACTAATGGCGCCATCTACGACCTGACAATCCTATTGGCTGAACGCTCTTTGACGTAATTGGTAATGTCATAACACGATTTGATTGGCTATTTTAGGAAAAGCTGGAGGTGCTGACATAATGTTTTGCTTTGCGATATAATTCAAAATATCGTCAGGCGAATGCCAGCAGCAGCGTCAGGAGAGGTCGTCCTAGAAGGGCATACACCGATCTGATTGGCGAGGTCCTCCAAAAAGATTAGGTGCGTTGTTGTCACAACTGTTGATGCGTGAATGAAAAGATGAATAAAGGTGGAATGAGCGAAAGAAGTATGCAACAGTCGTAGCAAGTGGCGGTCTTTACTTGATAGCTTCTGCCTACCCCTGTGAGAAAGAGGCTTGAGTGCATATATGTTTTTTTTATTCATGATAGGCCTTCGCTTGATCTGAGAATAGCGGTATGTATTGTATGTATTCTCTTCTTTTTTTCTTGTTAACCCCTCGTGCTAAGCGAAATGCTTGTATTAAGAGTGGGTTCACGTCGGTAGTGCAATGGGTGGGTTTCGAACCGGCAACCACATGATAGCAAGTCCGACGCCCTAGCCATTAGGCTACCGCCGCTTCAAAATTTATTTTCGTTTCGTGGTTTCTAGACGCAACAATGAATGTCAGGTCAATGAATGTATGGCATCCTTCATTAAACAATAAAGGTGTATCTACAATTTGTATGGTCAGCCAGTGTATGCACATATTAAACAGTGCATTCCATAGCAGAGACCGTTGTGTATTGACTGTAAATCATGACAGTCATAGGTCACACATCTATGACCGTCTCGTGTCTTTGAGACAAGAGAAAATGTGTTGGGTCATTCTAAAATAATTTCAGCGTTTTGGATTTTTGGTTGATGCTTTGCATTTTTGGATTGTTTGTAATTGTAACTATATTAACGTTATTCATGATATTGAGATGAGATTATGTAAAGCAATTTATCTTTTAGACTGCATTGCATGCAATTTATTAAGGTAGGTTTGCTAAATGGGTATGTTGTCGCAGTTGCTCACGAATCTCCTGGGCTTGCCAGTAATTACGAAAAACTAGCTTCAACTAAGTATAAAGGTTATATAAGAGTGCTGCCTGGCTAGATTTAATGTTCTCAACTTCGAACTAAGGACAGTGAAAGTATCCATAGCTAGGCACTAATATTATAAATGCATCTGATAAATAAATAAATGTATCTGAAATAAACGTTTGAACATACATACGTTATCATTATCTATTTTTTTGATTTAATAAAGATATGTCATTATATAAAATTCATCGTTTAAACCTAGCAAGACACATGCATTTTCTTTTCCTTTGATTATCTGAAACTGTATCATCATCAACCCATTACATTGTCCCACTGCTGGGCACGGGTCTCCTCTCAATACGAGAGGGATTTGGCTATAGTCCGCCACGCTAGCCTACTGCGGGTTGGCAGACTTCACATGCCGTCAAGAAAATCTCTCAGGCATGCAGGTTTCCTCACGATGTTTTCCTTCACCGTTTAAGCGCGTGATAATTAAATTATTAATACGCACATAACTTCGAAAAGTTAGAGGTGCGTGCCTTGGATTCGAACTCGAGACCTTTAACTTGGCAGTCCAATGGTCATATCACTAGGCTATCACTGCACTTAGCAGCTTTGCTGCTATCTGAAACTGTATAAGGAACTTAAACCACCGCTATAATTTCGGAGAATAGCCCTAATATCTTGTCAAATATTTTAACAGTGGTCCTTTTTTAAACGGGCGGACGCCTTTAGGCATGATGGATTATGATTATACACGATAAATGTACCGGTCACCCTAGCATACATGACAATGTGATATATCCCCTGAGATATTTTATAACACTGTCCTTAATTTGATTTATATTGTCTCGTTATTTTTAAAGTCATTGAAAGTGAAGATGATTTCGTTTGGATTGAAGATTTATATTTATAACATAATAAGTACAAGGAACGCCTTTACCCCCCGAAATATTAGGGGCTTTGTTGTAAATCACACCTAGATACAGCTTAAAGAACTAAGAACTATTATCGAGTGGAGACCATGCATCAGAATATGCAGCTTAGTGGTAACCAAGTTAAAGTCACTTGAAGTCGTTGGATGCAGGCCGCATGTAGCCGGTCCTTTTTGAAATCTTCTTGTTCCTCTTCTTTAGCCTTAATAGACCAAATATTTGGTGTAGGCCTCCTTTAATCCTCTCCACTTTCCCCTGTGTGTAGGCCAATTAGGATCCAGTTGAGGAATATTGGTTTCTAGTTTATATTACTTTATATCTAGCCACCGCTTTGCCGCCATGATAATGCCAACTCAAGTTTAATTATGACGGTATGTGACAACTAGCTATGAACTTTTGATGTAGATTTAACGAAAGATTTTCTGTTCATAAAATCATGACAAGGTAAATTGCTATTATCGAAATATTACCCACTGTTGTCGATGGAAGAATACTGTAAGTTGGCTACTGCAATATCTAAGTAGGGTCTTAATACAGCTTGCGCTGAAACATCCTACTGAGATTTGTGATGTATCTGCTGGTTAATTCAATAGTGACACAAGTCGAAACATTATAAAGCAGTAAGTAGTTTCTTGAATGATCCAAATTAAGTACTTACCGACATAATTTAGATCGAGAATCTAAAAATACCAATATTTCGACTTGTGCCTGTTTTGATTTCAGTCAACAATACTGTACCTAATGGAGATATATATACTTATAAATGGAACTAGACACGAATGCACTTTTTTTTCTTTAGCCTTTACTGTACCACTGCTGGGCAAAGGCTCTCCTAATTCCTTCCCGGTACGCTTTTTTTGCACAACCTCCAACCTCGAATGCGTTTCATATAATCCATAAACAGGCCCAATAATGCAATTCTATAAACCTATAACCTAAACTCACTCAACATGTTTTTAAACATTATACATTACTTACAAAAATATTTAACAACCGACATTCAAAATTCAACTGAATTATTTATTACGTCCTGCTGCTATACATAATACTGTAGACAATGTATTTTTTTTCGTATATGTGAAGGTCAAACGGGGTTATCGAGTCACGGTATCTATTCACTATATTATTTTTCAAAATGGATAATGCAAGGAGTTTAGGGGCTCTTAAAGTTAAAAACATTTTAAATTAGTACCAACTCCAAATCAGTTTAAATTTTTATTACATGTAAATGCACAAATTAGCGAATTTAATGTAATTTAAACTCTTAAAATAACATTGAATCCTAATGTAAGTACTCAATATTGATAAAAAGAATATAATTTGATACTTCTGCGTTTCCATAATATAACTAAGAGCAAAACGTAACGACGAGATTTTAAAATGTTGATGATTGCGCATGTGCCGCACCCGCCTCTGCTGTGGTTGGGTGGCAGCTGCGCGTGCGCACCTTGCGCAGATGCGGGCGCACGTGTGGACTGGGCCGCTACTTTGTTTTGTTTTTGCCCGCAACGCTTGTCCTGGGTCCAGAGATTTGTGCTTCCATGATTTTAAAGATAGAGGTAAGTAAATACTGTTGTTATTTCGAAAAAGAGTTCGTATTGATTTGTAAACTTCGTTAATTTCACAAAGGCGCATGCAACAATAAAATGTGAACGGAAGCGACTACAGAATCACACAAAGCTTCATCATGAAATGATAGATAGAGATACAATAACTGTATACCAATAACAGTCTGTGGAACTGAGTGTGTTAGAGAACAAATAATAAAGTTTTATCACCTAAGATAGGAATGATACGCCCCATACAATAATGACACAATGCAAAATCGATTGTTTCAATTATTACGGCAGCTACGCACTGTGGTGCCCGCGTTGATTTCGTGTGCCCAGTTTGCAATTCGTATAGAAATTTCAAACTCTGAAAGAATATTAGCAAAACCTACTGTATAGTGTCTGAGATATTGTGCTTAGTCAGTGCGCGAGTGCTATTGCGTTCTTATTTTCATTTCTTTATATTTTTTGTAGATCTTTGTCATAGATAGCCATTTAAGAAGAAAAATACTTACTTATACAAATATATGTATACGCAATTGATTTTTAAGACTAAGTAGGTAATAAAGAACGTAGGTACCTTAATAACCATTGTGCAGTTATCTCTAGTAACTAAACAATACTTATTGTGGGCATCACAATAACTATTGTATTTAATCTCAACATAGAATTGGAATACCCAATAAATCACTATTATTACCTACACCTTTATAGCTAGACATAATCCTATTATCTAGTGAAGTAGTGACCTAATCCAGATATCTTTACAACAGAGAAATACACTTTCTCACTGAATGAACAAAAAATCTCAATAACTTTGATAAAGCCTGTTTTTGGTGTTACGGAAAATGCTCATGGATCGTTCGTTTATCTGGGGTGAGAGCAGGGTATATCGGACTCGAGCCCACTTAAAACCACACTTGCTTTCTCTTTCCCTATACACGGCCAAAGGATTGATGAAATTCACCACGACCTGTTCGGAAAAGTGCTATAAAGCTCTGGGACCTGGTTTACTTTTAAAGATAAGTATTTTGTGAAATTGGCACAGATTTGGGAATAACTAGATAAACATTGATAACATAACACGAAAATTGTGTAGGTCGTCCGCAAGTGGTTTTGCAGTGGTGCATTTTAATAGAAATACTCGGTGTTAACACCAATGGGTTCGTAAATTTTCGCATTCTAGACTATTTTCTTTAATACAGGATTTCGATATTTATGTATAAAAACAATTAGGTGTTTTTACCTTCGCGGCACTTCGGAAAGGCTAACTTCGGACATACACAATTATTTCGAAGGAAATGTAGAAACATATTTTAGATTTCCACAATAAAGAAGGTCGAAGAGGAATTATGTCTTGTTTTTATGTCAATGTAGTGACACGGCAACAGAGATGGAAGCCATTTAACTGTTTAAAAAATCTCTAAAATCATTGAATAATTCGTATTAGTCAGCGATCAAGTCAATAAAATCATTAATATCTCGTTTATACCTATCTGTTAGATATTTTCCCAGACAGATGAGGTGCGTTGACCCGCTCAATCCAGTTCAGTCTAGGTCGAGACAAGGTCGTGCCTACAGGTATTGGACAGTTGAACACGACACGTCACTACTTGTTCTAAAGGCCCGTTGTTGGTTGTTTTTTTATAACTTAATTTGTTTTGAAAGTAGAGTAGGTACTTATTCGCTCTATGTTATAAGAGAATATTTATTTAGGCAGGTATGGACAAGATACATTATGATTAATGTCACTTCCGGTATCTAGACTAAAAACAAAAGTTCGTTTTCTTCTCAGCAGTATTGGCCAGGAACCCTTCGGGTCTTAGTAGTGAGCAGCGACAGAAGGTCAACTCAACGGATTTTGCCAGGGAACAAAAAGTTTTTAAATGTTCATACATCTTGACACACATGCGCCGCAGCAAGTATACTGCGCTCGTGACCTTTTTGAGTGACGTTACCTGAAAGATTGGCGTACGCTTACATTGTCCTCATAAATTCTTCTAAATAGTTTTTCATTCATTCCCTCAAGATGCCGAAATCATCACAGCATATATTATTTAAAATAATTAAAATCTCTTTCTTGAGATTTATTGAAGATCTATTGTGTAAGGACATATATCTGTGAATGTAGATATCTTTTTATCTATGACTACCGGATTTAGTCTTTGCTTTGTATGAGTCCGTCTTGTATCTTAAGATCTACTCCAATCAGACAGTTTCAGTGAATCGTTGTCGATGTAATAAAAAGACAACATTTAAAATAAATCAGTGAAATGTTTTATCGGATAATGTCACCACCTGCGTGGTGGAATTGAAGTCCATTCTATTTTATCGGAAAAACGGCACTGCGCCATCGTTATATGTTTGATGTCCCCTCAAGAAATTATATGCTTTTCTTTCTCATACATACTGATTACTGCTATTGAGTGAAACTCCTTGTCGGAGACTGTGCTTTCAGATACATACAACAGGGGAATCTACAAGTGTTAAGTGAATAGGTTACTTCTAGGCAGGCGAAAAATTGCTTACAAAACATTTCAATTACTTACAATCTAAAAACCACAAGGGTTTGTCCAGATTACAGTGAAAGATCATTCTGCACATTCTCCATCTCAACAATGGTACACTAATTACGGCAATGTTGTTAAGTTAATTTGATAAGATAGTGCTCAAACGCAATACTATCAAATATATATAATAAATAAGTAAGTATATGATTTGTATTGTGCCAGCACAAGTCGCGAAACAATGGCCCTATGAAGGCGATACATTTTTTTATCGTTAAAACCGTTAAGCCAGTTTTAAAGCCTTATAATCCAGGCCTTTAGACATGTCGAGACATGTTCAAGATATATTTAGAGCCATCCGGTGGCCTCCTGTTTGTTATCGGCGATATTGCGTAGTATCTTGAAAAGGGTACTTGTTTTATATTTATGGACAATTGGTTGGTTAATTTCAAAACTGGCACAACTCAAAATATTGGCATTTTGAGATTTTCGTAAACTCAAATCATAACGTAGGTAGGTTCTTAATTGAATGCATTAAAGAACCAATTGCTCATACATAGGTAATTTTTTTAATTGTGCCACTATTTAATTCAGTTAACAAATTGTTGCGTAGGTATCTCTGACTGATTTTCTTAAAGAAGAATTAACACATATGTACTTTCTAGATAGGCTACATAAGTGATTTATTTTATTTTACTCCGCTTTTATAAAATTTACATTTTAAAACAGTTCTTAGATAAATGCCAACATTTTAAAATTATGAGAATCATTTGGGCTAAGCAACATTTTAAGTAAGTATACTTTAATTAAATTCTTCGACCATTCAACGTTTCAGCTTGACATTACTCTAAGTTTTAATATCATCATGAATAGAACTGCTTAGTCAATTTAGTCATAATAATCAACAAGGCCGTACATTCGCCTTTGATGACCATTCACCAAGATCTTCAACGGCGGATACATCAATCCATCTTCCATACTAAATCCAAATCTTGACGTAGAGACCGGGAGAACAGGTTTGGCTGGACAGTAAATACATTTGCATAAAAAATCACTTTATTGAAGGATCCGGAGCGCCGAAAATGGCATCTTAACTGCATTATCACAAAAACATTTAAATATCAAGAGTGACATACGGGTCGTGTTACCAATAGGCAAGGTTGCCAATGTTGCCAACTCTAAAATCGGGCAACTAGGATAAAAATCTCTGGATTTTGGATGAACCCGGAATTATAAACATTATTTTTAAATACAAATAAAAAAAATAAACACCGCTCGGGTGGCAACCCTACCAATAGGTAACAAATCCCTCTATCAAAGTTTTTGTGTAAAAATGTGCGTTCCAACTTAAAAAAAAATCCTCTTAAATATTTTGCCTTAGCAGTCGTATCTAGGTGTTTTATGGGGTTAATTAGTTCAATTATATTGGGTTGGTAAAGAATAGCCTTTCTCCTTTCTCTGAAAGGCAATAGTCACAGCACGGGCAACATAAATAATACTCTGCTAAGTAATATTAATTGTTATGGATTGACTAATTGATTATTATCAGACATTATTGCGGATTTGAATGTACGCTAAACGTCAACAATAGCATTAGAACCACCAATGATAGTCTAGTGGTAGGTAGGTATGATCATTTGACTACCAAATTAAATATCTCGAATTGAAATAACCAAGACTTGCATCTCTGACATTAAGAAATTATGTTCATATTAAGAATTAATTATCATACGGAGGAAGACGTGAAAGTTACATACCTGAGAGATTGTCGCGCGGCAATAGACCAGCGTGGAGGGCTATACAATTACATAGGCCCCTCGTTTTCTGAGAGGAGACCCGGGCCCAGCAGTGGGGACAAAAACTGGACTGGTTATGATAAGAATTGCTTTCTTATTCTCTCCTACATTGATGGGCCCGATCGGGGAACGATTTGCTTCTAAAGATCACAAAATCCTGGTTGAATTCTTTTGATGTCCTTCACACTGCCGACAGACAATCTTACTAGGAATCTTCAGACCTCCCATTATTTCGGCGCAAACAAACAAACATACTTATTTTATTTAGTGGAAATGTCTCAATTGAGCCGCCTGCTGCGTACCCGGGGATAGGGCGGGTTTGAAGATACGACAAATACCATCTTAACATCAATTAAAAATAGACTAATACATTTTGTACCTTATATTTAAGTTAGTAAAGTTGAGAATAGGTTTACGAAAATGAATTGTAACGCCAAGAGAATATGGATTCTGTGCTAAGGGTTAGCAAGGTTGAATTTCATTTAAAGTATCAAGTTTGGTAATAAGGTGTCAAACACCGATTTTACAGGTTAATGGTAGAACACCGTAGCTGACGATTACAAAATTAAACCGCGCTTAATATCGACTCTATGGCTTAGAACATAGGGGTGACGAAATACTAGGGTGACTGCACCCGTTGTGGGTCGAGCGGTGTCGGTAACGCGGGCAAAAGAATCAATCGAATGTTGTCAACAGTCATCACAAATCATGTGGGGTTGGTCGGACATTTTTATTGAAGCGGTGTTTTACTTACAAAACGAATGGGCCACACATGGATAAAAAATTACTGAGAAATGTATGACACAGACGGTACATTCTTGGATTCGAAATAACGTGCATATCAAAGGGCAAAGGACACCGTATAGTGTTCCATTGCTACTTTTATTGACTGCAAAATATTCTCCATTTCAGATTCAGATTCATTACATTGGTATAATGGCATTAAGACTTATCTTATTATCATAGCGACTGCTATGATAGAGCTCCTGTGTTTGATTTCCAGATTGGCTAGGTTTTGAGGTTATCTATGAAATTTTCAGGTGCAGCTCGGAGCTTTGTTTGGCTATAGGTTGCCTATTACATGGGACCTATAAATCGGTAAGTGGGTGAACCCACGCCTAGAGGTCAACTTATATAAATCCAGTTTAAGTCAACTTATATAGATCTCGCATTGTATAGGCTTCCCATACAGTATTAGGCCAGCGTAAACTGGGTTTGTATAGCTTGATGTGCACACTTGCATATATCTACATTACCACAATCAAATTATCCTCTACAAAAACAAATGTTATATTCTACGTTAACTTCACTGCATAACGAGTACGTATTAAATAAATGAACTACGCGTATTTATTCATGTAACAACATTTTTATAGACACCAATAAAACTAAGTATTTAAGATTGTTTACCGCTGATGTTTGCACATTCATTTGGGGCGTTCGCCGTGATGAGTCATAAAAGTGTCACATTTGGAATAATATAGAGCCGGTTATTGTCGCCCATACCTCACAAAGGGACCGGTCTCGTAATATTTATTATGTATTATGGCTGGTAACTCTATCAGTGTGTACTTAGATATCAACTGCATTTTCATTTTGCTGTTTTTGAAATCAGATTTCAAACGATAAGATTTCGGAGACAATGGTCATACTATTATCCTTATCCATTTAAAGAATATACAAAACGAAATATTCGCCTGTATCAATAAACCACGAATATATTTAGGTATAAAAGGTACCTACTTGCAGATTAACTTTCTACTTTCGAGAAATCAATTAAAAAGTGTGGTATCAAACTTAGTTACTTAGTTATCAAACTTGAATCGGATAAACTGATTTTGATGCAGTTTCTGTTCGTTCTATTGGGTGTGTTATTGACTAAACTGATATTTAGTAAGTAAGCTACGTTTAATAGTCTTACAAGAAGTGGTACTTAATTTGTCAATTTTTCAATTTGGTTAAGGTTATTCGGTTATTCGCAGTAAGTCAGGGTTTATTTTATATAGTTTATCTATAATTTCATACCAACGAATAGTAGCAATCATCATATTCAAAAAAAAATTGCCATACTCGTGGTAGATACCATCAGTGTTGCTAGTAAAATTGAAAAAATCAAATCCAGCTAACATTACGACTGCTTAGACCAGACAATAATAATGATTCCACGATTTTGAAGATTGAAAATATCGGGAGTGCATCTGGAAAAGAAACAAAAGGAACGTGAACATCGTGACAGATCACAAATATCAACTAGGAGAAACAGATTCTGTAAAACATTCGAAACAAACTTGGTAATTTTGGCACAAGGACTTCGAATTTTGGGATCTAGAAAAATATAAAGACCAAAAAGAATAATTTTATTTACGTGTGGCACTTAGGGCGTGCGTCGTCATGCAGTCTGAAGCAAATTAAGTATAAAAACTTTTTGTCCAATCCTGAACAGCCGTGAGCCAGTGTGCGAAAGCTAAAAAAATGGATATTTTTAGCGCGACCATTGTGGAATGTTATGTTAACGAGTTAATGATGTTTTTTGGGTTTTAAACTGTATTTAGATTATTTGATACTTCTTGATGTAAAAGAGATTGATTGCGTACTACAAGACATTTGTACGGCATCGCCTAATGAGAGAGCGATAGAAAGGTTATCAGACAAATGCCATGAGACCTCCGCTATCCAAGTTATGGGCAACACAGATGTCCGAACTGGTTGTCAAGCTTTTTGGCCTCCGAATACCACCGACAGAATATAAGTACTCATCATACATATACTTTAGAAGGCAACGAAAAATTATTAAAGAAAAACGAGGAAGTTTTACTGAACAAGTGAAGCAAAAAGTGGGAGTCAAGTCGTATTAAGAGGTCAAACAGAAGGCAAAGAATAGAGAAAAGCGGCCATTGGCAGATTGCTCCACCGACAAGTGCTGAGCTCTTAAATAGAAGAAGAAGAAGACAAAATATCTCTATGATATCTATACTTTGGGTTAGAAATAAGTTAATAATAAAAATATGGCAATAATCTTTGAGGAATGACTAGGTACAACCACTCTGAAGAAGTGTATCGAAAACTAAGAAGCTTGTTAGTAGAACATACCTACCTAGGATTTGTACATCATAACTTTTGGAAGGTATGTAAGTACTTACAAATTGATTATAGCACCTGAAATTCTCTTAGAGTAGCTAAAAGAATTTTAGCACCTATGGATACCAGGAATCATTCAATAATGGATGTTCATCACCAAAAGTAAGTTCACAAAATAAAATAATAATAAGACAATCGACCATAATAATATGTTTATATATATTAGGTACAGTAAAACATCCTACTATAAAATCCGAGTTAATTTAGAAACTTCGATAAAAACACCCCGTTGCTTTTGCGTCGGGGGTTAAAAACCATAAAGCAAAAACTTTGTGCGAAAGCTTATTACAAATAAGACGATAATTAGGACTCAAGTTACAAAAGGCTCTGTCGGCAGCAAGGAAGAAACATAAATATGTACATAAGAATATTTTTCTTATATCGTTTAAGTTTTCAAAATAAGTTAAATTCCAACTTTCATACATACGTTATAATGATTAAATGCGGCATTTTACCTATCTGATAATAATCACTAGTGGAATTAGGATCTATTGTGTAACCCGGGGTGGTCCTCTTCGGGAATGTTTTGTTATTTCATGGCACCATACTAGCTCCGTCAATTAGAATATGTCAGTTACTGTATTATGTCACGGAGAAGGAGCTTCTCGTAAATGTTCCTGAAACTGACCCTGTGTAAAATGATTATAGGCAAGTTAGGCATATTGAGAAGTGGATAAAAAAAATCAAAGTATTTTAAAGTATAAATGTGAAGGCAATTTTTGACGTAGCGGGTGAGACTCGCGGTGGCTTGTGTATTCTGGTGTACCTAACCAAAAGACTCAGGTTCGAATCCTTCCTGCAGTCGAATATTTCCTTCACTAAAATAACTTTATAATCTTTGCATGGAAAATGCCTAAAAAATACAAAAAGGTATGGTAAAAAACAGATTGTGCTGTACCCCTGGCAGACTCACAGGCAGAGTTTAGATTCGTTGCTCTTCTTCCACTTTCTGACACGACTCTACTACTCTTTAGGTTATTTTTACATCAGTTTTAAGATGTATATCTATATCTTAGTTCAACAAGAAGAAATGGCGTGAATAACACTTGAGAGCGTGCTGTAGTGCCTCTGTACAATTCAAATTAAATTTTAGTATCATACATGCGTACGCGCACCGCGCCTTCTTGCTTTAAACCCTATTGCTTTGTTATTGTTTCAAATAAGTTTTCAGCTCTTCAAAATAGCCGCTTCTTTTATATTGCACTAAAAATGCACACAAGCATAACCATTTTGAAATATACCTACTCCAAAATTAACCGATGAAATAGTCCGAATATAAATATCAGGCAGCATCTAACTCTCAGGCTGTACCGTGAGTCTCTGGGGCCAAACGTCTGTCGTTTGACATACGGGGTTGCGCGAGCGCATTCCTCACATAAAGCAGCCTTGCACCTTGATGCCTCTATTGTCCTACTTCTCTCGTCTTTTAATAATGTAGACAGAATCATTGGAATGATGATATTAGGTATTATACCTAAGTTGAAATTTATGTCATAAACTACTTCTGTACATCACTGTATCTATGTATTGATTTGAATTCAGTAAATTGTGTATTGTGTTCACAAGGCTACTTTGTTTTGATTTTAGGTTCTTTTTTTCATTGTCGGGTTTCAGTTATTTTACATTATTTTTTAATAACGCGAATCTGCGAAAAATAGGACCTTGCAGATGTTACATATTATTATGTCTTTAGCTTTTCTGAGTGTCTAGCTTCCCGACCGCGACGCTCGGAAGGGTTGGATGTAGCGGGTTTATAAATTTTTTTAGTCTTGTAAACCATAATTATAATAAGTAGGTACCTATTGCGTGATGTCGAAGTAATATTACACTTCATTTATTTACATTTGTATTTATTTTGTGGCTTGTGCTTAGAATGTGGGGTCAATATACTCATAACAAATTAATGTGTCCTATTACGAACTTAACGATGTTTCCAAAATTAACTTGCCCAGAATAAAACAATCTCTAAGTACTTAATGACTTCTGAACTCGGCCAGTGTCAACTATTAAAAGTAAAAAAAATAAAGGTTGGCGCCATAACTTGTCGATGACTTAGTGACGCGCATTACCACGATTACGTATACGTCCCGCCTGTCACTTCTGTCAGTCGAATTAGTCGACTTATGTTCCGAAACACATTGTCACTGCATGTAATTAGTTCGGTTATATCCAATAAATGTTACAAAAAATAAAGTTGAACTTAGTAATTTTGTATGCATTGGTTTCTTTGTTGATGTTACTTTGCAACTAGTAATGTTCTTTCAATAAAAACGTTTTCATCTTTATTATTAACATTAACTAACTGGTCTTTATTTCATAATGCGAGATATTGGCAATCAAAATGGCGAGGGTGGGGCACAATTTTAATTCTTGCGCGCAGGCGTTGACTGATAAAGTATATTTTAATGCGTGGATGGACTGTGCTGGAACTGTCAAGTGGTTATGGTTTCGAAATAAGTAACTATACTTCTTAGAACTACAATGTAAGCTTAATATGAAAACTATATTCTAAAATACACTAAGTATCAGGTTTTTATGCCTATGGTAAATTTAATTTACATTTGTGTTCGTGAGTCAATCGTTGCTATCACATTATCTATTTTTTTAGAAGTTTTGTTTTATCGCTTCAAAAGTTACGCTACTTACCCTAACACTGACCAAAATATCGTAATGATGATGAAATAACATATCGGATCATGAGTGTTGTAAACATAAAACCAAAGATACAAAGACACTAGAATAACCAATTTAAATAACCGATAAACGAACAATACTTTTAGAAATGTGAAAGCTAAAATCCGGTAGCGCATCCATTCGTGCATCCACACATTTAGCTTATCACAAATTAAGGTTCAAAACTTATGAGCTGTCAGACGTAAGTACCATCGAATGACAGCACTAATAAATGTGTCACTGCCATTATAGTTTTTATTTGAGTTCCATGCCCTTTCTTTGTTCGAATTTTGAATTAGTGCTTAATGGGATGAAGCTGCTTAACCGTTCTTTTAGTGTAATGAACTTTTGATTGATACAGCGATGAACGTTGGGGAGATATTTAAATAATTAATTAATTAATTGTGTGTTAACATAGCGTTTTGAGTATTGAATTTGAAGGGCCAAGCTCACAATGGCCGCCTGGGCACCAGTTTCAATTTCTTTTTCGTTTTCGCAAATTGTATCTACGTCTTTAACACACTGTCTCATTAGTCTAGTGGTTCCAAGTTCGCAACTGCTACGCTAGAGATCCCCACTGGCTTCGATTCCCGGGTTTTCTATGTAATTCTCAGTAGCAGCTCGAAGTCTGGATTTGGGCACGGTTAATGGCTATAGGCTCGCTCCCTATTACATGAGACCTAAACATATCGGCGAAGTATGGGTATAAATTAGTACACTTCTACTTAAACATTCGGGGAATACCTACCTACAGGCTTTTAAATTTTTGTTTGCCATAGTGTAAAGTGAATAATGTAAAATCTTTTATTTTAAAAGAGTGTCCACGGCGTTTCTTGCCGGATTATTTTCCATAGCATCAACCATTTAGAACCGGGCAACTACAGTCAATAACGTTTCATAAACGCTTGTAAAAGCTTATTTGAAATAAAAACATTTGATTTGATTTGATTTTGCTTAAAAATCTTCATAATAGCACATAGTGTCTGTGTGTGTAAGTGACAAATTTTGAAAAAAAAAAAACGCTCTTCGCGAGACTTTCCGCCTTGAGGCCAGTAGGTAACTATTGCTACTTATACATATCTATGTGTCTGGCCCATCAACAGTATGCCAGTGACACTCGAATATGAATTCAAAATTGTTAGCGTCTTGCACAATAACAACGATGCCGGATGCAAACCTGTTCTAGAATTGTACTTAAAAGGACTAAGTATAAGTAGGTTATGCCAAGTGACGAAAATGGCCGCTGACTGGACAGACTATCTTGTTTTAACATAAATTAATTTAAATATAGCGGCTAACTTGTGATCATAGTATCAGAGTTTTACATACCATTACGCCTGTATTCCCCGAAAGGTTAGGCAGAGGTGTACTAATGTAAGTACACCCACATTTCGCCGGTATGTTTAGGTCCCATGTAATAGGTGGCGAGCCTATTGCCATTCACCGGGCACAAATCCAGACTCCGAGCTGCTACTGAGAATTTCATAGAAAAACCAAATAACACTTTCCTCGACCTGGGGATCGAACCCAACACCTCTAGCGTAGCAGCCGCGATTGGGACCACTAGACTAACGAGGCAGTCGTCGAGGAGACGTTATCAGAGTTTTATTGCAATTTTATTGTTCTTATATTAATATTATAACTGCGAGAGCAACTGATGACCGTTGAAAGCCAAGCCATTGAACAGATTTTGGCAAGCAGATAGATTGCGTCCTGAGGAAGGACATGGGGTTGTCTATCTCTCAACGTTCTTTGGGATGAGAGTAGAACCGCGGGCAATAACTAGTAACTTAGTTAATAAATGAGTTTCTATAAGTAATGAAACCTTCTTGCTGCGTGGCGGTAATTTTTTAAATAAATCTTTTTGTTTTTATGTTGTTGTTGTCACTGGTTTTTTTTATAACAAAGATAATCATTTAAGTACTGATGCGCAAAGATAACAGCTTTTCATCATGAACATCTGTACCTGACTATGCATGAGGCTGACGTGGTCACTGTGGCCAGCCGTTCGGACAGGCCTATGCGCATTTTCATGTTTGATCGGACTACTTAACATACTTATAAGAAATTCTTAAATCCGATTAAAAACTTCATGATCGAAATTAGTCACGTACCTGAGTTCGCCGCGTGAGCACGTCCGATAGTTTGAAGAGACAATCAAAAATAAAATGGCGCCAATGAGGTCATATTATGGTTGTTAATAATCAGTTCTGCGTACGCTCGTGTGGTGGGCACACGACATTTCCTATTATGTAATACTTTATTAACATGTTGAGGTGTTATGAACGGATGTGCGATGGGCAAAGGGACACGGGTTGATTGAAGCCCTTCGCTTTAACATTCATGTCTTTACTCATGAATGCTTAAAGCTCATTAAGAACTGCAAACTCCTGCCAATACATGAATGGATCAACAATTTAGTAGTGGCGTTGACACACTAACATTACAAGGTACTGTAAAACAGTGCTGTTAACAAAGTTCTTGCACAAAAAGTCAACATTTATCAGTAATGTTTGGTACCTAGTACAATAAACACAGTAGTCTATAGTCCAGCCTAGATGTGTAGGTAACCTACGCTGGATGGTGTAAGCATTTTCACCAAATTTTTTGTAACCTTTGTCTGTATATGCTATCATTTATATGCTATCTGTCTACTGACACGTGATTATGAGAATTGAATGAGAGTAAATAACAGAATTAGTTGTTTATTGCATAAAAGATTTTACGAAACAGTTCATTAGACCATGTCATTATAAGAATTGGGCTTTCTGGGCCTAAATCGCTCAAAACATCCACGGCAACGCTGCAAGCACACGGCACGTAGATATTGTAGGTATACCTACTAACTTCTATTTTACGTCTAGGTACACGCTAATTCTAATGACCTAAAAACTAGCTTTTTGTATAAGTATCTATTACTAAAGGGTCGATATAATTTGGGTCATCAACTGCACATCACGTGTAGAATATTAAAAAATAGAACACAAAAGGCAAAAACTCGGCTATTTGTTCATATGTTCGTAAGATGGCTTGGATTTCTTCAACGCCATATGCGGCTAAAGATCGGGACACTTCGCTAAAAATGTTTTTATTTCTCGCCCAATTCGTGACACATATGGGGTTTATGGTGTTCAGAATGGGGCAGTTGGGGGTTACAATGGGTGTTAACTTTAGAAGGACCGTTTGCAGGCGGGTCGTATGACTTGGCCGAGCTTTGTGTGGTCTTATTGATTTTATGAATGCATGCGTTTTTGACATATTACTTCAAAAGAAGCGGTTTTTTTCCAATGAAGCCTGTATTTGTATTCCGGCTATTTATTAACTTAATCACAAACGATTAGAATCAAACAAGAAAACAAGCTTTAATCCTACTCTGTAATATATGTTTTTCTTGTATCACAGGTGTATTTACAAGCGTTCGCCATCAGACCTATGCAACCCAATTTATACGATACCCTAAAGATAAAGTGATGTTTAAATGGTACTTCATTTCTGTATTAGACGCTTTGAAGACACTTTTACACGTACTTAAAAATTAAAGGCTGTTTTTATATTTGCGATGGCTGGACTGGCAAGGTTGAACCGACAAGGTTGTGATGAATAACTAAGCTAAGTCGCTAAGCTAGTACAATGTAAATCGCATTAGATTCCCTAATCGTCAGCAGTGTCCCTAATCGCGTCCCGTGGTCCTTAATATAGACTAAAACAAGAAGGCGCGGTTAACGAGTACGACATACCCTGCTACCTCCGCTGGTAATAGAAGATCCATTAGGATTTCCAGCACATCAAAAAAAAAAAGGAAAATACGCAAATCATCATCTGGCAAGATATCACTCACACACCAGAATTGAAGAAACAACCGTGTGTATTCTTCCCTATTTGCTTTTCCCACAGAAATATTATTTTATGAGGTACTTCCAAAAATTTATCGCCTTCATCATAAAACATTCCCCATACAATAACACCGTCATCTCCGCTAGGGGTGCATAGGTGCACGTGTGACGAGGGCTATAGAAAACAAAAGCCATACTCGTACTTACCGACAATAGAACTGCATGGCTTGAATTAATTGAAATTCCTTTCATGCATTCTTTTCATGGTTGTGATCGCTAGTTGGTAAACGTTGTAGTAATTAGCGGTTAATTATTTTTACTCCCTGATCAGTCTATTTAAATCTTTGCCGCTATTTGAGGCTCATCTACGTGGGCCGCGCTAAAGGTGGTATGTTTTCGTACTTTTAGCTATAAAATATATCGATTCCAGTTCCAAGTTTATTAATAAGTTGTGGGTTTTAGTCGGCGAGAGTCTAGCATCAAACGTAATAATCGATCGCGTAGCTCTTTAGTAATTTATAACCAGTAAGTCTTTCCATGAGAACTACAATTTAATAAGCATCTTGCTCTACATTATAGGACTTCAGCAAAGCCTGTATTTATTTAATAAGGATCTCCAACAAAGGATATACAATATTACATAAATATATTATACGAAATGAAACAGTTTTCAGTTTATGATACTTAAATTAAATTCAATTCAGTAAAAAATATATCAAAGATACATTTACAAGTCTAGTGGAAAGATTTCTTAAATGAAACCAATATTTTGTATCTGATGATTTGTGAGAACAAACCCCAAAGCAAAGTCCTTAAATGTAGACATCACCTTAGAAAATACGTCGGTGAATGTAACAGAAGGAACAGTGTGATGGCTTTATAAATAAAAGTGATTCTACGTCACCAGTAGCAGATCCATGGGGAGGCTAAGGGGTTCAAGCCCCCTCCTAAATAAAAGTATCGGTCTATTCTCGACAAATAACCTAATTCCTAAGTACTAGCCCTTTCCAAAGTGAAATCCTGGATCCACCACTGTACCTACGTCACAATAAACATTCCCACGACTTTACACCCTGAAAACATACTCACGTGCTTCCCAAAACCGGCACCCTAATTGTTATTTTTTGTTGTTCCCTTAATGAGTAATTATTCTGCGGGCCGAATCGATTACTGTCTATTGTACTTAATTGAAAACTAGCCGCTGCAGCCGGAAGCTCTTCCTCACCCTTATTTTATGGAATGAGGTTAATGGTAGTTAATAGATAAGGGTATTATTGTCATAATCGGTTTTAGGGGTATTCCGTGTTGTAGTTATAATGATATTTATATGTTTCGTCACGCATAGGATTCTTGTGAGATGGTATTGGTTACATAAGTAGATGACGTCCAACGACGTCATAACAACGGGATCTAATTGTGTTCGAAATGCCTCATTTCTCACTTACAGAGAACAATACTATAACTGGACTAAGTAATTGTAAATTGCTACTTAAGTATGGCAGAGGATACACCAAAAGGTATTAGTGTTATCATTTTTAGCTTGTGGGAAAAGGATGCTATTCTTATTAAGGTTAGTCGTTAAGGCCTTGTATAAACTCAGGTGACTTCGATGCATCCCGCGACATAATTTCTCACAATGATGTATCTCGCGTTTGTTTTGGGCGCGACATAATTATGCGTCAGATCTTCGTTCATCGAACATCGTGGTTATCGAAAGTGGATCCATTGATGGCAGCATATATGGCTCCTTAAGCTTATAATTGTTATTGTCAAGCTATTGACACGGTAAGTTATCAATTATAAAATGCCGTTGTCAGAACTACCTTCAAATACTTAACAAAGAAGTTTAAACTAAACTAATTAAAGTGATACGCCTTCACTAAAGTATTTTCGGTGTAAGCACGTAATTTACGAGCCACTGAAATAGCTGGGGAGATTGACAGGGAACTAATTTCATACATGCGTTTACTAGTTTTTAATAATAATCAACCCTCGTCTAACAATGTGTGGGATGAGTATGATTTTAGAGGAGAATGGGATATTCTTAATCGTCGCCTATAGGCATGATAGAGGAATGTAACATGTAGAAAAAACACTAGAACCAGAATCAGGTAATTATTAATTTGTGGGTATACTAACGTCATATCGGTGGTAAAAATATTAATATTACACCCACAGATCGTAGGTCTATCTTTAGGGCCTTTAGGTGGAGAGTCTCTGGTTACTAAATTTCATCGAAATACTCAATAACACTGTCCTTCTTGAGAATTGAACCGTTGACCTTACGCTTCACAGCCGCACTTGAGACAAATCTATTGTAGCAGATGTATTTTGCTCATTCATAAATTACAGTTAACCATTATCTTGATGGATTACAAAGAGGTCATTCTTAAAACGTTGCCAAGAACGATGATAAATATTAAGATTGGTCTGTTTAGTGTAGATTCTTAATAAAATTATGCCAATTATGACGTTGGCGAGATGATTTGGATCCCCTTTGGCCAGCGTGGCGTGAAGAAAAAGTATCTGATAACACATTGAACTATATCTATTGCTGTTCTTATGACTTTTAAAATTTTATCTTATCTTTCGATAAAAATAGCGAGGCAATGGCAAAACACGTAGAGCACGCATCAAGAGAATACGAATTGCAAAGTATTATTATGTTTAGGCAATTTATAAAATGGAAAGAAAAATACAAATTACCAGTATGCCCGCGGCTTTGCTCGCATAGGATCCGGATTATCCTATGGTATAGTACAATCGGTTCAGCAGCTTTAGACTATTTTCATCGAGTTTGCTTGTAGCAAACAAACACCAGATCTCACCTCTTTATGATATCAAAAGATAGAAAAAAAAAACAATGTAAATTGGACTGTATGTTGATCAGGTGATGGTTGGTTATTTACAAATTACAATATAAACGAATTTCAGGAATATAAAATGTCTTACATATCTGTTACCTAAGGTCTCGAGTTCGAATCCAAGGCACGCACCTCTGACTTTTCGAAGTCATGTGTGTATTAATAATTAATTGTCACGCGCTTAAACGGTGAAGGAAAACATCGTGAGGAAACCTGCACACCTGAGAGATTTTCTTGACGGTGTGTGAAGTCTGCCAACCCGCAGTAGGCTAGCGTGGTGGACTATAGCCTAATCCCTCTCGTTCTGAGAGGAGACCCGTGCCCAGCAGTGGGACAATGTAATGGGTTGATGATGATGATGATGATCTGTTACCTGTGTATTTTTTGTATATCTATGTCTTTAAGTATGTAGGTACTTGAAGTGTTTTCGGCCGTTCTGTTTAAAGTAAATAAATAAAATGTTTATTTTTTATCCACATCACCAAAATTCTAAAGCCAAAAGTAACGTCACCATACTTTCAACGCAAGCGCGGATAAATCACCATGACATTTTACAAGTCTTTGTTTTAACTTGAGATTAAGTTTTTATTTATAGTTAAGTTTTTACTGAGCAAATTAGTTTAAATAAACGTCTCCAGCGCAAAACACGTGTGGATGTAAATTAATTATTGACTGTTTAAGTTAAATCCCTCATGGGATATGAAATTAGGACTACCAATGTTTGCTTAAAACACATGTTAATTTGACAAATTGCAGTATTGGTAACATGGGTGCGTGTTTTCAACTTCTTGGTTGGTATTTTATATTCTTAAAATAATACCGCACGATGTAGGTAATTTTTGTTGCGTATATTAGTGTAGGACGCCCTCCGGCAAGGTGGAGAAATGATTTTGCGAAATGTTGCTGGCTTAAGCTGGATGCGAAAAGCGGAGGACAGGGTTAAATGGCGCACACTAGCGGAGGCCTATGTCCAGCAGTTGACTGATATAGGCTAATGATGAAGGTAATAATTAATAGCTGCAATAATAACATGCGTAATATACCTAGTGTAGATATTTGGAGAACTTTTCCAATTAATTAGGTCAGTTCTCATGCGTATTAATAACGCTTTAATAAATCATTACGCAAGATGGAATATTGCTCTTAAACCATTTTGATTTAAAAGTTAGAAGACATATTTTTACCCCACTGCCAAAGGCAGAGGTTTTTGGAGAAGAGGATTCTCTTCGTATTCCATTCTTGAATTCCAATGTGAAATAAACACTCTTTTTAATAGACTTCAGCCTACCTATGAAATAGCTAAAGGAAATAAAATGTCATTTGATTTTATTTTGATTTGCGCAATTCACTCATAAGTTGGATTTCAAGACACGTAGCGCCGGCGCACATATCCGGCACTCCGTACTATTGGCTAGAACGAATGCTCCTATCATGTACTGAATGTACATTCAAATACTATTATTACACGTTCAATGACTCATTTTGGACACAATTGATGACTATTCTTTTTTTATTCTGTAGCATTTGTTGTTGTCAATAAATTCTTAGCTGTTTGGGCTTCTGGACAATTGATAATATCCTTACCTATTTATATGTGGATGATCGTATGACACTCGAGTTCGGCCACATTATAAAAACTATTGTTTTGAATTTTTGGTTAGTCATTCTATTATTTAATATTTATAACGTCGAGTCAAAGTCAAGGCAAATGATTTATTTCAATTAGACAGGCAATTTTGAAATGGCAAAAACTAATTGCAAGGTTTCGAATATTGGGTCTTATGGATAAAATCGACAAAACTCCATAGATTCTCCTTTAAATAGATAGTTAATGTTTACAATGCTTTTCTTATGTTTATATTTTTTCTTATCTATGTAAGAAGTATGCAGTTTGATGTGAAGGAGAAAAAATTGTCTTCCAAAAGGATAACATATCAAGATAGGAACTGTATGTAGGAGCTGACCCCATGGACGGCACCCGTTAACAGGCATGAGTTGACGTTAAGTTTGTATCCGATATCTCTCAACCGTTTTTTTAAGTAACCACGTTATTGTGATTTAGTGGAGTATTTTCATTTAAGTACACAAAGTAACATAGTAAAAATGACGTTTTAAACATTCAAAAAGCACCTCAAATATTTTAATAAACTTCAAAGAACCAACAACTCATACATATTGATCCGTGCCAACATCAAGTAACTGAGCACTCTTCAAGTAAGAGCTTAGAACCCTATCACTGAGAACAACAGACCAGTACAGCTCGGTGGCGGTCCGTGGGTTGATTGAACCCCCTTTTGTATTGAAGGGGCATTAACAACCCTCTTTTTGTTGATCGAGACAATCTTAGTATTGAGCGTTATAAAATAAACAGGGACCTTTGTTAGGGATGTATGCTGATTGGTTTGACAAATTATAGCCGGTAGCATTGTTGTTGAAATCTTTTCTTAGAAGTATTCACAACGCTCAGGACCTTCCGTGCTCAGGACCACGATCATACTGGTTGTTTTTGAGCAGGTTTTCTTGCGCCATAACTCGGAATTTTGCGGTAGTATTTATATGGGACTCGACCGTGTTTGTAATTAAGTTTATTATGGTACCATCACGCCTGTATTCCCCTGGTTCCTGGTTAGGAAGAAGTGTACTAATGCACACCCATACTTCGCCGGTATATTAAGGTCCCATGTAGGAAGCGAGCCTATTGCCATTAACCGGGCACAATTCCAGACTCTGAGCTGCTACTGAGAATTTCATAGAATAACCCAATAAGACTTTGCTCGACCTGGGATTAGAACCCAGGACCTCTAGGGTAGCAGTCGCGCTAAGTACCACTAGACTAATGAGACATTTTTTTATTATGGTGAAAGTTTAAAAAGGGATATTTCTTTTGATTTGTAAGAATACGTACACTTTTTTATTCCATTCCGAAGGAAGTAAAAACAAAAGCTTTTCCTATTCCACTCTGTTTCCTTGAAACCCCTCAAAATTTATGCACTTAGCGCGCATGCGCTGCGGGTGTCAGCTGCGCGCGCACGTGGCCTCAGGAAGTTGCGACACGCAATCCTGCGCACCCATTGTATTGATTCGCTTCTTATGCACCCCTGTTTATCCTGAGTTCACTTTTTTTCTTTTGAGTTTTTTTTGCATAATATGCGTGTAAGATTATCAAAGTCTTTAAAGATGACGATAAAGAG
The DNA here is from genome assembly GCA_958496365.1 of Subacronicta megacephala. NCBI lineage: Eukaryota > Metazoa > Arthropoda > Insecta > Lepidoptera > Noctuidae > Subacronicta > Subacronicta megacephala. Next base: position 14,936,644 of record OY292517.1, read on the forward strand.
AGTCGATGAAATAATATTTATGGACTGGAACATAAAATAAAATGATTAGATTGCCTGGAAGTTATGTTTTGAAGGTAAAGGATATGCTTGGCTTACCTCGATAATGGAAATTGTGAGTTGTAACATAAATTAAAATGTATAACAATAAATTATGCTGTGCCGATATTGGGCTCTGTGGCGTTCAGTCCAGAGCGGTGGACGAATACGGGCTGATGATGATGTTGATATTGGCAACCTTTGTATCCCGAATATAAATCCATGTCGCAAAACACTTAAATCTATGCACACACACATCTTGGGTTTGTGAAAAGAGAAGAGGGTGCCACCCTAGTAACATGCAGTTATTTTCTGCGTTTATAGGGCGTTGCTAATTCTAACGAATGTACGAGGAATGTATATACATTTTTTTAAGTGCGCTATATACTGCGAAAGGGACAAGAAAGGTTTTTTAGAATGGTATCTGTCGCTGAAGCGATTTCTTACACCATAATTTCTCGTTCAAAAAATATAAAATTCATGATTTTTATTTCTTAGAGGCTTATAGGGTCGTAGACATTGAATGATTAATTATTAGCTTGAAAAGCAAAAACCTTAATACCGAAGTAGGTAGGTATTCTATATTCTGTTACTGCAATACTTTAAGCCAGTATTATAAAAAAATGTGACAAAAAACATTTTAACGAACTAAATCAATACAACACAAACTGTAATTTAACTGGCAATTCATTACAAATGACCGTTCGAACCTTTTTACTTTACAAGGTAGCCCGACGCGAGCCGATAAACAAAAGAAAATCCGACCCAAAACCCATAGGTGGCCGAAGTCCGCGCTGCATCTACACACACACAGCCACCCTACACGCTCCCCCTCTACCCAGTCAAGTCGCAACTTGCACAGGCTGTACGTTTTGTTGCCCTCCTCAATTTCTCATTCGTCCGCGGACCGTGTGACCGAGCGCGCGTGTCGCTCGTTATAAAGAGTTCAGTGAACGAGTGTTGTGCTTATGAACAGTCAAGATGGTGCGTAGCTTATCGCAGTGGACAAAGACGCTCAGCTTTCCAGCGAGGCTGTCACCCAACCGCACATCAAAGGAAAGCGTCGGGAATGGCCCTTCTTCCCCGGGAGTGTCACCGACTCCCAGCGCTTCATCGCTCCCCCAGAGCTCGGATAAAACTATCACGCCAATACCTATCACGGAAATCAGTCAAATCGTAAGTGTCCCTTTTTTGATTAGGATAAGTCCCTCCGTTGAGTTATTTCTCAAAGAGGGGGGACATTTGTGTAGCTACAGCTGCAGCTCGAGAATGCGTTTTGAATACTAAGTAGTTCATTATGTATAAAAAGCTGTAGTCAGCTTTTTCGCAGAAAAGTAGCTCTACGTCTATTTAACGAATACTTGACCAAATAGAACATGGTATGGAGTTTTATGTCAAAAATCAAAATTAAAAGTCACGTTCCATCGTTTATGTTGTAATATTTGCAATATTTAAATGGAAAAATTATTTTGCAACATTTAATTGAAATATCCTTGAAACCTTTATCAAGCTATCGTAAACGCTTCAGTTATTTAATTCGGCTGTCATAATGAGGGGACGTCCTTGAGAAAATCGCAATATAATTACCCTACTTTAAAACAATAAGATTTCAACCCAGATTTTATTACGCGATGACAATATGGTTACTGCTGATGACGCAAGGACGTAACAATACTTATGAAACAGCAGAATACTTGGTGAAAATTGCTATTGCATTTCTTACACCTTTGTTTACAAATAACAACGCAAATGCCTTACAGTCCTTTAGCTCAATATGGCAGGTAACCGTTACCTAGCTTTCCCATAACCGATTTGAACGTGAATGAAATTTGAACCGTTCTTTATGGAACAGCACACCATATTAGATACCTATTAACTACAACAGTTAAACTGAAAGGAAGTATATCAAAAACCATATTCGTTTCCGACAAGGCACGTGTTTTGAACGTGTACATTGCTTTTTAAATTGTGTGGCACGTACGAGAGACAGTGTGGGAACGTTCGTTGGATGCCAAAGTCGGCGATGGTGTATGAAAATTAATGTTGGTTGGTGCGCGGGGGACCGGTGCGCCGGCGCAGCGCACCGTTATGTCCCCCTTGCACTCACCTTGGCAAGGCCGCGACGAGATGCGAGTTTTTTGCGAAGCATGAAAGCTTGACTTTCACCTGTTAAAACACCTTTCTAAACACTGAAGACTGTTGATTCAGGTCTGAGGTTTAAGTAATAACTTGTTAGTGACATTGTTGGTCACAAAATCTCAATGAACTGTATAGGAGTAGTTACTGTGTAACCAAGGAGATAAGAACGCAGGATCCTTCTCTTTACAATGGATAGTATTGTGTTCGAAGAGTGGCATACATATGAGCTCTTTGCTTAATTGCATGACTTGTCATAGTGGTCATTACAAATGCAGTTTTGTTGTAACTGTTTAGCGACCTGCTGACCTCAGAATTTAAGACTACCTGAGATACGCCATTCTGAAAGGTCAAGGTCACAGCACTTATCTTTGACCTAGAGCGGATGTTTGCTTGTTTTAGAACTGCTCTGTTTCTATTGCGTCACCTTAAAATAAGTGTACTAAAAATTACCTGTGGTTATTTAAAACCAAATCACAATTTCGATAAGGTACCTAGCCCAAGGCTAAATTAGAAGGCTTATCAAAGTTATTTGTGTTATGAAGATAGGCACTTGGTTGACCTAGAAAAATAAAATATTAAAAGAAAAACATAATATGCTATTAATTCTCAGTTAGCATAAATCTTGAACGACTCTTGAACGTAACGTACCAAAACAATGTGTTCTGTTACCTACTCAGTTTAGGTACGGCTGGCAAATTCGTAACCTACTTATCAAAGATACGTTATCATGAGTTTATCAGATATTATGCAAAAACCAGTAGCAAACATGCAGAAGCATGCATATTTAACGGTATGCACAGTACGGTAAGAATTTTACCTACTTTGCTTTGCAGATGTTGCGAAATTTACTGTCGTGCGGTGGCTAGAATTCCATTTAGGAATTGATGTGTAAAACATCGAAATGGCAACTGAGAAATAGCATCTCGTTAGACTATATCAGTAAAAAATTGCCTTTCGCACACGGTGGTCAATATTTTTTTCTAAACAAAACTTACTCTACTGGTAGAAAAAGAGTTAATACATAAAACTACAAAGCGCTTACTAAAAAGTTCTTCAGTCTGTATAATCTTTGCGTCTCTAGCTGGCCTTTATCGGTGTTAAGGCCTGTACTTCCTGTTAGAGCGCTAGTCCTTTGGAAGTCAGGTGGGAGTCCCTCCATCACCACAGCTTATTTAAACCAAGAGCAATCCTAGGAGCATATTTTTTTCCCGGATTGACATACTATTGTGCTTAAAGCTTTAACTTCAATAATTTTCTAATTCAATCCGACCTTCCCGCTCGGTCAGTTCAGATCTTCCAGGCTTCCCGAGCTATTTTATCGCCCAGAAGTCGAACACACACATGTCCGAGGACTTATTCCAACCTGCGATAAGTGGAGCAAGCTTGGGTATCTTATTTTGTACTAGAACGTGCTTATTCTCTGCTCAATTACTTTCTTTTCTTGTTGCTACCATTAAAGTGGTGCTGATTAGAGCAGGAATTGAAGGAAGCTGAAAAAAGGTGTTTTATTGCGGTCTTTAGGAGTCCCCAGCCACACTAACAAAAGCTCAACTATTTAATATACAGTCTCCATTTTACGAGAAACAATAAAACTGATTTACAATGAATTGCGAAACGTTATACTAGTTTTAAATCACAAGTTGTTATGCCAACATAAAACTTTTTTGTTTTTAATGATGTTTAATAAATTTTATTTTAGTAACGCCAATATTTTAAATCGTGACGTGAAAGTGAGGTTTCTATTTTTAAGTGGTTAGTAAAAATTGTAACTTTAAAAGTTAGCCCGGCTCATTTATAGGTTTTTTTCGCGTAAAATAATAAAGAAAGAAGGATTTTTTTATCATGTTCTCACATCATAAAATAGCTACTGAAAATCAAGAGTTTTCATAACTTTAGTCGCTTAGGCACAATGTGTCTTGTATTGTGAAAAAAATGTCTCAATCAATGTAATAAATACGCAACAGATAATGGTTTATATCCATGATATAATCACCATTACTTTTCACCGAGAGCCACCAACGGATTATAAAGCTTTGAACGATGATCGTCTGAGGACAATTCGCCATAAAAACCTTTTCATCCAAGCTTAGTGATTCCAGTTACACATGTCAAACTGCTACAAACCACGCCTTAAAAAAAATACTCGCAATAAAAAATCATCGTTAAAGGTGACGGCTTTTCTTGTCCGCCATTTTATAACGCATAGCGGGTTCCAAATTTAAATATTTTTGTACTTTGAAACTTTTTGGTATTGACCTACTTGTTAAAAAAATAAGTGCTTGTAGGAAAGTTTCAACATCGAAAAAGTCATATCGAAACTTCAATAAACACTAGTAACCTTAATATTATTCTATGCGGGGACGAATTGCACTCCTATTTAAGAAGGTTTGAAAAAGCTTTTAACAGTGAGGAATGGAGAAAAGGGAAGCATTTGCTCTGCAGTAGGACCAACCGGCTGATAACCTTACCTATTATAAGATGCGTGAAGATAATTTATTTAATATATATATATATAAGTTTTACTAGCGATTAAATGCGATTTCAGAGCACGGAACGCAGATTGCGTATGATTACAACACGAACACACGGCTACAGGTCAACCTATAACAATCCAGTTTAAGCTGATCTCGCATTGTATAGACTTCACATACAATAAGAGGCCAGTGTAAACTGGTTTTTTATAGCTTGATGTGTAGCCGTGCGTACGTATAATGTTGGGTCTTGTTTGGCGAGGCGGGATTCTGCACATTCCTTGCTCGCTTGTTATTTTAAATGGCCTAAAGAGTACTAACCCTGCAGGCTAATTTGAAAAATTCAAGTATTTTGTTATTTATGAAACCATCTGACTTTCTTCAGTTGTTAAAAAAATGTTTCTTGGAATGATGAAATGAATTGTAATGGACATATAAATATGTGTATTATTAGTATCAAGTTTTTATAGGAGAGCCTAAGAAGTTTCTTGCCGGCTCTTCCGCCTCAAACCCCCTTTTGGAACCGTGCAACAAGATTTAAACTTTCCAAAAGCAGGTCCCTATTTAAAGTCAATTGATAACTGTATTTGCTGGACATATTCCAGTAATGGTTTAAAGTTTGCTTCTTCACGGCCCATGACTACGCAGGCTGCACACCATAATTACATTTGCTTATAATATCGGTTCGAAAAAAAAATAGAGCTTGACATTTCGTAATGACATGATGATCTTTCCACGTGCATCATAATTCACACCCGTATGTGCTAATGGATGTCACAGTCACAGCTTTCTCTTGGTTTGTTATTTTTTTGTTGAGTTAAGACAGATATTAAACCGAAAAGGATGAACTTCGAGGTTAAGGCATTTACTTAATATGTATACTAATATAATAAAGCTGAAAATTATTTTAATTTGACAAAATATTATTTAATATGATAGCCACATTCATGAGGATATAGGCTTTCTAGCATCACGCTACGAATCTTAGAAGCGGGACAAATAGGGGGTTATGTGCATTTATAATATTTTCAGCTGGAGTCGCAAACCGTGTAGAGAATAATACTTAAAGGTCAACGCGAATTCTTACTAAGCTTAAGTATTTATTTGATCTAATAAACTTAATTAAAGTTATCTAAGTGCGTGATAAAACTGAAGACTTTTTTTTAAAGTCGCCGTCAGCCATGTTTATTAGGTATTTTATAGTGTCGGTGGCGGAACGAACAACATCTGCGTGTCAAATTCCTGTGTGCCATGTGCAGGCTTGGGAAGCGAACCGTGCACATGAGCCGGAAAAAAAAGTTGTATTCCTTATGTTCGTTTGAAAATCGAATTGTTCTTAGTTGTTTGAAAATCTAATGTTTATAGTTGCTAGACTTGTTGGTTTATGGATAGATAAAATACTCTTTATTATTCAACAAAAATAATATTAGGTCAAAAACAATTTAATTTCATGGATATTTATGTATCTACCGATCTTATTATATTTTTTTTAATTATAAAGTAGTGCTGGCTTTCAAATTAAACATTGCTACTTACTTTAAAATGAAATAGAAATTATGATAATAAGGTAACATAACAGGTACATTAATATTTAAGTACCTACTATTCAATTTTACTTTTTTTTTAAACTCTTTTGGAGCTGTAAAACGAAATATTCTTATAATAATATTATCAATAAATTCCGAACAAAAGCGCTGTCTATATTGAATAGTCACCACAGACAAAGGAAGAGGGTAGTTTTTTCCAGCGTCAGCTGTTTCATGATTCGATACCCGGGGAGCCGTGCACAACGGACGCAAATAATAGGGATTTCAACAGTTATCCGTTTTCATTTTGTAAGTAATAGTAACCTTAGGTTTTAATTATATGTATAAGGTTCTTTGAACTTGAGGCTGAATGAGACTTTCAAATAGTTATTTCATGAATAGAATCTTGAATTCAAAGTGGATGCCACTTAAATGCGTTTATAAAATACTTATATGTTTTCGCATAATTATTTCCATGTCGCAGTTGGTATTTGCTATATGCATTTTTTTTTCGTTCGCAGCTTCGCCCGCGTGGAGCATCGGTACGATGCTTGTCATTTTTCGAGATAATATATAGCTTATGTCACTGAGGAATAATGTAGCTTTCTATTGGTGAAAGAATTTTTCAAATCGGTCCTGTACTTTCAGAGCCTAAGTATCTTTTAGTGACAATGAAAAAATGTGTGATGTGGCTTAGCGGGTCATAGCGTCTGGTTTACTTAACCAGAAGACGCAGATTCGAATCTTGCCCGCGGTCGTATTTTTCCTTCACTAAAATAACTTTTTAGAGCCTATTCAATGCAAACAAACAAACAATCAAATCTTTCCCCTTTATAGTATTAGTTTAGATACTTAATTGAAATTTTTAACTCATCGATATTTTACAAAATCATAATTAATATTGCTGTTAATGTATGTGGGTACCTAGTATAACACTTGATACAACAAAACTAGAAATCATTTCGCTTGTTTTTGTTCATATATTTTGCGGTACATAATTGATCGGACATGAAACTTCATACTCACCTCCACTAAAAAAAAATAGAAAAAATAGTGACACTAATAAGAATGCATAAACAACATTACTATTGGCCAATCTCAGTTTCATTCACAGTAATTCATACACAAGACCTCGCTATCTTCAGACAAGCACAAAGTCAGCAGAATAACGCGAGTCGGTATCGAATATCAACCAAACGGATATGACATCCGATATCTACGATATTGCCAGTAATCGGTACACATATACATCGATATGAATCGACCTCGTACGGGATGCGGATGCGTGAAAAAAGTGGACTGATAATATGACGTTTCCGGTTAAAGAAAGTAAATGATTGGTTAGATGGAGGAAAGGATTTTTTGCTGAAGAGATATTGATATTTTTTTTTTTTGAAATGACACACATATCTACTTATTATTTTTTAATAAGAATTAGAAGCAAATGTTTTATAATATTGCTGATTATAAAGTTTAATGAAAATTGCTTTTACATAATATCAACTTCCAGACTAAAGGTCACTTTATTAATAAATTTTAATATGTAATTGTATATTTAAGTATGTAAGTACCAATAAAACCCATCTTTTAAAATCATAAAAGACGTCTGCATTCTATAATGAAAAGCAAAAAATGTTATTCGAATTATGGAGTGGTCGAAATTTAAAAATTCCACAACAGCACCTGCTGTCGCAGATGTTTCGATACATTTAACCAAACTTCAAATTGAATGAAATTTTGGATTTCGAATGCGTGCACGCACTCCCAACAGCTGTTGAAAGCTGCCACCAAAAAAGCTTTACCTGAATCGAGAGGAATGACTGTGTATAATGGAGGTCGATCAGCTGATAGCGACATATGGCAGGCTTTTTTGAATAGCCGAATTTTGTATAGACAGTTGAGTTTATATTCGACACACGACAATCGTTAATTTTGGATAGGGTTGTTTTTGTTATCTATTCGATTTGATGCGTATTCACAAAAACACAACTCATTAAAAATGTTTTTTTTTTAGTTACACGCTTTGAATGAAAAACTTACGAAAGAGTTTTTTATAAACAGTCCAATATTAACACAAATAAGGTCAGTACTTTAAAGGTTTATTTATAAACGTTCTAAACAAAGGGCCCTTTGGACGGGAACGTCTGGTTTCTGTCTAGCGCCCCGCTGTTTATTACTACATGTCCATTGGGAGTAGTTTTGCTTCCCGACACAGTCTTTGAGCCATCAGCCTTTGATACTGTAAGGATCAACTGTTTTATTTAGTTAAGTCCCCTCACTATTCTTAGTCGATTAGTTCGAATTTTAAAGAAATGGAGCTGGATATTGTTGGACGAATTAAAGGCGGGTGTGGTTTTTTATATCAACATAATATGCCTGTCAAATTAGCCTTACTATAATATCTGCTCCAAAGCTGGCGTAACACCTATTTAATGAGTATAATGAAGAAAAAAAATGTATAGCCGGTATTTAAATATTTCAATAGCAATTACAATTAAATTTAGAATTAGGTAGGTACTGAATTTTCTTTAAAGCATATTGTCTCGTTTATGTGTGGTTCGTTTCACATCGGCAAAGCTACTGTATTCTCTTTTAAAAGTCATTATTCAAATATAGTTAGGTGAGCTATTGTATTCCTATTAGAATAGAGTCATGAGAATAAGCCTTATTTAGATAATATCGATAACTAAACATTATTTAGATTACGCTTTATACTGCCAATCATTCAATTATTATTTTTTAAAGTAACGGCCTAATCATTCGTATCGATCATTACCAACCTTACAACAATTATATATCAAAATTATATGATTACCATCGATTTTGGAACGTTTTTCATACATAACTGAATGCATCAATTACGGGTTGTCAGTCTTGCCATGTATATGATTGTAATAATTATAAATATCTGATGGATGGATTCGAAACATACCTTTTTTGATAAAGGGGTTTCAGTTAATATCGTTTTTTATGTGGGACTCTGATTGTAATTTCCGTTTTTTGAGCAATAAGATAACTAGTAGTTTAAATATTTTTGAGTTGGATCCAATTATTTATTATTTATAAGAGTCCTAAACGACCAATATTTTGATGTAAAAATAGTGCTGATTGTTCAACAAAGAACCTAAATTATCCAACATGACGTCATACACATATGTTTTGGTTTAGTGTTACCCTTATTCATTTTTATGTCAAATTAAATAAGGGGGTTATTCAGTTTGACCTTTTTATTTTTAATTAATTAAAACAAATTAGCCCGTGAAATGTTATCTTAAATCATAATTATTTCGACATCACGGAAGCTTTTATTCTCACAATTTATCAGATGGACAATCGTATAATGGTTGCATGTCGAGAATACTTATCGCAGTGTTTTAACTAAATGAGAACGATGACCAGTGAGCATTTTAGACATGATGATCGCAGTAAATTACAGTAGAACTCGAAAAGTTGAAACTTCAGCACCAGTTTAGATCTCAATTGTTTCAATACAACAATAATACTCATTATATCGTCTACAGATTTCTTCCTTTCTGCCCAACGGCCTGCTTTTATTCCAAATTTCAAGTTAATACTCGTAACTGCTTTTTTAAATTATATTTTAGCATTAAATAATGCGAAATGTACACAAAGATATGATTTTTTCTAATGAAAGAAAATTTCTTCCGTGAATATTCCTTAACAATTATACCTACTTTCTTATATTAATTGTTTATAATTTGTGGAAGTGCATTGAAACCAGAATCAACGCGTCTAGTTATAAATTGACAGTCAATTGACCGGATGCGCCGCCATACTTAAACTCTGATCGCGATCCCAATAATCCAACCGCACTTGACTTCCGGTGGCCTTCAACCTCATACATAATTAACTATAAGACTTTGCTTCCTATTTATAGAGTTTAAATTTGAATGGAAACTTTGAAGAAGTTGACAGACTTGTGTGTTTTTTATTCGTGGGAGAATTCTTGAACCGTAAATTTACAAAACAATTCGGGCAGAATTTAAAACGCATATTCAATGGAATCTTTACAGATTGTATGTCCTAATTTAGTTTGTTAATGTTATGATAATGGGACTATTAGAGGCAATTTTGGTTTTCTTTGCATGTTGTATCATGGTCAAGTGAGCAAGAATGTGTTATTAACGACACATGATACTTACATTAAGCTGACGCTGCGTTTTGGAACACTATAAATAAAATATCTATTAATGTATAAGTAAGTAATCAATAAAATGAGAAAGTAACAGAAAACCTAGAAGCTATTTAGACAACCTATTATAAATTGACTGTTTAAATAAAAGCTTGAATCCTATTTTAGACTCTATATCATGTTTACCTTAACAAATATATTATATAAAGCCGGTAAACAATTTTAACGGTTATTTGATAAAATTAAAAAAAAGCGTTACTCATGACAAAAATCAGGTTGTACAAGATTGCACGGTCGATGTTTAGTCATCGTTTTGTAATGCGCGCACGCACCTCGACTCTTAATTTATTAGACCTATATGGTCGCTCGGACTTGAATCCGAAATTCTCGTTCGAATCGTCTTTATTGATTCTCGGGATGAGAACAGATTCCAATGTCTCAACGAATGCAAATCAGCTATGTTATTGAACTTTGTGCGAAAATCGGTTTCACAATTTAGATTCTTGTTTCACTCAAATCATTGACAAATTATTTTTGCATAAATTGCAAGAGTCGGAATTATTAGCAGACTTTTCATGTTCATTGATCGGAGCTTTAAAAGTCCACATTTTACCAATGCTGACCTCGTTTTGATTAAGTTTATTAATAAAACGTATGAAACATTTCCATCCCTACAACAGTTTTCGACTTAAAAAAAAATTTTAGGTTAATTTAAACCTGACCTTCACAGAAAAACCTATTTGTGTGAAACAAAAAACAACCATTGTTCAAGTTTCAGGATTCAACACATTATCCGTTAAATCGCTACCTCCTCTCGATAAGAGAACCGTATCGAAAAGACGTACTTGGTTAGTAAAATAAAAATCCCAGTTTCGCGTCTATAGGTAGGTATAATTACATCCGCCATTTTTTTACAACATAAAGCTGTCACATTCGCACAGCCACGCCATTGTGTTCAAGTTGTATAAGTACGATACTGTAATGTTAAATTATAGCGTACATGTTTAAGATCATCCGAATTTTTCGCAAATAACAGCCCCGAATAATCGTGTCGATTAAAGACTTTTTTTATTGTTCCAACGTTCCCACGGACGGTGCACGCGAACGCGACCGTAGGCACTTTTTTTTCTACGCATCCGTGCCTCAGGCTCGATTCTGAAGGAGCCAGACTGCTTTCATTTGAATCTCGTTTGATTGTCGGTTGTCGAGGCAGCAGTACACCATCATTATCGTAAATTAACTGTGGTTTTGGTGCGTAAGCGCATTTTGACGCGTGTAAGTAGCGTGATTTATTATTATAATATAATCTACCTTTTGGTGCATCTTGAAATTGAAGAATAAGTATTATCTTTTCCCGCCTTCCTTTTTTATTTCATTGCTGGCGTGACGTTGACAGTTTTTTATTGCAGTTAGACGATATAATCTACAGTCAAGTTAGTTTTTTGTCGCCGAGAAATCACAGTAATGCATGATTACTAACACCGTAGCTGTATTTTGCAAGCCTACTTTTCAAACCGGTTTTAACGATGTTTCGCGAGTTGGTGCTGCCGATATAAACCTTATTTTCCTTCAATATTTAACAATCATGATTTTGACAAAGCAAAGTCGTTTGTTTACTGACTTAGGTTAAGTTTAGTTTATGTAAGATGCAAAATAGAAAATATTCGCCGTCGAAACAAGACACTCTTTTTTTAAGTGTCAATGACACAGATGGCAGACAACAAAAAAAAATACGGCAATGTTAACGTTAAATCTGTTGATTAGTGCCCATATATAGATAGGCAGGTGTCTTAAAAAAGCGGCGTAGGCGCAAAGGTGTGGTAACTCTCGGCATAAACATTATTTTTTTCAGTTGTCACTCTGGCAACGGGCTTGGTGCAGTGAGGTCTTTTAATAAGAATTAGAATTGGGTGTATTTAAAATTGTATTTTATTGATACGATAATGAGTTATGTGGAGTTTCTCTATGATCTGCTAGAGGTAAGATTTTATTAAGCTTATAACGTATTTAAGTGAAGCGGGCGTAACATCTAAATTTACCATTGTTTATACACAGTTATATTTAACTTATATTAATCTACCCATACTAAAATTGCAAAATAATACTAGATTACTTGACTACTGAAAAGTAGCTAAGATTCTTAATTTTATAACAATAAGGTATCATCAGAAGATAAAATTAAAACAAAAGAGATTGTGAAGTATCTAACTCTACCAGTTTTAAACTACACTGGGTCAACGTTGAATTGTATCATGAATAGTATAAATACATGTTGCTGCACAGCATTACACAACAAATAAACGGGTATCCGCTTAGATGTCCAATTACCTAAAACACCATGTTAACATACTATTACGCCTATATATCCCGAAGGGTTAGACAGAGGTGTACTGGTGTACATCTACAGGATGTTTTCAGGTCCCATGTAATAGCGAGCGAGCCTATTGCCATTAACTGGTCGAAACTACGAGCTGCTACAAAAAATTTTATAACTCCGCTTCATCTGCGAATCCTAACGCTCAGTAAGGCAACAAGATCATTAAGTACGGTAGTGTTAAATATAATTATTTACGTGCCTTGTCATAACAGATTATACGCAAAGTGAAATGTGCTTCTAAAGTCATCGAAGTAACCCAACGTAAAACGTTTTCCTCATCAATCAATCCACTGATGGATATAGACTTCTCTCAGCATGCGCGACACCACTCGCTGATAACCTCATTAGCACTCCACAAGCCCCCAAGCAGGTTGCATAGCCAACTTTTTCAGGTTGTGTATTCATCTAGCTGATGGAAGTCTTTCGTTTTATCACTTTGTTTGGTAGTTCTCGGTATCTACTCTAGGAAATAATTTTCAATTAGAGAAAATTACGCTAATCTTGAATGGGGTATTCTACGTATAATTTGGGAATTCTATAGAGTATGTACCTACATTTTTGTTATTCACAATGACACGTTTATTTTAGTAATGACTTTATTGACACTAAACAAAGGTCCGGTAATTAAGTTTAGACTTTACCTTTTGTATTATTATTCTCGGTTATTTTTTTTTACTGCTATCTACTACTAACCAGAATAGATAAAAAAAGAATAAAATACCAATAATTTGATCCTGGCTCATTAACTAATGCTTCTTGCACACTCCCTTCAATACAAAACAAAGCCCCAAGTTACAATTGTTGAAGAAATTCATTAGCTAATTATCCTAATTTAAAGGCAGTGTAATGAAATGTGTAACTACAAGTGATGATGATAGGTTCAAAAGATCTCCTTGAAGGCCATAGGTTCCTGGTCCTTGGCCCCATTTTCAGAAGACCTCAGACTTGTCGAAACATGTTCATAACGGCTTGCCCGACCGGAATGGTTAATGGCTTGGCACTTCCTAAAGAAGTCTATAATTTAATTCATCTTGCTTCTTGAGGTGTCTTTTTAAGGTAGAGTTTTATTAATTTGGAACGTATTAGTTACGGAAAGTAGATTGTTCTTTTTTGGTAAAAAATAACGGATTTATTTTATTTCGCTACCTCCAATCAGAGTTTCTAGATTATACAATTTTAACTTATTTTAAGACAAGTTTTATGCTTCTTCTATACGACAAAATACATATACTCTTTACATAGTTCCTCAGGAACAAGTAAAAATACTACTTCTTAAAACTAAGTCGTGTTATATGGTCGGATGGTCCAATCTAAATAATTCTCCTACGAGACGAAATGGAACGCGTTTTACGCAATTGAATTAACTTCTTGCCCACCAGTCTAGAAATCTGTTTAGGAATGTAGTTACGCTATGGGGCATACTGGCAACCTGTCTTTACATAATTTATATAAGTGATGAGATACAGAAAATATTTTCTTACCCACTCAGGTACTTGAAAACTTTGAATGGTTTAGTAATTATCCAATTTGATTTAATATTGGCCAGATTCTAATTAATAAGTATCGAAAACATCTTTGTCCGTTTCCATGATTATCTAATTGAGAAAGTAGTAAAACCATTATTTAATTATTTTTTTATCTTATCCTTTATTATAACGACTTCGTAAACAATTACATAATGTAACGTTGCATTCCGATAACACTCTGAGAAGATTGGTGCATACGTGTTTTTTAACACAGTCAACAGAATATTCTCATGCCCTTAAAAACAAATATGCCTTATTTTCCTTGGTCACGTTTATATGACTTAATTTTGAGTATTTTTTTGCCGTTTTTGCCGTCTGTAATTGAAAAATGAAGCATGCGCAAAATACATTATGTAGATAAAGGAGTAACTCTACCACATAACTCAAGTAACTGTTAATAATAACGATAAACTCGCAATAAATCAATAATACCAAGGCGCCGCACGGTGGGCTGAAAATCGGCTTTCATAGACATAGCGATTTCAATTTGCAAGTGCCGGATTTTTTGCCGGATATCGCTTCTATTAGTTATTACTATATTGAAAAATGACACCAGAGTTAATTCTGCACAAAAACGAAGGAATTATATTTTTTTTAAGAAAAATTTGTATGGAGCTGGTATTAAAAAGTTAATTATCTCGTAAACAGCAAGGAAAACCGTAATATCCTTACAGGTGGTTATAGTACTAATTATTTATGATTTTTTGACATATGTCATATAACGGTTATCGCTGCTAATTTTTTTTTAAAAATCGTCAAAATATTTTTATTTATTTTTACATATGAAACGGTTCCTTTTAGTGACTTAATTAAGAACATTGTTAATTATGAAGAATGTTATTGACCCAAATATTAAAAATATATAAAACAAGAAAAATATTTAAAAAAATAGCAAAAATAGAAAAAAAAACAAATATTATACATTTTCCTTATCACTGTCGTTCTCGGACTCCAATTCTGAGTCAGGATCTAGATTGGATATATCTAAAAACTTGAACTCACTTTCCTGAAACTGAATTTTTGCGAGAGTTTCAGCAAAAAAGCTCTGCTTTCTCTTGGCATCTCACTTAGGCCTTTGTGCACTTAGGAAAGGATCCGAAGAAACAACAAGCATATTTAAGATATCTTGATTAGAATCTTGCCTGTTTCTTTTCCGCGAATGATGTTCCCGGAACCTCCTAAAATCTCTGTTTCGGGACTCTGAGGCTTCTTCCAAGAGAGTCCGAAATGGCACAATATAAGTTTTCTCGATGATGTCAGCCTCGTGTATTAATAATTTATGTACGGTTGACGACATGTAGTACCAGTCATACAATTCCACATACTTTTCTGCTGTTTTGCGGGCAAAATCTTTAAATTTTATTCTCGATCTTCTCGCCAAATGTTATCGCTTGCAAATATTTTAATAAGATCTTCGTCCAACCCGGTAATAGCTGCAGTTTTATTGGGATACTCGAAAAACTTTCTAGCGGTATTCCCGTCAATGGTAGTTCCCGAGCCTTGTTTCACAACATCAATCAACAGATTGAGCTGAACTTGAATTTATTTTGAATACATTTTTTATTTCATTACTTCTCGCTGCTCACCATTTGAAGTCGAGCCTATACGCAATATGTAACAGACATTCCATACAATTTATACGTGCGTGTAGGGATGATAAGCCAAATTTGTATATGTTAGCACGCAGTCTTTGATGTTACAACATCTAAGCGGTTCATTTCCGTAGGTTTTGCTAAGCACAGGTAGCACGATGGATTTGATCTGGCCTCAGAAAGGTACGTGCAGACTTTGGCGTCGATCGCTGACATAATTAGTTGATGGGTCACCATGTTATTATTATGTACTGCACTCTGTGGGGATAAAGGCCCGAATTTCATCATCCATTTGTTTTTTGAGACCGACGACAACTGCTTCGCTCTCCTTTACGAAAGTTAACTGAACTGGGCGTCAATACAAAGTTGAGCATGGTTTTGGGTTCATCCATACAGTATTATCGCCATCTGTCAGTTTTAGTGGCACCAAGGAGGTCATGAAAATGCTTGCATCATCTTGCTCACCCTCCATTTTCTGCTTGTATCGGCTTTGGTTGGAAGCACCATCAAATCCCCACTTGGATATACGCTTCAGCTGCGTATTTTGCACATCGGCATAGTCAGAAAGACTTTGAAGGATCCTCGTCACCGTGAAGTCAAGTAAAGCTTGAAGTGTAATCCTAGACGAGGAATCCGTAACTGACACTGAATGCTTCGGGGGGTAGCAATCAATTTTAGTTTGTTGCACTGTATAGTAGGATGGATAAATATCCATAGCACCTTCCCGAATGGCAGCCTCTCGCAAAGTAATATATTGCCACTTTGACAGTTTTAGTGAAAGGAGTAATCCAGCGCTTTCTCTGCTGTAAATATGACTGTTTTTACTGATGTCTTAAGCGTTTCTTTAATTTTAATAACTGCTTCAGGATTTTTCAACATGTATTCGATCACAGATGCCATATCCTCATGCCCTTTTTTAAACGCGCTGTAGCTGCATATGCCAATTCACACACAACTTGGCCAATTAATATTTGCTTGCAGCCAATTTCCCAGTCTTCTGAAGTTATCGAGGAATCGGTTAGATTTCATCCACCTCTGTAAAGCAGAAAGGCAATACTTCATGATTGAATGAAGTACTCTCACTTTTTAGAAAACGAACAAGTCTAAATTGGTGATTAAACTTTCCATTATAAGATTTTATAGTCACAGAGCAAAAAAATTGTGTTAGCAGTTGCACAGTTGTGATCAATCTAAATTATAAATTAAAATTTTAGCCCTTTTATTGCAAAACGTCGATAATTAGTTAACTACCCTCATTAGAGTTTTGAAAGATGAGCTAATAAAAATTTATAATCGTCAAAAAAAAACTTAGAACTCTTAACACAACTAATCAACAAATTAGCTTACTTATCAGAAATCATTAACGATCATTTAATCACCTATTCAGACTTATTAGAAGACTAAATTATTGTAATTACTTAATCACATATTTTCAGACTTCAGACAGTTACAAACAATACCACTTACTTGGTACCAAAATACCAAATAAAATTTTGTTATTTGGTATTTTGGTACAACCAAAATACCAAATAACAAATATTAAAACTCATTTTGTATTGATACATAGGTATCTAGCTCAAACATAGTTGCCTAAGTGTGGATGTACGCTAAACCTCTGACTAATCCTTCGGGAATATAAGGATGATGCTATTTTATGTTACGTGTTGTTAAAAGTCTGTGTTCCTCAACTTAAACACTAAAAGGAACCGTTTCATATGTAAAAATAAATAAAAATATTTTGACGATTTTTAAAAAAAAATTAGCAGGGATAACCGTTATATGACATATGTCAAATAATCATAAATAATTAGTACTATAACCACCTGTAAGGATATTACGGTTTTCCTTGCTGTTTACGACATAATTAACTTTTTAATACCAGCTCCATACAAATTTTTCTTAAAAAAATTATAATTCCTTCTTTTTTGTGCAGAATTAACTCTGGTGTCATTTTTCAATATAGTAATAACTAATAGAAGCGATATCCGGCAAAAAATCCGGCACTTGCAAATTGAAATCGCTATGTCTATGAAAGCCGATTTTCAGCCCACCGTGCGCCGCGCCGAGCGTCGTGATAATCTTTTGCGGTAACTTGCGTGCGCGCATCCCACGATAACGCGATGCGTTGTCACTTCCGCCCGTTGGAGACTGCGATATCCGGTCAATAAGCTCATTTTTATATATTTGCTATAAAAAAAAAGATTTATTATACTTATTACATTCCATTTATTCGAAGTTTACCCATATTGTTTACATTTTAAAATATTTTTATAAAAAACAGAAGATAAATAAAAAACATTTAAAAATATAAAAGTAGTAGTCCACCGGTGTCGGGAGCAGAGTCCAAGCCACCGGTGGTCAGTGCCCCAGAGAGAGGAACCTCCTAACAATACGCGCCGTATCTAGGAGTACTGCTTTCTGTATCAAGCCCTTGCTCCAGCCACTCAACGAGAGCCTCCTTAGTTGTTGGTCGAGGCTCTTGGCTATTAGGCCATTCGCTAACACAACGATTGGTACAATAATTGCTGAATCCACCCCCCACATGTCGACAACCTCATGTGCCAAATCAAGATACTTTATTTGTTTCTCTTTTTTATTACATTGATTATTATGTTGTAGGTATTCGCAATTTAGCATTGTTTGGTCTACTAACGAGTTCAGGTTAAATGTTTAACCGTACGTTAAGTCCGATTGTAGAGAGTGACTCAAAACGAACTTTACTTGTCAATGTAGTCTGAGAAATGTGAATCATAAGCAAAACAGGTGCGTAAACGTAGGACAATAAATTCTATGTTATCGAGACCTTTAGAAAGTTCAATGGTAACAAAGGAAGACAGGAAATGCCTAACATGAGTAGTGCTAACGGGTGGTTAGAAGTTAATGTAGTCTATATCCATGTTGATCAGTTACTAGATCATATTACACAGTCGTTCCTGCTAAAACTTCGCTTAAAATAATTAAATATATAATATGTTTTCAGTTGTTGCTGATTAAACTTGAACCACAAATTTAGGTACCTCATAAGCTAAAGGGATTCTTAAGACAATGCATCAGCAACTTCTTTGTTGTTGTAGCAGTCGATAGCCAACGATGGCTTCTTAATATGGTGTCTCGTCTTCTCTCCTCTTAACCAATAAAAAACACTAACATATCTTGTCTACAGATTGCACGATACCTCAAGCTAATTAAACACAATCTAACCCAGAAGAATGTAGTCACACACTAGCTTTATTTGTTTTTCCCATGGCTTGAATGCTGGACATCTGACGAATGAGCAAAATGCCAATAAAATTATGCGACCCAGTAACCCGCATCATAGCAACAGTATGGCAAATATCTGCCATTCAAACTATGTCTGAGTCACGCCATTATTCATTTTACTACTAAGCGGTTCATTGATAAAGCCGAAGTGTATGAGTTATGCGTTTGCGCCGCTCTTATGGAATTAACAATATAGACGCCTAATATTTTGAATATCTTTTTTACTGTTGAGGGTGCAATTAAATGCTTATTTAAATATCTATTTAGTTAATAAAAGGGTGCAATAACTAAAAAAGCTTTGCATAGTCAAATAATCTCTTTAAAATGAAAAATATATAAACCTACAGAAACATATTCATTTTAGAAATATCCGTTTCTCATTTTTATGACCGAGTACTCTTTAGCTTTAATGAATTAAGTACATGGATCATCCACACCTTACGCTTCGCTGCTTTGTCTGTTTCATAAAAATAAAGCCGTTAACTAAGTATTTCAAATGAGTTATCCGTACCGTAACTGAAGCATTAAGTCTTTTAACGCGTTCTATTACTAGATTGTTATACCGCAATGCGTTATTGCCGCCATCTTTGTATTTTGCTCCCTTTCTAACATATGATATTGAAAGAGACAAATATAAAAGTACGAAGCAAATTTTATGACTGTTTACGTTTGGCTACTTATAGTTTCGTAGGAAATTAAAGCTTCGTATACGAAAGGAATATGACATTTCAATCCTGTAGTATAACTGAAATAAAACTTTCAGTGATAGGTGTTACTTAAAGGACTGACTAAATTGCATTTTGCGATATAAGGCATTTACGATATTGTTCTCGTTGTTGAGTTTGTTAAATTACAACTATTAAGTACACGGTATTGATTCACTATAAATGGAACAATTTATGGGTGATTCTGACAATTAAATCATGGGCAATCTTAACAGGATTGGATATGTTGGATATAAGTATATAATAATGTGCGTAAGATATACCTAATAAAGGTTACGTAGTAAAGCTTCAAAAATATGGTAATGATGTCCAGCAAGGTTGTATAAGTTAAAGGCTAAGCGTTCAGCCTCATCGTAGGAGTTTTGATAAAAAAATAAATTTTTGACTGCTACGATAACGATTTTAAGCAAAAGTTTTAATACTCAATTGTGAATAAGTTATTGTTTATGTCGCAATTCCCACTGCCATGTACCCAGAATGTGTTATAGACGGCTGAACGTTAGCCTTAAAAAAGAACCAATAAGGGTATTTCAATAGCGATTATTAAATATTTGGAAACACACGGCTCGATGTTATCTACCTTATCATCAATCTATCTCATCTAATCGTCATGGGCTCCAATTAGGTCAAGGCGAGACACACAAATGACGGACAAATCTACAAGCATTTTTATCATACAAAGAATAATCCGCAAGATCAATGGCCTGGTCACTAAATGGATTTAAATCGCAATGTTGTGGGCGAATCAAAATGGCGGTTTCCGGCAACCGATCAATCTGCGCTTGTGAACGCATTACCCTTTTACTCCACGTATTATCCAATTGAACTAAACGGTTAGTGACTTCAATTTGCAGCTGCACTTGTTAGGGCAGAGTTGTGTGAAGTGATTGTTCTTGTAGCTAGGTCGGGATTGGCACTGATTGTAGCCGACTGTGATCTATGGAGTTGTTTATTCGCCATATTATATATTGGATTATATGGGTCAATACTAAAGATTAATTGAGCAACTGCAATTATCAATCAGGATTTTAGTAACATAAAACCGAAGCTGAACACCATCAGCAAGCTTGAAAAACCAAGGAGATAATATTAGAATTTTTTTTCCTTAACGCTTGAAAAAAAATGTAAACACTTTTGACTTTTAAATATATAAAAGAGATAAGAAACTAGACCCTAGAAAGGTTCAAAATGTTCTGCCGAATACTATCGATAATTACACAGCAACATTTGAATTCAGTTACGAAAGCTATCGAAAGCTATTTGATGCGCGCGCGCTGATGGCTGACACTAGCGACCTCTGTCGCTTCCGGTGCGTCTGCTCCGAAGTGATTTATTGGCATTTATTAGTGGAATGGTACTGTTAGTGATAAGGGCTAAGTGAGTGATTTTAAATAATTTAAACAGTTAATTCAACAAGCCGTAAGGACCGTAAGGACCCCGTTTTACAGGACAATGGATTGTTATTAATATTTAATTACAAACAGACTTGTATTATCCATAGATCTCCCACCCATTGACGATATACGTTATTGAAGTAATTGGAAATGCGGGTGCGAATTTTGTGTTTGGCTTTGCTGCTTAAGTTAAGTTAAAAGGGTATACCAACATCCAATTAATTATCCTTTAGAAGGATAAGAAGAAGAATTACGAATTTTTCAGTTTTTCTATCTGAAGTTAGAAAAATATTCCACCTTAAACTAATGATCAACCACCGGCTTATCTCCAGCTATTTATCGAACGTAATCCGTTAGTCAGATGTGTCTTTTCTAGATTAACCGTCAATATCTATACAACGGAGATCTCTCACGAGGCAGTACGTGTCAAAATGACGGTTCGGCTGCGCATACGCATACCTGCGGTTTCTTCTGGAATTTGTGGCGTGACAGAAAGACAGTGGTGACTAGGCATTCGGGATATGCGATTTGTCTAAATTACCTAGAATTTGTATTTAGTTTACGCTACATGGTAGGACGGTTTATAAGTATTTCTTAGTTATTTGACGTTGACATATTAGGATTGTCTCATATTTCATTGTTGGTGTCTAAATTCAACATGTATTTTAAACAAGATTACAAGAAACACCTTGTTCAGTTTCCTATTATGTCTTTGCATGACATGAAACTAATACTCTATATTTTTCTTTCCTTCAATTAAAAAAGAAATGTTGGGGTAAATGTTTACATTCTATTTTTGTGTTACACAGAACTCCCATTTCAAATTAATTTTAACATCTATAACAAAACAAACTATGAATTAATGTATTCCGAATGGCGGGGCACGTTTTAAAATTGAATTCGTCGGCAACTCGAGACGTTCGAGTGATGACAGACTACCTAATTGATATCGTGTTCCTTTTGCCGAAGTGGTATTTTGAAAAACACAACCACTACTTAGAATAAGATTGTAATACCAGTCGTAATACCATGTTAGCTACTTTTGAGGCAAATCGGTTGCATGGGAGATAATATATCGTAATGTTGTACTTTTCGTTATTTCGTCAGCATTTCTCATTATTTGATATGATAGATTTATACCATCTACACATAAATTCTAAAAAAGGAGTAGTTACTTGTAGTAGTTAACTAAGCTTAAACCACTGAATCTCAGATTTGCTATTACGATTTTCAGAATAATTATGTCAATATTTATATAATTATTAATGTAATTTAGCCGCGTCGAAACGCTAAATTATAATATTTTTTTTTTTGGATTAGTTTACATTTTCAGCGCACTGCTGTTGACGAAACAAATTTAAAAGCCAGCGCAGGCGTCATATTCTTTCAAACAAAAGAGATCGATTCGTAGACAATAACAATCGATGCATTAGCGATGTATGATTGATCGATATGATGTATGATCTGTCAGCCCATTCAAGAAATTCGTTTGTCTATGAATGGAGTTTAATATTACTCCCACAGGTAGTGAAACTGATTATTATCGAGATAAATTTCAAAGCGGATGCAGCAGTGCAACAAACTTATAATTAAAACTTGACAAATGTTGTCTTCTTTTTTTAAGTTAGGTTATAATAAAATTGTAACCTTTTCTATTTAAGGCTAATCGTTCAGCCTTGGGCGTAAATTTTTTTTGTTTTTTTTTTTTTCGCCAATTGTTCTTCTATAACACATTCTGGGTACATAGGACTAGAAATTGCGGCGTCAACAATCACTTAATTCCAACTGAGTCTTAAAACTTTACCTTAAGAATCGTTATCATAGAAGATTTTGGGTGTAAAATAGTGGATTCGGGCAAAATGACAATTTACGGACACGGCCGGTGTTGTCAGGGTTCTTTATCGGGAGCCCTAACCACCGGTAGCTTGGATTCTGTTCCCGGGTAACGTAGGTACCTACTATTTATAATATTTTTAAATGTTTATTTTCCAAAAAAGTTATGTAAGTTACAACAAAATATTGCACACATTATAATATAGCGGTACAAATCTAAACAAAGTTATTTGTGTTCATGAGAACTTACGCATTTTTAAGATAACAATCTCTTGTGTAGGAAAGTAGCGCTTACTTAACTAGCAACAATACAATTACATAGCATTGTCTCTAATAGAATTGTCCGTTATCCATTCATTCGGTCTCTTCCGACATACACACAACCATTGATTTTTTAATGATTGCCGTTATTTTGTCTTTTTCTATTTGAGTGCCAAAATAAGTTGTTGAGAATGTTTTTTTTTGTAACTAAGTATTTGTAACAAGATAAAGCGATAAGAGAGAAAATGAGAGAGATTTGTAAGAAAAAATAAATAATAGATTTGCCATATTGACCAACTATTGGTGATAATTATTAATTTTGCTAATAGTACAAGTTCAATACCAATTTATTATACTATAATACCATTATTATAAAAATTGGCGTTATTTATAATTTCAGAAAGTAAACATCTATATAATAAGTATTCATCCTCTATATTTTTGTCTTAAACCTTACCAAATATAAAGCAATGATGGGAATTACACATAGTCAATTGCAGAACGCTCAATTAGATATCATTACATATTCTACGGTAACGTTCCGCGGCCGGGCGTCGAACCCTCTTCCGCTGCGTACGCGCAACGTTGATAACCATCGAGACTTATTATTTAAATTTCGTAATGCTATGCTCTTATGAATATTAAGCCGTGTTGCGCTGCTTAGGATAGATAAACTTGTTTTGTGAAAGTAATTTGAATTTTCTAATTGCAAATTAAAATAACTAACTGTTACATACTTAACGCTAGGGAGAGATGGTCAAGATCGCATGGTGTTCTGTAATAATCTGTATCATAATCCTAACTAAAGACTTAAGGCTTCTTTTCAATACGGCCTCAAATTACTGGTACAGTAAATTAATTCGTATCAAATAAGTGAACAGGCACGAAGGTCGAGATACAGCAAAAATAATTACCACGTCCAACAAAGTTAATAAATCAGGTGAACTAAGTGTTTTAACTTAGATTGCTGAAAAGTAAATACTTAAGTGTTGTTAGACACGCAACGATGGATAATATTGCATTTTACAAGCATAAGTTATTAAAGGTATCCTTCAACGTGGCGTATGTATTACCCCAGATTAAATAAATTAGTAAGAAGGTTTTCGTAGGAATAGTATAGTAGTAGGATATTCGAAAAATGTGATTTGAAATTATAAGCACATGATAAAATAATACCAGAAACGGTGCATTTGATACTGAGCATAAGACTGTTTTCTGGAAAAAGCTCAACTTAAGGTCGGATGAATGCCCTACAAATTTTACTACGCTTTCAGTTTACTACGAGGATACACTTGAAAATAATCCCTGGATATATTTTTGGAGTTCTGTTTACATTCCCATGTCAGCGTATGACGATAACTTTACGTAAACAAAATTGGATTGATGAGGGATCTAAAAGTACAAACTAATTTAAACTTTATTTCCACGGTGATATGTACCAAATGTCTTGGATGGAACGTTGACGCTGTCAGTTGTCAGTCAACTAGCAGTGTGACTTGATGAAAACAGAAATGTAGAAACGTCAAAGAGTTGTACAAAGGTGTTCCCATAATAACAATGAAATAAGAAAAATATAACGATTTCCGAACCACTCCACCCGCCATTTTCTAAATTGGAACACAAACTGACAGTTAAGTTTGCGCCGTAAATTATATGGTGCGTTCCGTTTTAAACGATGATGGGCGCGTTCGGTTAAGAACTTTTTCTTTTTAAAGATTAAAATAAATTTTAGGAAAGACATATTTTATGTAAGAGTTGACATCTTAGAAATTGATGTATTTTTCTTTGTCAATCGCGTCTTAATTTAAATTTGGTCCCATTCCAATCTTGCCAACGGAAATTTACACTCTATAAGGTAATTTATTCTTAATCTTTAAGAGTGAAGCCAATGCAGCGCTATCAGAAACTAACTTCATTAATTCGCACCATCAAATTGCCCTTGAATGTGTAGAAACTGGTAAATGAAGTTACACCCTTTCTTCATACTTATCGTCGACATAAAAGATTTCTAATAAAACAAATAACTGTGTTAACGGTTAACAATCACCCCAAACTGCGCTCGTAACAAATTAGAGATGTCAGGTTGTCGCCCGGGGCCGGACACGGTCATCAAGTGAATTGTGACCGAACATACAATTGTTTTGACTAAAATAACTTTTGCGTCGCTATATGAAGCTTTCCAGCGACGAGCAGTTTTTAAAGAATTTTTTTTTGATGTTGAATTTGAATGTGCTTAACCCATCTTACTTGATGCAAAGCACAAACAGGGTTACGATGAAAAAAAAAACTTTCAATAATAGCACCTTTTTGAATACGAATCTTATATTGAAGATTATTTTATTAATAAAACGAAAATATAAAGAAACCTAGTTCAGTTATCTGAAAAGGCGGTAACACGGTAACATCACTTAATCACGATCTTGTCTCACAGATTCCACTTAGCCGTGACAATGTCGTCCAACCAACGGGCTGGTCATCTGTCTCGAAATCGTCTGATATCCCTTGGCAACCAATATTATTTGGTCCACTTAGATCATCCGGTCTTGCCAAGTACCACTCTTCTTTACTCTCGCGATTCCTTTATCTTTTTCTTTTACGCGATTAGATATTCGTCTTTTGTGACGTTTTATCGATGCTTGGTATTCGATCTCCGAAATAAAACCCCAGCATTACAGCAAAGCAACACCCTATGGAGACCAACCCACAAACGCGCAGGTTACTACGCAGATTGTTACTCTCAAGGATCTTAGCAGGTGCTTAAAACACCTGGTGGTATAGATAATGAAGTCTCAAATCAGATTCTGAATTGGATTCTTGCTGATAGCAATCTGACAGTGTCAGTATATTACCTCAAGGTCTATCAACAGAATGTTACTCTGTCTAACTGTGTGGGTGATATGATGCAACCCTGTTTACGGTGGGCGTATGGCGTCTTACCTTGTAATTAGATAACGTTTTTATGCCTTAAAAGATACGAAACCTTGTCTGTTACCTTCCTTAAAGTTGAGTGTCTTCGTGAGAATTGTAGGACGTGACAGTTTAACTAAGTACTTAGTGTATTCAAAGCTGTTAAGTTCGTTTCTCGAAATAACATAGCCGGGAGACTAAAGCTTCGTACAGCATTCGCAATGTGGTCATTGAAATCCAAGACTGTTGGTTGAGATGTATGGATAAGATGTCAATAGTAAAAAATAAGTATCTACCTAATAAGTAAGTATATATACAATTTAAAATGAACTGAGACACTATCACTATTTATCTCCGCGATGATTGCACAGCGACTAAAGTACTTAGTACTAATAAATACGTAACACTGTTAGCTAAATTGTGGTATGAATACAGCTCTAGCCGTATTTTTATAAAGTAAAAATAAAATTTTATTATATTGCCCTTGACTGTCACAGTGCAAATTCGATTAATTATAAAACCTATTAAGTATAAGCAGTGCTCGTAGGAGGATAAGGTCTTGTTACCTAATAAGGTGCTTGTTATCTCTTTCGTAACATTTTTGTCAGAAATCATTTGCATGTGTTATGTCTAATAACTTATTAATAACATTATTAATTTTACCTTATGTAAATAAGCAAACCTCGTAAAAATACACTGTACTTATACGGAAATACAAGTGTTATTTATCTGTGACATTCCATGTTTTAGAATACAACAAAAACAAAACGCTATTTGACAGTTACCTTTAAAATAGAGACATTAATATTAGTCTGGTCAAAGGAAAGAATTACATATTATGTAATAGTAATGTTGTACAATTATGTTACGCATAATATTTAGCTGTTTAATGTCACCTCGGCCGGTGATATTTTACAAATGGCAGCGCAACATCCTCATGTTCTATCTATCCTTTTGCTTTCTATTTGTTGCGCGCCAAAACGTCACAACCACCGCGTCACTGCAGCACCCTGTTACGTTTCGTTCCTACTATATTTACGATACAACGAGTTCTATAATTGAGCGATGCGGGAGAGCTCAACACATCGCGGTCCATCTTTTTAGAATACGACACAAATAACATTCTATATTTGTAAATTTATACACCACCAGCTTTGAGAGCACCTAGAGCTCATCGATATGATGTCCGAATCTCACCCTTATCCATTTGCGATAAAATTCACAGTTAAGTGGCGGTAAATGATGGGATAAGGTACTTTGTTTCACTTGAATAGAATATGCTAAGGTGGTACGTTACGCAGCACTGCAGCAGCCATGCCGATGACCACATGCATCAATGTTTGTAAATAGAAACACAGCGTACTACAGAACTTTGATCTCTTAAATTCGAAATGAGCACAGTCCATTGCCGACTTTCTTCAGATGTTTGGTTGAATGAATGAGGAGCTGTCGATGTAAGGTGAAGCTTAACAGAAACTCGAGTTTACGATTTGGCTTGCATACTAAAAGAAGATCTATGCGACAACTAACGACATCTCCTGAGCGAATATGCCAAGTT
Organism: Subacronicta megacephala; assembly: GCA_958496365.1. NCBI lineage: Eukaryota > Metazoa > Arthropoda > Insecta > Lepidoptera > Noctuidae > Subacronicta > Subacronicta megacephala. Next base: position 14,964,403 of record OY292517.1, read on the forward strand.
AGCTTTGTTTACTAACAACATTAAGCATTTGAAGAGCATTCCCTACCTTTTACAAGAGTGCAAGTAAACAAACAAGTTTTTCAGTGTTCACTGAGTCGGTTTCATAGAAAAATTAGCTTCTATATGTGAAAGCAACCTGTTCAAAGGAATCTCACTCGCGTATTTGCTCATTCCATTACACAGCTGGTTTGGGAAGTGAAAAATCACGCTTATCGCGGCACAAACATAGGGAACACTGGTGCGTGGCTCGAACCATCTGTTCGTTGCACCCATAAAGATAACGAAAATGTACAAACGGGAACGCATTCACTACGTATCAAGCGTTTGCGGTGAACGCACCGCGCCTAACTTCGAATAAATTACGCGAAAAACAGTCGGCCATTTTACATATTTCTGTACGATGTGTTCCATATTCGAGAGTACGGTGTGTATACACAGCGCCCGTTTGATATTCTCTTTGAAATGTGGTTTATTTTTAATCGCGTTGTCCTATTTAATCCGTTATGCGAGTGTGGCAAGCGCTTCAATCAGTCTCAACGGCTACCGTTGCTTTTGACGTCGTGTTTTCTGTTAATCCAGCAAAATGCTTAAATATATTATTTCAAAGATAAAAAAGGTCTTTATACTTTGAAGGACATGCACTTGATTTGTTGGGATGTGATTTTAAACATGGTTTTACTTTGTTTCAGATTTATCCTGATCCCGAGTCAGAGAAGGCTATTATGGGATCTGTGGTGTACTGTATACACCACAAAGAAGGATGCCAATGGTCGGACGAGCTACGCAAATTGAAGGTGAGTGGGAATACCAAATGTTTGTCGAGACAAAGTTAAGTAGGTAAATAGATCGATCGATCTATCATTTTTGTGTGTGCATGTCGTGTCGCAACACATATGTTTATCTCTACGACAATAGTCTTTAATTTATGGCGGGTCGAGTGTGAACGTGTTTACAAAATTAATTGCTCTAAAATTTATTTAGCGTGAACGCGCTAATTTATCTTACGTTCGTTGAAGATTAAAAAATAATTTGATTTCTTGAATTTAAGATATAACTAAAATTGTAGTTTTAGTTTAATTGCTACCTAGACTTAAGATATTGATCAATTAATAAGCTAAATAAGAATAATGAAATGACTTTTTAAAACCATTGTTTCAGTCTGCTAGACTATGAGTAGGCAGATTGAAACAAATATTTGATTTATAAAATATTACAAAATTCTTCTACATCACTGGCATACTTAGATTTTATGACAGACACCGACCCATTTACACAGCCCATGATCTCAACACCCATTTCTCAATATACAATTCAAGATTGGTTTTGTATGCGCAGGCGCACCTGAACACGTGCAAGCACGACGCAGTGCTGTGCGCGGCCCAATGCGGCGCGATGATCCCGCGCGTGCTCATGCAGGATCACCTGCGCTACACCTGCCCCCGCCGCCGCGCCAACTGCGAGCACTGCCATAAGGAGTTCTCAGGAAGCGCTTTAGAGGTAAGCAATGGGTTTATACTTTCTCTGGTTGGTTCTGGCTATTATCTCTACGCTGGATTTTCATAGCAATTTCAACTACAACTACTTAGATAGAAAAGCGACAAGTTAATAATAATAAATGTGTGCTAGGCTTATTTAGTAAGATAGATTAGTAACGAATGTTGGAAGTTTGTAAGGGCAGAGAGTGGATTTTGAACGAATAACTAGGAAATATATACGCCCTTATTGTTAATTTATGGCAACCGATAGGTAATCGGTTAATAGACAGTTGCGTCAATATATTTATTATAGAGTGTCCATGGAGTTTCTTGCCGGATTCATCTCCATAGGATCAACTTTTTAGAAGCGTCGGTAGCCTGATGGCTAGGGCGTCGGACTTGCGATCATATGGTTGCCGGTTCGAACCCCACCCACTGCACTACCGACGTGAACCCACTCGTAACACAAGCATTTAGCTTAGCACGAGGGGTTAACAAGAATACTAGCAATGTGTGACCCACATCGCCAGTAAGCTTTTTTTTTTAAAAAAAAAAAACTTTTTGGAACCGTGCAACTAGAGTCAATAACGTTTCATAAACGCTTGTGAAAGCTTATTTGAAATAAAAACATTTGATTGATTGATTGATTGATTACCTAGTTAGCGAGTCATCAAAGAGTAGATTTGTCAAGTACTTACGCCAAGTATGAGCTGAATACATTATGATCGCTAGAGAAGACCGCTTCAAAATTAATTCCCAAAAAAACTTCAAAAGATCTGAAGATATTGCACTCTAGCATAAATAGGGAAGCCCTGACCTTGTGTAGAATGTACGAAGGGTGCATAATGCATATGAATTAAGGAAGAAGCGACGGGTTCCCAAAAACTTTGTTGTATGTTACTTTCTATTTGTATAGGGTTGTGTAAAAACATTATTTTGTTTGCCTTTATCTTAATTAGGTTGTAAATAAATACAGTATAGATATAATTTTTGTAACGATGACTAGACTACTTGAACTTGATCAACTGTTCAACATGTCAATCTTTAACCGACCGTTCAACATTTCCAGGAGCATCAAGGTAATTGCGGACACGAGCCAGTTTACTGCGAGAACAAGTGCGGCGCTAAGGTGCAGCGCAGACATACGCAGCAGCACATCCAGCAGCACTGCAGCAAACGACTCGTGCCTTGCAAACATTGCGGACAGAGTTATACACAGGTAAGAACCGGATCTGATGCGGAACTGCACAATAGGTATAGTTTGACGTCTTTGACTTAAGGGTATCAGGCGAGAGTGAGTTGAGGAGAACGTAAAAATATAATTTAACTTAAAAACACGAAGGGACAAAATTTTAAAGCTTCTTGAGTTATTTACTTTAAATAATAAAAATATTTTACCAATTTGTGGTGGTCAAACAATGTTAGAAGACGTTCCGTCAGGCCTAGATGGAATCGCCGAGGCGAGCTAGATGATTATTGGTAGAATTTGCCGTAAAAAGGACTAAAGCAAGATAAGTGGTGGGAGTAGTGCTTACCTACTCCTGCAATAGAAAAGGAGAAGCTAATTCCTTTAATTTAGTTCATTGCACGAGGAATCGATCTAAAGTAGGTAGGTATTCATATTGTGATAAAATATAAAATTAAAGTATATTTTACCTTCCAGGACACAGTATCGGCGCACGGAGCGATGTGTGCGCGCGCGCCGGTGGCGTGTCCGCAGCGCTGCGGCGCGGGCGGCGTGGCGCGGGCCGACCTCGCCGCGCACCTCAGGGACCACGCTGCAGCCGCCGCCGCCGCCGCGCTGCCCTGCTCCTTCAGGGATGCCGGCTGTAGATTTAAGGTATGTCAACTACACATACTAAGAAGACGTACTTAGGAATGGCACAAGACTAAGGCAAGTACTTAGGTTCCTACAATGGAACTGAAAAAAGATTCACTAGAAAAACCTTTTTTTGCATAGCTTAGTTTCTACAAACCCTCATTCTATTCGAATTATATGAGCGACTCACGTACCGAAGCAATGGATT
>OY292517.1:15568104-15782430 GCA_958496365.1 Subacronicta megacephala
ACAGAGCAATCCTATTTGATATACGACTCTTGCGCATCGCGACATCGATCGTCCCAATTATATACCTACGCAGTTACGACACAAATCACACAGACAGACAGACAAATTGGCCAGCCGCTGGCATTTGGCAACGCCAAGATCCGTCCGTCTAGAAATATGAGATATTTATGATATATTGATTTATGATTTATTTTCAGCGTCGATTAGCTTATAATAATGTTTTATTGATGGGTGTGTTAATGGTTAAGATTGTGGTTTTTTGGATAGTCCACTCTATCACTTGCCGTGGGTGTCGTGAGCGAAAAAAGGATTAAACTAGATTTATGAGTAATATAACAAACAAGCACTTATACGACTAGATAATGTCATCAGTTTATCCCTTACGCAGCTAGAAGTTGCGAAGAAGTTTTTAGTGTTGAAAACTCTTTGGATTCATTAAGGAAACATAGTACTTACGTCACTAGAACGAAAGCGAGCCCAAATTGGTCACGTGGTTGATTGCAAGGTGATGAGGAGGCATGCCCAAAACGGACACCGATGCTTGTTTATGAATTAAATATTTTCATAATCAAATAAATAAATGAAATTATTTGTGACAAATAAAAATGTTTATTTGTCACAAATAATTGTTCCAATGATGTAAGCTTAACCAATGTTATAATGTTGATCCTAAAAGATACTGGTACTGGTTAATTCTATTCTATTGGACTATGTCTACTATTGGACTTAAATACATAGTCCGTTTTTTAATGAGTATTTACCACAGTGGATTAATTATGTGTATAACTGCCTCATTGGTCTAGTGGTTGTTAGCGCGACTGCTTCGCTAGAGGTCTTACGTTAGATTCCTCGGTTAAGCAAATTGATATTGCGTTATTTTTATGAAATTCTCAGTAGCAGCTCGGGGTATAGATGTGTGCCCGATGAATGGCTAGCCTTCTATTACATGGGACATTAAGTGCACCTCTGCCTAACCCTTCGGGGAACACAAGCATGATGGTACATAAGATTGATTATACATTGTACCTACACCCAAAAGTTTAATTGTATCCTTTAGGTTCTATCCTTATAAGGGGCTAGTTTATTCTAAATTATATGTATTAATGTTTAAAATAAAATTAATTTTAATACTGCAAAAATTTACCCGGTCTCGGCTGGGTATCGACAAAGTTATCATGGATTCTTGATTTCATCCAAGAGTTCAATTCTTGTCTAGCAGTAAAAGGAGATCGATAACTGTTTAAATTTGCAATAAAAATGAATGCAAATGAAATGAATAAAGCTCTGAATAAGTTCCACCATTTAAATCCACCGATGATGACATTGACAACTTAAACTTTCGCCACCAATTCTGTGCATGACACATTCATAAACTGCCGCCAATCTAGCAGTGACAGGCACCCTATCAATACAAACTATGACAAACAGACGGACTGTTCGCCGTTTATTAGCGATCCCATGAATCACTGGCCCTTAGTGGGACATGAATCTCAATTGTCCACAACTACACATGACGGCAGGACACTCAACTTGGGACAGTTTTTTAACTCTTGCTATGCAATTGTGTTACGTATTTGTGAGTGTATTGTGGGCTTAATTGATGTGATGTAGTTCGTAGGTCATGGTTGGTTAGGGCGCGAGGAAAATAGAGAATCAATCTCGTGTTTGGGAAAGGTCAGAGGCCTATTTTATACGACCACATCTGATCATTGTTTCTGACAATGAAAGGGTTTAAATCCAGGTTTTCTTACAACCATTCACTGTCATACTCCTATAGTCACTGCAACTAAAAGCATCCAGAGATATGTCCTGAAAAATATGCAATAGAACCTCGCGGTATAGTTTTAGGCAGTACTTAATGACAATAGGGTGGCACATGAGATCAAAAACTAAGTATAGTACGCTGTTGGCGTATATCAGCATATCTCTGTCTAACCTAATGGGGAATAGAAGCGTGAGATTATAATGTAATTTTATTAGGTCTTGTCTTAAAACTAGTGACAATATTTACATACATACCATCACGCCTATGTTCCCCGAAGGGTTAGGCAGAGGTGTACTTAATGTAGGTACACCCACAGTTCGCCGGTATGTTTGGGTCCCATGTAATAGGGGGCGAGCCTATTGCCATTCACCGGGCACAAATCCAGACTCCGAGCTGCTACTGAGAATTTCATAGAAAAACTCAATAACACTTTGCTCGACCTGGGGATCGAACCCAAGACCTCTAGCGTAGCAGTCGCGATTGGGACCACTAGACTAACGAGGCAGTCAGTGCAGTCAGTGCAGGCAGTGACAATATTTATCTGGATTATAATGGAAACTAACAACGTGTAATTTAAGAATTAGCACTAAAACTAGATTTGTTACTAAATCCAACTCCTGCTTTACAACCTCCTTAGAGTTTTGTGTCTATACGCATGTGCTGCGTGAAATAACCCTGTTTAAAAACATATTAATTCATATTTTTTTAAGGTTAAGAATAAAATTAGTTGTCTCATTTTTGTTTTTTTGAACTTGGCAGATTCAAATATGTAATGGGAAACGTACAAAAATCTATAAGGTCTAGGAAATTTCGTAAATTAAATCAGTGAAAATTGCAACGAAAAACCTCTACACAGAGGGTCCAGAATCATGTACTAAACTCATGGTTAGCATTTGTTCGTCGATGTCCCTTCCACATCGCATATAAAGAGCTTTTGGCCGAAAAAAAATATATACCACAATATAAACACATGCAATCATTCTAACGACTCATCTGAAGATAATTTAACGTCTCGAAACCCTATGCCCAATAACTTCGATACCCACCTGTCAACCAACCGTCATTAAACCGCAGTACATAACATAACTTATATACTTATCTCCGATACATACCTAACAAATCAGTAATAAAAGAAACGAATCTCGCCGCAATAAACATCAAACGATTTTATCTCACTTTAAAATATCGGCGAATGCTAAAAATGCCCAGCCTCAATCATATATTAGCCGGCTAATGTCAACTTGTGACGGACGAACGTGATTGGCTGGGCGGCACGCACACATATGCGCAGTGACATCTTTATGCACACATTCACATATTATGGGACTGTAAAAATTTTATAGTTATTGTATGATGGTGTACACTTTAATGCAGATGCGTTCAACTTTTATTCACGTGCTTACGAAAATGTGATCAGGATCGATGTTGGGTTTTATGACCCACCGTGGTCGTTGGGGTCATTGGACTGTGTGTAAGTACGCCTTGTTTCTGGTTAAAGTTAAATAGAGTGAATGCAGATAGCTTCGGCACAAACCAAATAAATTTTGCAGAACGGTTAATTGCTATATTAAAGAAATGCTGTTGTATATATATTTTTTTTCTAGCCCATTTCGTCCCACTGCTGGGCAAAGGCCTCCCTTCCCTCGTTCCAAGCCGAGTTATCCATATATATATAACATATATAACAATAATACTAACTACTAACTACTACTAACATAAGAATAATGTCCATATAAAAGTGTCAATTTAAAAGCGGCAGTAGTATAACGGCTAGGGCGTCGGACTTGCGATCAAGTGGTTGCCGGTTTGAAACCCACCGAATGCACTACCGACGTGGACCAACTCGTAATACAAGAATGTAGCATACTTAGTACGACGGGTTAAAAATAATACTAGTAATGTATCCAAATTGCTAGTTAGTTTCCCAGGTCAATGTTTTACCAATTTAGCAAACATTTCAAATATCTTCTTCGATTCATACAAAAAAAAACCTACATGTATGCTTCTTCTTCAAATTATTCATTACTTAATTATTTTTTATTATTAAACGATAATTATGTAATAGTAAACTAAAAAATATTATTAACCCTTACCTGCCTTTGAAGGTCATAAGTCCCATATTACAAAAAAAAATCTCTCACTTAATGGTGTACGGTACTGTTTCTCTATAAATATGATAATCCGATGTCGTAAAAGCGAGAGTAATATTGCACGGGCATATTACATACCTAATATATGCCCGTTGGTAAAACAGTAATCGCACTGAGCATTGAGCATGTCCATGTCCGTCCATCGATTTTATTGGATGTCATTACTTGTACAATCGATTTTTATATTTAATACAAACACAATTGGACGTGTTTTTATTATGAATAAAATTGTTATTGTTTTGTTTTATGTTGTCTCTTGGATAGAATGACATTTCAACCTAACCCTTCCAATGTTCGTAAATAATGACACAACGGGCCAATAATCATCATGAACCAATAAGTAGTATACGTGTTGGAAAAGAGAATAAATTTAAATATTTTTTATTTCTTTTTGACAATAAGTTGAATGTGGACGAATTCAATATATTTATACCTACAAGATTATTAATACTAGATGGCGCCAGTGTCATCAAGTGATAACATCTGATAAGAAATGTTGAAACTTGTCATCACATACATTATCTTTTATCTGGATATAAGATCAGCATTTATAGCTTTCTGAGTACCAAAATTTAAGCTTAACACGTTTGACTCACACACTGAGGCTTCCGTACAAACTTGTTTCTTGCATCAATATCATTAACATTACTGAAGTTCATAAGTATTACATGAGGCTTATTATATAAGTCATCATATAATATCAGCATATTGCCGTCAACTGCTGAACGTAGGCCTTCCTCAAAGAACGCAAGGTCTTGGGCAGCTCGCATCCATCCGCTGCTAGCCACCTTCTTCAAATTGTCGGCCCATGGTGCTGCAGGGCGTTCCAAACTACATTCGCCCAAACGCGGTCTCCAGTCTAGCACTTGTCTACTCCAAAGATCATCTTGCCGTCTGCACATACGGCCGGCCCACTCCCACTTTAATGTGCTTATTCTTCGCGCAATTTTATAAGTACTTTTTGTTTTGGGTTGTCATTGAGGCTTGATTTTTTTACAGCTCCAAGGAATCATAGATTTGAGTGATTGTTATCATTTAATATGAAATATTGTTAATTTCCGCTTGATACCTTATCGCATTCCTGAAAAAATGTCTTGACAGACAGGCAGACAGGATTCCCTATTTATAGGATAACTCGGCAAAAGAGCAGGCGAGCCACCTGATGGTAAGTAGTCATCACCGCCAATGGACATCTACAATACCAAAGGAGTTGCAGATGCGTTGCCGAGCCAAGGAAAAGCGCCTCTCCCTTTTCCTTGGCTTGAAAGAGAAAAGGAGAAGGGGTGGAATTGGGCCAACGGCGCTCCACACTCACCGTACGAAACGCAACAGTATGCAAACTACTACTTGCCGTCGATATTCTGTGCGAGGATAGTACTTCCCCGGTCGTGCCGACCCATTCATGCTGGCATCTAGACATGACAGCGACACACTAAGTACTACTACAAAACTTTTGAATAAACCCTAAAAACTGCATTAATGAAATCAATTAAAGACAACCCTGATTTGAGGTAAAGGTTCCTTCTCCCAATTTATTTTCTGGCATTAAGAAAGTAAATACTCATCTTTTCTCTAAACGAAAAAATATATTATTTTCCCTAGGTAGTAGCAGTACAATTTCTGGCTACTATAATAACCCTAGTAACAGTTCAAATATAATAGACTCGCAGGCTATAAAATATATTACTGCAGAGTGTACTTTATCTCTTAACCTAGTCAGATAAATCACCTTAATTTAAATGTAAATTGATTTACTTGCAGCACAATAATAAATTCTAGCCCATTAAACAGGCTTCAAAATGACAAAAGTGTCGTTAAATTAGACGAAAAATTGATAAAATACTGTTGAACTAATATTTTAGCCTGTAAACGTGCTGTTATCTAAATAATATTGTAGTTAGGCTAGATACATAATTACTATAATACCGGAAACTAGCTTCTACCTGTGATTTACATTATTGCAATAAAATACGATCACGCCTGTCATCCCTGAAGGGCAGAGGTAGGACTTAGGACCCACATTCCGACCTATGTTTGGGTCCCATGGTAATATTAGAGCCGCTAGACTAATGAAGCAGTCAAACCTTTCCTTATCGTTTCAGTCCTCCACATAGATATTGGTGTCTATAAGCCTAAATCGAAAATAATTCCTAGCATAGCTAATATAACTCGCTAGATTTTGATTTAAACATACATACATACATACATATTGTCACGCCTGTCTCCCATGGGGGTAGGCAGAGACTATAGATTTCCACTTGCTACGATCCTGGCACACTACTTTCGCGTCATCTACATTCATTAATCTCTTCATGCATGACCGTGGACCGTGGACGTTGATTTAAAATACCTGGTAAACTACAAACTAAGTACTTCCTAAATGGAGATCGTACCGCTAGAGCAATACCTATAGCCATCTTTAATATTAATAAGGGTATTCTTCACTTAGTGATAGAGGAGTCTAGGAAACAAAAACTTTTAAGGACTTCTACTTTTATAATTCTCTCAGGTTTAATTCGAAATCAAGCATTCACCAATAATGAGAGTAACTTGCAGCAAAAGCGGAGTCTAAGTTCGCTATAGCGTTCAGCTTCACACTTCTGTATAATTTACTAAAACAGACAAAAGACAAACACCAACACATTTTCTATTCATCATCTTACACACGTGAACATTCTCAAGCCCAACATCCAACGAATCGATACAGCCACACAAAAGACGACAAAAAAACGCGGCTGCGACAAAACGTAGGAACAAAAAAAAAGTCGCAAGAACAACGTACAACTGAGTGAGTGTACGCTTTCGTTTTTCCGAATGCTATCTTCATATCCGGACGTGTGCAACTCGACGTTCGTAGGCGAGGAGCTAGGGAGGCAAAGTATGCGTTTAAATTGGAAATTTTTGATGTGATGTGAAAAGGTTCGGCCGAGATTGGATACGTTGTGGAATTGTTTGAGAATTTTCGGTGGAATAAGACTGTTCCGTAATGAGATTTCTTTTCATGAGGATAGCAGGGTGATTTTTTCAGTATTTTCTCAGTTCGTAATTGGTCACATTGGTCTTCAAAGTTCTGACGGCATAAACCAAGACAGATCTATTCTATACCCAGTAGTGGAATAATAAGAGATGTTAAATCATTATGCCATTATAATTTTGTAGTTATATTAAAATACTATGTAACAGCGTTTTTCTTTAAGTAAATTTATTGACTGATAGATTTTTATATTTTTCATAGAGTTGAACTCCAAGCCTAACTCAGAACAATTCCCAGTCGATACACCCTGGTGCGGTCTTTATTCCGAGTCGTCTTGACAGCTGCGTCTACGCCTCGCGAAAACTCACGAAGTATGGCGGAAAAAAACGAAGGGTGATGCCACTTGCGGTTATGAATTAATTTGAGTACAGTTGATGATAGTGAAATGATAATATTTGTTGACATCCTAACAGACTAACATTACGCTAAAGGTATCCCTGATTTCCTACATGTCTGCTGAGTGTTCTGTGTGCGTTTGGACGTAGAATTTCATAGCTGTAAGGTTTTGTTTAATGTGAAACAGATATCCATCAAACAGTGGCTTCGGCCAGCAACCGAAACATTCTTATAATATATTATGTTATACATAATTTTCCATTGAGCAAATCTCCATCGAGTTGATAGCCAAAACTCTTTTAAGTAGTACATTCTAACAAAAGAAATAAACAATAAATAAATAAATACCGAGAACTCCTAATACCTGACAGCTGCTATTAATTAATCCTCAAGGCTATTGAAAATGAGGTTTAATACTTTCAATGCGTCATTTCTAACGTCAGTTGGTTTTATAGCATGCGGGATGATAAATGCTTGTATTAATTTTTGCATAATGAAAATATTTGTTAACATTGTTAGCTTCTGTAGTTCAAGGTGTTATACAGCCGCTACTTAGGTTAAATATGTCCGAATGCCCGTCAATCTATTATTTCATTTACTTAATTAAGTCCACAGGGAAGGGAAAATTACTTCTGTTCTTCAATATATTATTTCCGAAGTGTGGTCCAATCCTTTTTTACTACCGAACATCTGTCTTGATAGAGATTTTGTTATAATAATTATACGTCAAAGCGTGTTATATGAAGGCTGCTAACAAGACCAGCATTTTGACACGTGTTGCGTGATATAGTAGGTATTATACAAACTTTGTCAAAACAAATTTAAAGTTAGCTGCCTGTATACCTAACTCTTTTGTTGACTGTACTAAGCTAAATGCTTGTATTACGAGTGGCTTCACGTCGGTAGTGCAATAGAGAGAAAGAAACAGTTGATTCAGCGCAGTAAAGACAAGTACATTCATAGTAGTAATACCTACTATGCCCAAATTTACGCCGAAAGGGATCTGGTTCAGCATATGCCAGACAAATTTGCCTGACGCTGGTTTTCAACCAGGTCCCAATCACGCAATAGGTGAGTTTCGAACCGGCAACCACATGATCGCAAGTCCCTGGCCATTAGGCTACTGCTGCTTATCTTTCCTAAAGATCCGTCCATGCGACGATCTGTTATAAAGACCATTAATCTCAAATTCCCTTGTTCCTAAGACTACAACAAACTTTTTAAACTTTAATAAAATCTTCATTTCAATTCAACTAAACCAACCAGTACCATCACAAGAGACAGGTTTATCTTTAAATTTGGAATTGCATTTGAAATCTGCACAAGACGCGCTTATCTCGTCGACTGTACCTGAGTTATCGTTTTGAACGACAATCGATATTCGAACGTTACCGATTCTTTGATTGTAATCGATTGTTAAGTTGATCTAGCCGTTTAGTGAAGAAGTTAGGTTTGGGGAATCATGGATGACTAACATAAGATGACGATTAGTTACAGTAGAGACTGAGAGAAGTATCTGCCGTTGCCGAGGTCCAACGAGGTATCCTTTATCCTCCAGATGTAATCAATTTGTTTTTTCTTTTTTGCTCGGCACATATAAAAATTATTCTATTTCAAATGCAATCATTATTTCTGGAACCAGTCTTCCTCTTTTAATGACAAACTGCATAGGTCATTCGGCTATGAAAGGTAACTTTAGTTCTAGGAAATATCACAATACTTCTTCATCCATATCCTCCAATGCATACATAATTCGACGCATCTGTAAATTAAGTACGCTTCCATCTGAATCATTACTCAAAACCTACGTATAATTATTTGTATTTCATTGCCACTACTTAAATGACTAGATATTTATCTGCAAGGTAGCTATTAAAGAAATTCATAGTGTAACGCGGTACTGACTTCAGCTGCTTTCAATATTGCGGTAATTACCGATGTCACTTTAGAAAAAATATATAGTGGTATACCAAGCAGGTTGGTAACACCCCAAAGAGGTATATTGGTGCACCTGGTGTTAAAAAACATATTTGTTTATATTCACCATTTACACAGCCTTTTATTCACACCATTTACCACATTACAGTTTGTCGGTATGTTTAAGTGCCATGTAATTAGGGGCAAGACTATTGAGAATTTCATAGGTAAAACTTTTACTCAACCTGGGTATCCAACCGAGGACCTTATTATGCTTATCAGGCTTCCGATAAGTAGATTAATGAGGCAGTATAACTTATTCGTCGCCCAATTAAACTAAATCACATCAAAATCGAGACAATACTGGATGGAACCGGTTAAAATCGGTAGCGGCGGCGGCCGTCAGCGGCGTTTCAAACGCGCGTCGCGTGGGCGCATACAATTTGCATAGCTTCATTAGGGCCCGACCTCACCGCGCGATAGTCGCGTTATCGACGCCGCCTCTGAATCGCGCCTTACCCCTTTTTTTTAATCGACAGCCGTTAATTAAGCGTGTGTGAGGTCTTACGCCTTAATTATAATTGCGCACAGATACTGAATTAGCTCGGTTTTAACGAAGCCAGTATTAATAAAGAAAAAAAAGTTTATAAAACCTATTTATTTGTGGCCTTCTTTGAGATAAGCATTACTGTCGTGACTAGTTTTAATTGTAGATAGCTTTATCTGTTGATTGCCTAGGCAGTGCTAGTGACCGATAGGTTTATAGGTAATAAAATTATGTCAATTCACGCAGTTAATGTGAAATGCTTGTAATATAATTGTTGATATATTGTGAAATTTACTTAGAGTGCGTACTTGTGTTAACTATAAGTTTTATAACTAAAAGTGCCGTTTAAATATGAGCATAATATTCTTGACCATACATATTTATTAATACACTTTATAAATACCAACCCCACATACTATTTAGATTCTTATTAACATACCATCAGGCCTGTATTCCCCGAAGGGGTAGGCAGAAGTTTACTAATGTTCACGCACACTTCGCTGGTATGTTTAGGTCCTATGTCATAGGGGGCGAGACTAATGCCATTTTCCAGGCACAAATCCAGACTCCGAGCTGCTATAGAGAATATATACAATAACACTTTGCTTGACTTGGGAATCGAACCGAAGATCTCTAGCGTTGCTGTTGCGGGGCCACTAGACTAATGTAGCAGTTTCTCTAATGTTCACTGTAAAATATCAATAATATTTTTATCGATAGTATTTCTATCGACAAAAACAGATACCTAAGTACAATCTATCTTTGTACATAGATTATCAATCACATCCCTACTTCAAAACAATTTGTAGAAATCTTCCCACGTTATTAATAAAAAATCATGAGCATTAATTAATTCATGCGTTATCTTATAAGATAAACGTTACAAACACAATTAAGTAGGTAGTCAAAATAAACAAAATGAGATCGATTATTGAAATGAAAGCTGGATATAATGTACCTTAGCTTATCAATTGAAACATTCATTGTACTCACGGCTACACATCAAGCTATACAAAACCACGCTGGCCTCTTATTGTATTTTTTTTTTCTTTTTATGGGATAACTCGGCAAGGCGAGCTACCTGATGGTAAGTAGTCATCGCCGCCCATGGACATCTGCAAAACCAAAGGAGTTGCAGATGCGTTGCCGAGCCTATTTAGGGAAAGGGAGGGGAAGGAGAAAAGGAGAAGAAAGGGGATTGGGGGAGGAATTGGGCCTCCGGCCCTCTCGCTCACCGAACGAAGCGCAGTAACGAAACGCTACTACTCGGACGTCGGTCTTCTGCGAGAGTGTGGTACTTCCCCGGTCGAGCCGGCCCATTCATGCTGCGAACAGCGTGGCCCTACCACAACAAAAACTTAAACTAGTATAGGTTGACCTGTATCCGTGTGTTCCTACTATAAATATCTATTTATTGTAACGAAATGATCTTAACTCTATAAGTCTTATCTCTACTTCAGTATTTAATAAATATTTGAAAGATATCTAAGGTAAATAACTATGGTAATTACAACATGGTAGGCTAAAACCACATAAAATTTCTCTGAATGACTCAATTTTTCGCCTCACCTCGTCGACTTCTACGACTCACGCAAAAAGATAAACTCTACTTACCTACTGCGTTTACCCTTATCGTTACATTATGAAACTACCATACATTAAAACAAACTAAAAACTCTTCAAATAATACTTTTTGTTTAACAAATTGTGTACTCAAGACTCCTTCATACTAAAAAACAAATAAATCGTTGCCACGGTTGACGAAGCATCGACATAAGGCGAAGTACAGGCAAGCGCAGAGTTTCGCGACATTGCGTGTATCCGAATGCAAATACGACGGACCACCGGCGCTCACACCAACACTTTTATACACAAGTTGAAGAAGTGCCGTTTATCGATAAATTGCAACGAAAAAATATTCGCTCAATTACCATAATATTTTAGCAAAATACAATTCATGCAACCTTTCGTAACTTATAGACTTAAACATCGTAGTAATTGCTTGAAAAAATAAAAGAAAATTAATTGGTGTAATTACTATCAACTGATCTAAATGGGGCAATTAAAGGAGGAAAATAAGTATCAAGTCTTTTTATTATAGATAAGACATTGAATTTTATTCCGTGCAGTAGCACTGAAATTCCGATAGAGATAAAGTTTTACTGCTATACTGAACCCTTCGCAAAACAATCGTAAATTGACACTCGCAAATTCCGGCCGTAACCCATCGAAACTACATCCTAAAACTGTATTGGCTCTGGTCTGAGGCGTTAGTGGCCTTAGTGGCAGTAAACGCCTACGTTTTGGTAAGTTCGCCGCACTCGGATGAAGACATTTAAATACGTCGAATATGTTAATATTGCGATCGGATCGTGTACACTGCCCCTAACAACGGGGACTGTGCGTTGGCGGACAGCGGTCTATTAGTGCGGCGGGCTGAGTCATAGGCTGAAGCGAGCTTACACATATGGACAAGGTTGAGTGCCTTGCTTATGGATGCAAGAAATAAACTTTTTAAATCGATTTAATTTTTGCATTTCTGTGAGTAACGCAAATATTACACATTTAAGCCATATACTTAATAAAATAATGCAATTCAACCAATCTGCAATCAGATACTCAAGTTATAGACTTGAAGTCATAATTAGCGCAATTGCTGTGTGATCGGCTTGTGCGCCAAAGGTCGCGAGTGCGTCTCCCGCACAGAACAAATATATTTATTAGCGTTACGTCAGAATTGATTTTTGAAAACGCACCTACAGAGTCCAAGAGAAAACCTAGTATGAGCAAAGTTAAAAGCCAAATTCAGTAAAACATTCATCCATGTAAAACGTCAACATAAACGCAATAACCGTTGGTAAGCATACATTTATGCGTTTTGTTTTTGTTTTCAGTTGTTTTTATTCCCCTGCCACTTCCAATTACTTCAATGTGCACAGCGATAAGTCACTCCCTCCGTCCGCTACCGCTAATGTTTCGCACCTAGCTACTCATAAGCATACATAAAGGTATATTAAACAGTTTATTCAACAAGCCCACTGTGATCCGCGTCCTCCGTTGACATGCCTTTAGTTAGTACTGTATTATTTTAAATTGCTGAGAACTATTTACAGGGCATTTGAAATGTTATATTGATTTTGAAGTCCGTGTAGTAGCTCCTTGTGACTTCGTCTGGGGAGTGGTACCTACTACTATTCGAATCGTATTGCTAAACAGGATTTTTGTGTTGCACACTTAGTTACCTAAGTAATAGTAGGGACTCCTTGCGAACATATCTATGATGTTTGGACTTCCTGAAAAACTGATTATGATTTTCTGAGTACCGGTGCTGGTTTTTACAGAACGTTGCTAAGGAAACAGTACTACGCAATCGCATAACATAGACTCTACATAGGTATCTATGTTCCTTTAAAATGGACTGCGGGGTTAACGTTCGATTTTGATGAATCATATTATTCACATTAGAAAATTACTGAAACTTCCTCATTAATGTAGAGGTCGTAAGTGCGACGGCCACACTATAGGTCCTGGGTTTAACTCCTAAGTAAAGCAAAGTGTTATTGATATTTTTCTATGAAATTGAGAGTAGCAGCTATGATATTGAGAGCAGCTGAGTTTGGATTTTTGTATTTGCATGGTTAAGTTAACGGCAATAGGCTCGCATCCAATTCCATGCGAACTGTGGGTGTAATTACACCTCTGCCAAAACCTTCAAGAAATATAGGCGTGACATATTTCTTTACACTTGTACCCATTCCTATATAATAACCTAGTAATAAGCACAAAAACTAGGTAAACACATAATAGCTATTTTAAACCGATTACAAAGATCGTTGATGCGTAATTTACGACTGCTAATTACATTGAGTTGATTTAAATTGAGTGTTGTACTGTTTTATTAGCGAATGAGTTGTAGACGGGCAGTGTAAGTACTGATTGTAATATATCATCACGCTTTTCTAATAAAGGGAAGGTAAGACTATCTCTTTAGTCTAGTAGTCCCAAACACGAATGTTACGCTAGAGGTCCTGGTTTCCATTTTCAGATCGAGTAAAGTGTTATTGAGGGAATGCTTAGGAGCAGCTCCGAATTTCGCCGACAATAGGCTCGCTCCCTATTACTTGGGACCTAACCGTGGAAGTGTGGGTGTACATTAGTAGGTACACCTCTGCCTAACAGGCGTGATGGTATGTTATGTATGATATGGGAGGCAGAACTGTTTAATATTGGTACTTTTCAGCAGCAGGTAGGACTTGGGATTTGTGCCAGGTTAATGACAATATTCGTCCTCACTTACATGGTACTTAAATATACCTATCGGTTAACACTGGGCTTAGATTAGCCCTTTGAAAATACCAATTATGGGAACGAGTATTACGGTGACAAAAATCCTATTATGTTTTCTGACAAGGGCATCGAATTCAGGATCTTGTATCTGACCCATTACGGATATATTCATGAGACTAATGAGGCAACTTTTTACTAAAATATATAGGATTTTATCTTGAGTGACCAAGAGATATAACATGCATAGGTACTAAGATAAGACCATCAAATTCTCAACATAATTCATATACCGGACATCAAAACAACTCGTTTCCAACAGACCTAAACTGCACATTTCCACTACAATGTCACAATATCTCAAGTTAGCTGCGAGTGCATCCGCGTCGTTATTAGACGCGGGACGGAGTGACGGCCGCGACACGACGCCGGCACGGAGCCGGCACGACACCGGCCCGCGACGGGGACGGGGACTTGACGCGACGCGACGTCGCCGTCACACCGGAGATATTAGATCTCGTTCTTTGTACGTTTTCAAATGAAAAATGTTTGCAGATTATTTTCAACGGTGTCTGTGTGTTGTGTATTGATTAATACTCGTATCAATGTCTATTCATAATATTGTTATTATATCACCTACAATATATATAGATATAAGTCGCTAGCAGTCATTGGAAGCAGGAGACACTGTTGTTGTCGTGGAATTCCACAGGGAAGGTTGTTGAACAGTAGACGTCCCTTGAAAATGGTAATGAAGATAGTTAAGTTTTCTTTGCTTATCCTTTTTTAGCAAAACAGGGTACGTCAGTGATTTCTTAGGATTCTCTATAAAAACTCAGATTTACTATAGATTTTTCAAAATATAAATCTTATTGCTGATGCTTTATCAAATCTAAGTTACCTTTCACGATACTAAGTAAGAAAAAAAAGATATTTTCTTATTCAATCCAACATCACGCCTTTTGGAATGACAAACAACTGACAAACAGATGACACGCAAATCAAATTCTGAATCTCCAAACTTCACAAAGTCCCGCTATCTCCCAGAATTACTATCACCAAATAATCGAATCACTAATGACGTCAACTCACGAAACTCAATATAAAGAAGAAGTAATGAAAAAACAACAAATCATTACTATCATCGGATCAGTGGTATTTCAATAGGTCCGTCAAACACGCGGACAATGGCACAATGCTGATACCCAAGTCATTATCAGATCAACTTAGGTAACACTTCAATGAGACAGGCGGGAACGCACTGAGTAGAGAAAACGCTGCTAAGAGCGGTTGTAACGCGTATAAATACGTTACTAATAAAGTTAGATACCAACTGTATTAGATAAGCTAAACGTCTGCATTTTGCATTTGGAACCCAGAAAAACGTTGACGAAATGGAATAGTGTGAAAATTTGTGAATAAAGATACTAATCGAATGACTCTGATAATAGATCAAAGAAAATCAAATCTGTTTTTAATGCTAAAGCATTATAAAATGGGCTTATTTTGACGAATTAGAGGATGAAAGACAAATTTTGAATAATAATACAAGTTTGCTTACGAGTTTCCCTCTCCATAAATTGAGAGCTTGGCCAGTGTCAATTGACACCAAGAACAAGGCAGATGACATGGAAGTCTTACCATAATATAAGGGTTTTTCCACCTACGAAGACATTTATTTTGTATTGTCACATTGAAAAGCTATGACAGTTTTATTTAGAATTTTGACAAAAAAAACGCTGCGTTTTCGTGGTCAGTGCGTGATACAATCAAAAATCCAGAGTGGTTCTCCTAATAATGAGTTCGTTGCGTTTCGCAGCCCACAATGGTCCGGGACAATGGACGGATTCAAATCAACGTTTACCTATCCCTGGACGATTAACGCGCTCTTTGTCATCCCACAATAGGAGGAGGGGGGTCAACGGTTTTTCTACATTTTTCCAATTACGCTTATTGAAATTTTGTTATGATACTCATTTTTTTGCTAGTACCGCTGTTTGGTTTGTGATTGGTTTTTAGAAAGATCACGGGATTCCGGAACGAGAGATACTCGTATATAAGAAAATTTCCTCCACGAAACAATATAATAATATGGAGCTCGATAAATCTTTTGAGCTCTATTTCTTGTGTAATATTTTCATATTTGCCGACACCTAATGAAATGTTCTTGAAAAATAATGTCTGAAATTACTTCAAAGATATATTTTTTGCGAAAAAAAGGTGTGGCCTCAGGCAGGGTTCGAACCTGCGTTATATGTTTATACTGGATAAAAACTTAGTAACCCAAATGTGCAGTGATAGCCCAGTGATATGATTATAACACTGGCAAGTCAAAAGTCTTGAGTTTGAATCCAAGGCACGAACCTCTGACTGTTCAAAGTGAGATGTGTATTAATTATTAATTCTCACGGTCTTAAACGATGTATGAAAACATCGTGAGCAAACCTGCATAACTGATAGATTTTGTTGACGACAAGTCTGACAACCAGTATGCCCCAGTAGGCTAGCGTGATAGACTATAGCCTATTCCCTGTGCCCAGCTGTGGGACAATCTAAAGGATTGATGATATACCCATGTGACATTTACCTACTGTATCATCTGGCATACATCTGTAAGTACCGACAGCAAAGTTTGTGATAGCATACTCTAATATTCTCGCAGTATTATTGTAGAACTGTCCCAAAAAGCTAAAATATCGAAATCGATTAACCTAGACATAGCATCTAATTCTGTACTAAGTGGCGGTTGCAGACGACACGAGAATAAACCAAAAATAATTCAATACGAATATTTTTATGCTTTTATTTGTCAAAACTACCTTCAAACGTAGCCAAGTTGAAGTTTCCGGATTTAAAACTGAGATTGCTAGATATAGAGAGGTAACGTACTTGGGCCGTGCGGTTTACTTGTGTTGCTATGCGATTGTTGAGAGAGAGGTCCTACATTTGATTCCCAGGTAGATCAATCAGTAATAGGTCGGAGTTTGGATTCGTGCCCGGTTAATGGCTATACCTCTTGTAGGTCTAACTAATTGTCTGTGTGACCAGTAAGAACACAAACTATCACTATAAATGCTATCGCTGAACTGCAAATGCATTATTACACAGAAAGTTGTAACCGTTTACGATTTATGGCATGTTGGTCCTCATTTTTCCACAGCCCTATTACCAACGAACAAACAATTCATATCCAAGCCCAGCTTACCATGTCTCCTCCCAAATAAGGTTCAGCATCAATACGTACGAGACAACAAATAACCGTCACAGCGACCTATTTGTACAATTATGTACCTTTTGATTTACCGACAAGATATTAGCCATACAACTATAAAAGTCATACAACGATTACACGCCTTTGTACAGTATTAGGCATTAATTCAACTCTGGCGTTCGAAACGCGACGTCTGACTTGATTCATGCGCATACACAGCTCGGAAAAGCGGCGTAAGCGACGAAAAATTAACAGAGAAAAGTAAACTTAACGAGTAAAATTTTTGGGTTGGAATTTCAATGGTGAGATGTTAATCATAATGAGTAGTATACCAATTGTCTTTGCAGAGGAGATTAAATTGATTTATAAGACGCCGTTTCGTTCGTCATTCGTTCTCTGTATCTGGTCATAAAGTTTGGTGCAGGTCGCGATCGTTTCGCGTGTTTTATGCCGCTACCCTTTTGATGTGATGCAATATTACTAATGATTTATTTGTTGATCTGAATTATTTCCTGGATAGGCACGTATATTCTATTCATCTTAAATTATGATGGCGACATATGTGACATTCACTCAGATTCGATCCGCAGAATTAAAAAATCTAAAACCTCTACAGTCAATGGAGTATTTTAAATGTTTTGAAGATAGAGTATAATTAGCCATAAGCACGGGCAGTAGGTATTTTCAAATAATTTTGTCGCTAAAAATATTTTACACAAGGACCAAAACGCCATTGCAAAAGAAAATCAACAAAAAATTGGTCCTTTTCCCATACAAATATTTAACTGCGAGATCTAAATTCAAATTTACTGAAGCGAATCAACACTGTCGAATTCGAATGCTACAATCATCTCATTACAGCGTCTTCGCTGCACAGTGTACGTACGTGTACCATGAATAGTTCAGTCCTTCTGTCCATCCGTACCGCTGTACCTAAGCGTCTCAGACATAATTGGTTCAATGACTGGACATACGTTACACGACTTCAGACTTCACGCTCGTACTGTAGTGGAGCTAGCAGACGCATATTGTGTCGAGACGAATATGATGGCCTTAAAATATCTGCGTATGGTACAATAACGTATGTTTGAAAGTCAAAATCATAAGTCAAAGTAATTAGTTGAGATTGATGCTGCGGAGTTGTTTTGATATTTTGGAATTAAATGCTCAATTTGAAAATTAGGTACTGTGTTCAAAAATAATACGTACACTGAATAATAATAATATCTTCGAAAGTGTGATTGATGATAACACCGACTGATAATGTGGCACGTAGTACGGTTAGTATTTGGACTAAAGCCCTTCTTTCCAAACTGAGACTTGTCACTGCCTCGCAAAATTCTTAAACATCACAACAAATTCCTACAACCCTCTTTACGTGTTGGTACTTTGCAAAGGTCAAATTCGCAATCAAAACATTCATAGTGTGATTTTACCTATTTATTTGGCCAGGATTGCCGAAAATCTATTATAATATAGTAGCTGTTATCCTAATAAGTATCTATATTTAAAAAAATGTCTTTGACATTATCAACATTAGAGCGTAAAAAGGAAAACACCAGTGACATTCTCAGGCCTCGCTAAACAACCCTCAAATGTGTAAGCCTCGGCTGTGACAGCGCCACACTTGACATCCGTACACGGGCCATCAGCGCATAAATCATAAGGCTACAACAGACTAGCGCTACAAGGATCTAATGCGACGCGCACTGGAATAGTCGCAGCGTACAGTTACGTACTTGTTGCGTGAATAATTGAGCGCAGAATGTCGTCCAGTGATGTTCATAGTCTTAGTGGAAATAGATTGATCTATGTTCGGAATGAGGAATTTTTGGTCCTTCGATACAAGGAGATGAGTTGGGTCTTTCTGCAGATCTTAATAATTCTTTAAAAATATGAAGATGCGATCCTTTGGAATACTTTGGAGCCATCCCCATATATACCAAATGATTGCAAAACAGCACCATTACCGTCTCAGCAAATAATTCGAATATAATATTTTTTTAAAGAGGTCTATACAAATAGCCACATTGAACAGTTCTCAAGATACTGTTATTGATTTTTATTTACATTTTATGAATATGCTATGCAAACCTGGAAATTAAAATAACACTTTGACGAAGATCTAGGAACTTCTTATTTAAAGATAATTGCTCCGACCTAAAATGCCTGCGACACAGACCACCAGAGTCGCCAAGCTATGTCACAGCCAAAAGGTCAGACAGCGAGTTGGACGCAACATTTAACGTTAATATGAAGCCGTAGATCAGGCGCACATCTGTCGGCGCGCGCGCAGTGCTGTCGATCAACGGTCCACTAATAGATCATTAGTATTTACGTATGAGCACTATAGGAATTGAGGATTGTTTTAGTTGATGAGAAGAAAGGTATTTTCATATCATTATCCTTATAAAATGTCTTCATCCCACTTTTTTCTAGGCGACATCACCTCGGCATTTTTACTATTCATAATCTTAAGTTCAGTTGCTTACATTGATTCAGATAATAATTTAAATCTATGCGAGTTTTAAACGCAATATCATCTATATTAACTGTAACTGAGTAAGAAAAATTAATGGTTTTGGCGTTTCTCTAGGGTTCCTTAGACAAACCAGTGGAAATTAAGAGTGTTATGAGGAATCCGCAACGACCATTTGGATCCCATCTTTTTTTGGGCCAGTAGGAACTAAACCTTTTATCACGAATAGGCAAAACGAAAACATAATCAACAGGCTTGCAGTGTAAATTATACAGTAAGATAACTTCAGCTTATAACTAGTCCACTATCAATCAAATATAATCCCATTTCTCAATAAATTTTACAGAGAGCGATGTATGCAATAGATCATGTGCACCTAAGGCGGCGCATACGCAGTGCGCTGTCGATCAACAATCTACTTATAGATCTAACACTCGCAAATGTCAACGCGCATCATAAACTTCTGAAAATTCGATTGAAGTAACTAAAGTACATTGAAATGAAAAGGGATTGTGTACGTCATAACAATGTTAGGTTACAATGTCTTTTTATTCCAATATGATCAATAGTGATAATAATTTAAGTATACAACTAAATAAGATTTTTTTTTCAATATTAAAACTCAATTAAGCTAACTGTATTATCAACACAATATAGAGGATAAATAAAAAATCGTCTTTTATATACTTATGTGTATACTACTCATACTACAAACTTACCTTGCAAATACTCATATTTGCAAAGTATTATTGGAGTATGCAAGTTACTGTATATGTTTGTGACAACCCTTAGTTATTATTAAGAGTTGCCACTGCGCATGAAGTGAATAGCGCATCACATCTGTCACCTGACAATTGCATGCAGCAGGTATTTTTAGGTTTTAACAAATAGGCCAAGAATCGTTATTATATCGATCGGATTTTATATTTTTCGCAAATAATAAAAAGTTCTAAATAAGTTTTTTTTTGACCGCTCATATGTACAGTCGCGGGCACATCAGGTTATACAAAACTGTCAAATTACTCCAAACGATTTTAAACCTTAAAATGTTGACGATTAAGTTTAAAATCAACTGGCAAAATTTTACATTTTGTGGTACCTTGATGTGCTTGCCACCGTACCTATAAAATAACATGATTTAAACACTGTACCATAATATAACAATCATAACCAACAACGGTATAATTATATCAAAATTAAACAATACCAGAGAGTCCAATGATAGTCTAGTGAAATGACTGCCAAGTCATAGATCTCGAGATCGATATCGCACACACTTTCTTTAACTTTTCGAAGTTATGTGCATATTAATAAATAACGGCGTCTGAATTCTGTCAACCTACAGTAGGCTGGCGTTGTGGACTATAGACCCCTTTTGTTCTGAGAGGAGACTCAGCAGTGGGACAATGTAATGGGTTGATAATGAGATTGTGAGAAACAATACCAAATACATTATGTGACTTACGTTGTTCCTCCTTCTAGGCCATGTCTATCACAGCATAAAAAACTGTAACAAAATACGAAAAATATATTAATCGTAGATACTTTTATATAAATTACAGGACGCTAGATCCATGTGATCTTTAACTAATATTAGGTATATAGGCAGGATCTACCATTTGCAGAAAACCTGCATCACTACATACATTTATAGTAATATGACTCAATACTGAATCATTGCAAATTAAAATAGTATAATTGTGCTAAGACCTACCTTGTGAACTTTCTTAAGGTTGCAATAAAAAACTGGTCCTTTTACCCGGACTGTTTATAAAATTTAACATAATTCTGTCTATTATGTAAATTAATATGTGTGGAATATGTGGAAGCTTGTTATTAGCAATTAACATATTCTTTAGCTATAAGGTTTTTAGTCTGTAAGCTTTCCTAAAATAATAAATAAAAAAATACATAAATATGTAATATTGTCACAGTCGCAGACAAATTTATTCCTAGATATTTACAGCATTCCAACATGAAAATCGTAAACAAGACATCGAAACGTATGTTCGTTCGTCACTCATATTCAAATTAACACAATAATCCGGCTGAAGCTGTAAAGAATCATTTTATGTAGGTGCATCACGCGAACGCTTTGTAAATCTCTGATCAGATCATAAACAGTTCTAGACATTATAAACTACTATTATAAACATTGTTGAATTCCTCATATATTTGATTGTATATAATGATTAATTTAATGCAGCAATTTTAATTAAGTCCTAGGAGTTATGAACCCACAATTCGTTTTATTACTGAATTCATATTTTATCTTTGTGGTGGAATGATTTGTATTGTATTGGGAATCACTTCTTGATTACCCTTTACGGTTTCGTGGTTCGTTAAGTTGCTTTTAGATTTGTCTATGGCTGTTTTGTAGTTACTTTTAAACGAGAATATTTTGTAGCATCGAATTTGATCACAATATATTCCTAAAAGTAGCTGTACTACATGTTTTTGTTTAAGTTGCTGCTCACAAGGGAATTTTGAGATTAACCATTTCGAAAGGTTTATCTATTTATAAAAAAGTATCTTATCATATTACTGCTTCAATTGTGAACAAAAAATATTATTTAATAAAATAATGTCTTGCTGAATATATCGAATTAATTAATTTACTTACCAAAGCTTTGGTAAGTAAAAATATAGAACTAAAACAGTTAGTTGAATTTTATTGGTACGCACGGCTACACATCAAGCTATATAAAACCAGTACAGGCTGGCCTTGAATTGTGCGGAAAACCTTTACATTGGGAGAACACTCGAATCTGGTTTTATATAGCTTGACGTGTAGCCGTGTGTACACATTTGTTCACGGAAACATTTTGGTAGTTTCTGTGACTTCCACACAAAGCCAAGCCTATCGCATGAAGGAACAAGTCATAGACAAAATATGAATAACGATATATTTTAAATTATTTTCTTACGGTTATTCATGCAAAGTCTCATAGATTAAACGAAAACGACAACCATGCATTTAAACAATTATAATTTGCTATAAAACAATATGGCCGACCAGCTGGTTCTCATTCCGTTTAGTTCCCGCTCTAAACGTGAGATTAAGATGGGAATATAAACGTCAAATGTACGAACATAACGTTAGTTAACGTCATAGTAAATATAAGTGTAATTGACAATAATTATTCTGACCTGGTTGAAAGAATAACAGCGCTAGTTGTAACAATAGGGTAGGAGTGATAGAAGATTCTAGCTTAATATTTCATTTGAATGAAGACGCTGAATAATATAATTTTTGTAGAATTATTTTCGTTGATAGGGAATTTTTCACAAAGGTATCTATTATCCTGTAGTATGAGGAGCCAAGACTAGCTGTAACTATAACCGCACTAAATATTAACTACCCAAAGTACAATACCTATAACGTAACAAATCACAATAAAAAATTACGTATATGTCAATTCTATCAACTTGTTTAGGTACTATGTTTCAAGAGTCTAAATCTTTCCACCAAATACTTATCGCAAAGGTTGTCAATTGAAATAATGATTGTGATGGTCATAAAAAATAATTCTGCCCCTGGCTGATTCTAAAACTATTAAATAATTTCCAAGTAATCATCACGACTACCTCTCAAGGTGCCTTCAATCGGCACTACCAAAGAAATTCCAATATTTGCTCAAAGAATATTTACGAGGTACGCTATCGGTACACATCCAATATGCCATAAGTCATCCCGGTGACGTGAACACATTACTAATTAAAGCCCAAAGTTGATTGCGAACGATACTGGCGATTTAATTAATATTTTGAAAGAAAGCCGCTCGTAAAACGCTTGTAAACTTGAAGGATTTATGATTGAACCTAACCATGTTCTTTATAATTTATTTTGTTGTCTATTGTCGTTTAATTAAAATGATATACATATTTATTTGTAACATCTTGACTTTTGACTGTACTTTTGCAATGACAACAGTTCTAAGTCTAATAGTCTAGTAGTCTAGTCTTCTAAGTCATAATAAGTTGAAAAAGTATGTTAAAATTAAAAGGTTTATTAGACGGCATCAACTAGTTTTAAAAAAAATACAGCATACTAAATCTAACCTTAGTTTACGTAGAGAGCGCATTAAATTAGTAACTAAATTAAATGAATGTACCTTGCAATTAGACAACTGTAGAACTATGTATGATGTAGACACACAGCTGTTACATAAAGAGTTATTGTGTAAGGAAAGTATGTTGCAAGATATATTTGCCAGGTATGAAGCGTCACAACAACAACTTAGTGAACGCATGCTGGAGGCCAGTGAGTTGATGGATATTGTAAAGTACAATGCTGAGAGATTTGAATCCTTAACCAACAATCTCTCATGTAACTGTGATCACTCTGCTCCGCCTCCTGAGCTCCAGCATGTATCTCCATTACCCGAGTTAGCTCAACCTGTGTCAGCTTGTCAGCACATCGAGCCAAATTATAAATGTTTAGTTTATTCTGATAAGATAGGAGTTAATTTAGGATCCATACTACAGAATAATATGAGTTATAGTGTAACAAACCACTGTCATCACAATATGCACTTTAACCAAATTGTTGACAAGATTGTAAACTCAGATATAAATAGACAATCACATATTGTATTATTGATAGGAAATAGTATTGGGCTAAAAAAATTTGATATTATTAATGGTATCTCCACCTTACTAAATTTGAATGTTGGTAAAATTATGATATGTGCTCTGCCTTACTCCCATCTGTTATCTGATAAAGAAAATGACTATATTCATAAATTAAACAGTATTATTTATATGTTGACATGTCGTCATGGTGATAAATTGTTATATTTTGATACAAACAAGTTTGTTAGTGGCTTTGAATTATCTGGTGAAGCTATGTTTCTTCCCAGAAAATGTAAACATTTGATGGCAACTTTGATAGCCTATAATATTCAATCTGTGATAGATAGCATACCAAAGATTAGGTTAGTTAGTTTTAGTGACGAATCAGTATTATGTAGCTACTCTAATGATACTGTGATAGACTGTTTAAACTTACCCAACCGACAATAGAGAGGCATACCGATAGTGTTGTTCTGTACCACCAGAACATAAATCGCTTCTCTGGCAAAATCTTAGATGTTGAACTGTTATTAGATAAATATTGCATTGATATTTTATGTTTTTGTGAAACCTGGTTAAAACCTGACACAATGCAATTTAATGTTAATAACTTCATGGTTGCCAGTGCGTACAATAGAATATCAGCGGCGGGTGGTGGAACCTTGATTCTTTGTAACCGTAATCATAAGTTCAAGGAACGAAAGGACATCACTTCATGCTCTGTTGATCGCTTATGTGAGATAGCTTGTGCTGAAGTAGATAACTATATTATTATATGTGTTTATAGGCCACCTTCTTCAAGTTTTTCTACATTCTTGACAGTAATGGAAGATGTTCTTAGAAAAGTTTTTAAAAGTAAGAAATATATCTTTGTCTGTGGTGATTTTAACATTGATTTTTTAATAGAATCGTCAGATAAATATCAATTATTAGCCTTGTTTAGTTCTTTTAATTTAGAACATATTTTTAACGAACCAACTAGGATTACTGTTAATTCCAATACTTGTATTGATAATATTTTTTCAAATTGTGCAGTTCAAGACTCTTTACTAGTTAGCGGTGTTAGATCAGATCACATGGGACAGTTGATCTCTATTGAGACTAACAAAAGTCCACTTACTAAAAAAAATATCTCAGTTAGATCTCTAACGGAAAATAAACTATGTTCAATGCAGGAATTAGTTAAAATGCAATTGTGTAACACTGATTTTGCTTCGAAAGACCCCGACACTATTTATAGCAAGCTGTTCAATATAATATGTGAGTCATTAAACAAGTCATGCCCTCTTAGAAAGGCTTCACATCGTAAAAATAGTAAATTTAATGAATGGGCCACAGACGGCATTAGGAAAAGTAGAGATGTGCTTTATAATCTGTATTATGAGAAATCTCTAACCTCTGATATAAGTTTTCATAATTATGTGCGAAATTATTCTAAATGTTTTAAAAAAGTATGCATTGAAGCAAAATCTAAACTTATCAGTCGTCAAATAAACAAATCCGATAATAAAATTAAAACAGTATGGAAGATAATAAATTCGGAAAGGGGCATCAACAATAAACAGGAATCAGAACTTAATTTAAAATTAAACAACAAAGTAATTTCAAACAAAGTAGAAGTCGCAAAAGCTTTTGAACAATATTTCACTAATATTCCGATCGAGGTCACGAACTCTTTACATTCGTCCTCATCGTTAGCAGAATCTCTAGCTAAGAAATTTTTCAATAGAGAAATACCAAATTTTAAATTTAGTCAAGTGTCTCCCCTTACGGTCAAAAAAGCTTTTAATAGTCTTAATATGAAAAATACCGAAGACCTATGGGGCATATCTGTTAGATTACTGAAGTCGATTATTGACGATATCGCACCTACCCTTGCAAATTTATTTAATCTTTGTATTAAGACAGGAAGCTTTCCAGACCTAATGAAGCAAAGTAAAGTCATTCCAATTTTCAAATCAGGCTGTAAGGCGGATCCTTGTAATTATAGGCCCATTTCTGTTCTCCCTGCTTTAAGTAAAATATTTGAAAAACTCATGCTTAATCAAATGATGGCACATTTTCACGTTAATAAGATCTTACATAATGAACAGTTTGGCTTCACGAAGGGTAGGTCAACATCTGATGCAGGCACGAAATTAGTCTCTCATATTTTAGAGGCTTGGGAAGGATCACAGGATGCCCTAGGTATCTTCTGTGATCTTTCCAAAGCTTTCGATTGCGTTGATCACGACACGCTTATCCGTAAATTAGACTACTACGGAATAAGGGGGCTATCTTTGGAGCTTGTGTCTTCCTATCTTTCGAAGAGGCGACAAAAAGTGGGCATTAATGGAGTCACATCTCCCGGGTCTGTAGTTAAAATGGGGGTTCCACAAGGCTCTATCTTAGGCCCTTTCCTTTTCTTAGCATATATAAATGACCTCCCCTATATGATGTCTGAGATTTCTAATATAGTGCTATTTGCTGACGATACTTCACTTATATTTAAGATTGAACGGAATGATAGCAATCTTTTTAGTGTAAATGAGAGCCTAAAATCACTATCTAACTGGTTTGCTGCTAATAATTTACTACTTAATGCTAGCAAAACAAAATGTTTAAAATTTTCATTACCAAATGTACCACAAGTTGAAACTAATTTAATTCTTGAAGGCAGCAAACTCAATCTAATCAATGAAACTGTTTTTTTAGGTATAACGGTTGATAGTAAGTTGCAATGGGGAGCTCACATCTCAGCCCTGTCTCGCAGATTAAGTTCCGCAGCATATGCAGTTAGGAAAATTAGGCAGATCACTGACGTAGCTACTGCTAGACTTGTATACTTCGCTTACTTTCACAGCATTATGTCATACGGTATTCTGCTGTGGGGATCAGCTGCTGACGTAGATTCTATTTTCATCTTGCAGAAAAGGGCCATCCGCGCAATCTACAATATGGGCCCTCGCGATTCCCTTAGAGAAGTCTTCAAGAACGTCAGTATACTAACGCTGCCGTCACTTTATATTTTAGAAAACATCGTGTATATCCGCAAAAACCTGCATATGTTCAGCATAAATAGCGACTTTCACAACCATAATACTAGAAATAAACATAAAATAGTGGTACCTAAATTTAGATTAACTAAAACCAATAAATCATTTCTAGGAAATTGTGTGCGTTTTTACAATAAACTTCCAAAATCTGTCACCGATCTCACCGGTAAGAAATTTAAAAATTATGTTAAATCGGTCCTTGTTAAGAAAGCATATTACAAAATCAAGGACTACGTTGATGATAAAAATGTGTGGTGTTAAAATACGGGTGCACTTGTGGTCTCCCTGGCAACCTGAGGTTACTTTATTCACTCTCAATTATCTTGTATATTGTTTACCACTTTATATAAACAGGAACTGTAAATGTGAGTACATCGTAGCCATTTATGTCTAAGTAGTTTATAGTTATCCTAGTTCATATTTTTGATGATGTGTATTCTTACACATAGTGTATCTGTTTTAGTTTGACATTGCGTTCTCATTTGCTGAGAACCTTCTTGTAATTTTAGTCCCGACTTCAGGCTAATTATGACATAAACCTCCAATGCACTCACATCCTGTTATCGGCATAATGTACCAGCAAATTATGTAAAAACAATATATTTTAAAAGAGTGTCTATGGAGTTTCTTGCCGGATTCTTCTCCATGAGATCAACTTTTTGGAACCGTGCAACTAGAGTCAATAACGTTTCATAAACGCTTGTGAAAGCTTATTTGAAATAAAAACATTTGATTTGATTTGATTTGACAACCCTAGCTTTATAGTTTAAAAACACGGTCGGTTTTAATCATATTTTATGTCGGTTTATGACAACTTACAATCATTCATTTTTTACTATGTATGAAACTAGTTTCAAAAATGTTGTAACTTATAATTTTAAAGCATACATTCTTTTAGATTCAGAAATTAGTACTTAAAGTGAATTTATTATCACCGAGTCAGTCGGACCTCAATCGGACTTCAAAAATAAATTCATAAAACGGAACAGAAATACAAAAGCAGATGATTAAGGTATACCTAAGCTAAACTATTCGCATAACAGTAATTACTATTATCACAAAAAGATTCGCTCATCTCAACGCATTCTCAATCGTCTTAGCTTTTTGGCATCAAAACTCCGTTCCGCTTCGTCCTATTTAATTAGAGCCAATGAAAATCGTGAAGACGGCCACAAAAGATAAATTTGTTGTGTATAGATAACGATAGAGATTTCCGTGAGGTTTAACAAAGCGTTTTGGTATCAAATCACACAATTAGACGATCGGCTGTATGCCTCGGCGGCTGCTTTGTCGGTGTCTGTCATTGGATGGTGGGCGCCACTTAGGACCAAAGATTCGATGTTGTATCGAAGTTAATTATTTCTTAAGATATATTTTTTTACCGTACGTACAGTATCCATGACGTGACTGTGTCAATAAATACTTTTTCTTTCTCATAAAAGTTCAGCTATTTAATTATGTCCAAATAGTTGGTAAATTTTATTATTCAATACATATTATCATATTCTTATTTTTGAGATGGCCTTAATAAGTAATAAAATATGGATAACTCTATGTTATATGACATTCAAGGCACTTGAATTGATACTCCCGAAATAATTGTATATACTTATCTCAATAATTCCTCCTTATTCAAAAACAATTATCTTTAAGAGAGATCCCATTCATTTTTCAACAATATTTAACATACTTATTAAGTATTTTAAAATACTAATTATAAATACCTATTTTAACAAATATATTTTTTCATCACCAATACAATTACAACGATGCTTATTTCAAATGTACTTTCTTAAAACAACAGCAACTAAAATACCAGATCAAAGTGGAACAAGCCAGCGCTGTTTGCCGTCACACGGCTCGGACAAGCGCTGTCGTCTCAAAGGAATCACAATGATCGACGTCGTGACATGGCAGTTTTGTCTGCTTGTCCCGCTGATAGGGTGGTGTGGTGATACCATTATTAATGAAGTGCAAAACGTAATTCGATCGATTTGCATGCGTAAGAGCACCAGTGAGTTGGAAATGGCGCAATAGACCAAACGCTATGGATCGCGGATCTCAGCACCAGACAGGTTTATGAATGAAACATATATCTATGCAATCGCGTCCTTTAACATACAAGGAATAGTAAATACAGCTCTACGCAGAATTCTGATCTCCCCGACCATTGGTTCCAAAGCAAGTATATGTATTTTACACGTCAAAATTCTCGATTTTGTGGTCGTCAATGTCTTCCTATACCGTTAAAGCACTGTAAGGAAACATGCATTTGTGTTATTCAAAATTCTTCTTTATCCAATTTAATATGCCAACAAAAGAAATAATTACGAGTCTAAACAAGACGACATTGATACTCTTCTCATAATCATCACAATGATTTCATCATTTTTTACACACCGTCAATCATCATTGGACACTCTTGATTCACCATTGATGATTTTTAATTGCTGTACATTCAATTCTGTATTTTTTTCACAATTAAAACTTTTGTGGCGACCCCTACCATGAGTTGCAAAATTAACGATCGATGATTTAGATCGACAATTCGGTTCGATGGGTATATTTGGTTGGTTGGTTTTCGATTTTGGAATAAACGTGGCTTTGTTATTGTTATTTGTTATGGGAAAATATAAATAGATTCCGTTGTCTGATGCTTGCTGTTGGTATTATGTTATATGACGGAATTTTCAAGGTTATCGGTGAACCTACATATTTATCTATTACTTTAGGACTCGTTGCCTTGATAAGAATTGCATAGATAAGTCGATGTTCAACATTGAGCTGCTCTTTTATTATTATCAGTTCCTGAACTGCACTAAAAGGTTAAGGTTAAATAATAAATAGGTCCATAGCTAAGATTGTCTAATTTAGAAACACGTAGATTTTCCAATATATAGTATCGTGTTACATTATTCCCATTATAACTTGCTATCATACATTATAATTTCTCTAATTGATATTCAATTTAAATCCATTATTTCTTTGCAGTGGGATCTTAAGGAACTACGGATAACATATAGGCTAGCGAGGCTCAAAGGGCTGCTAGACAACTATTTCTAATTCTCAGCTTTAATTAAAGTTTTTTCACATCCTTTCTGACCAAAGGTATCGATATATTAATCGATTTCGAACTCACACTGAATCGAGTCGCCGCATCATAAAACAGCCCTGTCATTATGTTTATAACTACATATTCCTTTGATGGAGAGAAACAGATGTTTACAACAATAACGCACTCCACTGCCGTCCGGATACGAACAGTCATTGCACTAATCGATTTCTGCTGAGATGTATGGCGAAATTAATAAATGATATGTCTAATGTATTATACAAATAGGCATTGTTGAATTATGAAGAGATTTCTATTGAAAATTTGATCAGAGAAAATTTTAGGTGTCAACTTTTATTCCAGAAATTAACAGAATAACTTTGCCTTAATTCCAGTGTTTAAATTAGGTTTTAAGTAGTGGCTATGCGATTGGTTTTTGCCTCATTAGTCCTGGGTTTTACTTTTCTTTTTTTTGGTATAACTTTATTTGTGTATAAAAACTTTATTATGAAAACAGATCTGGCCCTCTAACTATTCAAATTTATCACACTTCACCGCCATTTAAACTTTGGTTTAACAACACATTTTTAACAAATACTTGACCATTTTTTTTAAGTTTCGTATTTGGGCCGCAATCTGTCGTTGTTGAAAGAATCGTTGATGCTTAATTGTTTATGAGCTACGGCCTACATGCTTAGTTAGTTAGATTTTGTTACTTAAGAATATAGTATAATTGCATGCTATTAATAAACAGTTAAGGTACCAATTAACTGCCTCCTTGGTCTAGTGGTTATAAGCGCAACTGCCACGCTTAGATTCTGAGTTCGATTGCCAGATAAAGCAATGTTATTGGAGTCATTTATATTTTTTTCAGTACCTAGTAGCTCGGAGTTTGGATTTGATGCGATTAATTGAAATAGGCTCGCCCTTACATACATGGTGCTTAATTTATGTTGTTATTATATACAAATTTATTGACTAATACTTACTAATATTATAATTATACCTTCCTACTTTAAAAGTTCATTAACAACCTATACTAGTATTAGTGAGAGAGCATATTATGCAAGGTAATCTGTGTAAGGAGCTAATAAGATCAACTGCGGCGTCAGGTGTGAGTGGTCCCGTCAACAGCCGAGCTCGGGGTGACGTGACTCGCCGTCTCAACCCTGTTGAGCGCTAGGGGATGCATATGATACGGGAGGAGCGGGATAGTCCCAGATAATAGGAAAGTTGGTAAAGAAATTGCATTTGTTTTAGAACTTATCAACAAGTATGTAAACAAGGCTAGAAACATAAATTAAATTGTATTGTTGATAAAAAATTCACAATGGTTTCTCACTCGTCTGATAGAATGAGACACCCAACTGAGAAGTCTCTCACCAAGCTGAAGAACTACACACTACTCATTATCAATATAGAGCGACTACTTTGTCAATATGGCAATGTCTTCAACATAGCAATAAGCCCCTGCTTATTGTTTTATTCAAAAGCATGATGCGGAAAAAAGCTTCCTGGGTCTCTCGGCTGCATTTCTGGCTACTGAGTATCAAGTTATGGATTCAGTTTCCAGGCCAAGCTGTGTGATTAGGGTATTTCTATTTGGAGATTTTCAGTAGGAGTACGGAGAATTATACCCGGATAATGGCAATAGAGTCGCCTCCTACATCGGACGTAAAACATCTTTGGATGTACTCTAGGTACGCCTTTGCCCAAGGCCTCAAGGGAATACAAGCGTGACTTTATGGTGGTATGCAATGTATTGTCTAATCTTAATTTCTTTTATGATAAAACCTTTCCTTTTATAAGTAAAATCCTCAATCCTTCAAAATCACAGTCACCCAGCCGTTAAGTGACGATGATCCACAAAAACGAATGAAGTGCGATTTTATTAACACAACGCTTTCGATTCGTATAGAAAAAGTGTAACATTGACTATAACAAATGATGTTGTTTGCCAGAAAAGGGCCTGAAGAAAGGCCTCCGAGAGGCCTGGAGTGATGTATTATGGCCTGGGCCATTGATGAGAGGTGACGTCATCGCTTTTCGATCAGATGGTGAAAGATGGTCGCTGAGATTTGACTTGAGTGCTCTTTTCAGTTCAACTAGTAGTTGTGACTTTGAATGTGTTATATTGTACGACGTAAGTAGCTATACGTGAATTTCCCAGGGTTGTGACAATGTTGTAGTGAGTGTTGCAACTAGATTTAAGCACGATCGAGATATTGTTGGAGAAGAATCCGCCAAGAAATATCATGGACATAATTTCATTTAAAATATATTTTCTAGGTACATTAAAGGTTAAACCGAAGTCAGACCAAAGAACGTTCCCAGCAACCAAAATCGTCAACATTGTCCTAAATATCAATAATCAAATAAACTATGTAGAAAAATGCACACAATCAAAATAAATAAAACTGGCTTAATATGAATACACATAAATATGTGTGTTATAGCCTCAATTAGTAACCTAAGGTTGCCAAGGATACCACAAGTGCATCCGTATTTTAACACCACATATATTTTTATCGTCAACGTAGGCCTTAATTTTATCACAATTAGGATTTTTTAACAAGAATAGATTTGACGCCTTGTTGCCAGCATTGCCAGCTTAATATCCCCATTGGTGGCTTGTGCAAGGCACCACTTTTAATTAATATTTGCCTAAAACTTAATCGAATTTGTCACAAACTACGTCCATGTGACCAACGCATCTACAGACGGCGACGGAATGTGCTGAGTCACACACGTTTAGGGGAACACCCCTGTGGAATTTAAGTATTTGAGCGTCGATTTTATTTTTATAATGTCGATCCACAGGCGAATTGATTGTTGAGTTTTATTAAATTAATAATGTTGCCTACTTGAATATTTTACGATTTAAGTGCTAATGAAATGTCACTTTACTCATAGCAATGTCACTTTACTCATAGCATTTTTGCTAATGACATAACTACAAATATACATTATACTTATTAGTGGCAGTGAAGGAGAAGTTATATATATGTATAACATTAAGCAAAATTTGCAATAGGTACGTTTTATTGCGTATAAAGAAACTTTACTTCAAGACGTTATTCAAACATGTTTAACAAAAAAACGCAAATTCATTATTATTTAAATAAGTAGCATTTGGTTATCGTTAATCGGAAGCCTTAGGAATGTCGAATTTATAAATGAAACCGGTAGGAGGCAGTAGTAATGCTATAAAAATATTAAAATAAATATACCTACTATTTGGCGGCTAACTTCAATAAACAACTTTAGAAACTTAATACTAAGATTTGAATTCCAAAACTCAACAAAATAAAATCATAAAACAATAAAATAATATTCAAAAAAAAAAAGACTTTTTTATAATTTAAAAAACTATTCAAATTTAATTACATGAATAAAAACAGACAATCAGTTTATAAAAAGAAGTTCAAAATTTATTACCATAATTCAGCTTACGGAATTTATCAATAAATTATTAAATACTCAATTATTATAACTTAATTTTGCTGTTGAATACTCATAACATTTTAAAATAATAACTGCAATGAAAAAAAAATACTACTAAGATTTTTTAGTAGTAAATATAAAATCGCTGTTTACTTTCGATGTCACGATCTAAAGGCATGAAAAAAAAAATTTGGAATAATTTGGGGTAAAATTTAAATGATTTTAAGTATTTACAAATACTCGGGTGACTAGTGATGTGGCTCAGCTAGTCAAATGCACTGACAAAATAAAGAGCTTTTAATTAGGTTATATTTTCTTTCTTTTTTATAAGGACCACACAGAGCGTAGAGTTACTTTGTAGAATGATAAACTTTGTCACTTTGTCGCTAATAGCCGACGTCATGGCGGTAATTACTTTAATGACATGTAATAGCTGCCTTTAGGCTCACCGCTTAGCTACCGGCAGTGCACGCAGGTAGGTAGCATGTTC
This sequence comes from Subacronicta megacephala, assembly GCA_958496365.1. Classification (NCBI taxonomy): domain Eukaryota; kingdom Metazoa; phylum Arthropoda; class Insecta; order Lepidoptera; family Noctuidae; genus Subacronicta; species Subacronicta megacephala. The sequence goes on from OY292517.1 coordinate 15,602,424, forward strand.
GGTGACGTGACTAGAGAAAGTTCAATTGAAATTAAGTGCTATCTATGTGTCAAGTGTATTAATTTATACTTCATGTACAGTCGCCAGCAGGTTATACAAAACTGACAAATTTCTCCAAACAATTTTAAACCTTAAGGTGTTATATTAAGTTCAAAATCAACTGAGAAAATTTGACATTTTGTGGTAACTTGATGTGCTGGCTACAATGCCTTAGACATTTTCTACCAGACAACCTTTGGGTGATGCAGAGACGTTAAAACGTTAACATTATAACGTTAGATGCACCAATTAAGTAAAAGGAAGAATATTGATCGTGGATTGCCAAATCCGAAACCACTCAAAGAAGTCTTGAACCAGATATTGATGAACACGGAAACTGTACCATTTGATTTTTGAAAAATCCAACTTACTAACCATACTAGCCGGAAAACGATCCTGTTACTTTTGGAACAAAACACACACTATTATTACATCATTCGACAGAGTCGCTAATAAGGATCAAATTCAGAAAAGTAACGATAGGTACTTGGAAAAAAATAGTGAGAAATACTTAATTTACATTATTAGATGTTTTAAAAATCATTTTTTTCTAGCCGGCAAACGATCCTGTTGCCTTTGGGTAAAAAACACACTATTATAACACTATCCAATAGTGTCGCTAATAAGCATCAGATTCAGAGAAGTATCGATGTATGGAAAATGTAAAAATTCTGCCAACAAAAGCGCTGTCCCACCCAACTCCCAAGCCTACGCATAAGGGCTAGAGGTCGCCGCGTCCGCTTCCGTCAACCTGTTGCGAGCGACGCGACGCGGACGTCCAGACAGACGCGGCGATTAATGCGTCCCCTCTCTATGATGCATCGATACCATTCGTAGCGATTTCATGATAACCGGTTTTTATACGGATCTTGGATAACTTGCCGTTTGCGTGTGATGTATTGGGCTTGTGATAGCTAGGCTGGTTACTGGCTGGCATTCTATGGCAAACATTTTTATGTACACACGGCTACATGTCAAACTATGAAAATCCAGTTTAAGATGATCTCGCATTGTATAGGCTTCCCATACAATATGAGGCCAGCGTAAACTGGTTTTGTATAGCTTGATGTGTAGCCGTGCATACCATACTACATACAAACAGCCTATGTCCTCGGGAAAGGTTGATAACCGTAGTTCGTCGTATTAGGTCCCACGGAACAGGGGGCAATTTATCTTAGGAAATATGCACTAGGTACTTAAATTGGTTTCTTTTCCCTTGGTAAACCTAATTTCTAAACTTAATAAAAATTATTCATTTCAACAATATGCTTGTCTTTACAGCTGACGAAACAAAAATGGGACTTCTGTTTACGACCAGAGCTACTGACTACCATTCATTTTGATGCGCACATGCTGAAAATATTCAATATGAATACAGAAATAGAAATGGTGATCGAAACCATATCATTGTTTATTCAACTGCAATATTACAAATAAATGGAATTCGAACAATTAGATTGTTCGAGTACAGTAACCGACGGCAACAATACGAAATTGTTTAAAGTATAATGCTATTAAATTGGGATTAGGCAGTTAATATAACAATACCATAATGCATCATTATAATAATATTTAAAGTAAGTTATTGAACTGCTTAGACTGGGTTTTGTCTCACTTTTCTGGCAAAAGGGCCACATTGGAAAACGGGAGGAAGCGCTCCGAGCCTACATCTAAGTAAGGTATCTTACTCGTACTTTGCAAAATTAGATTTTATCGATATTAAATTATTGTCAACAAATTAAAAAAATGTTACCTACATATAATAATAGTAATTAATAATTTATTTATTTAAGCGCACATAATGATATTATAATGACTAGCAAAATTTAAGTTTGTGTTTTGATATAATAGCAATTTATTCGGTTTATAACATAATAGTGACGTACCAATCGACTATTAACATTAAATATAATTTATAGTCGATATATTGACGCTTCGGAAACTATCAGCGATTATGATGCAAATTTTAACGACACCTATTACAATTTCGGTAAATTAAAAAATAGTGGCGCGGCGAATTTTGATTAAAGATTTGAACACTTTTTCTGATGTTTTATCTTATATTCTGAAGCAGAACTAATCTTTATGAGAATACAAGAGAAGCAAGCTTTGGTTTATCTAAATGTATGCAAAGGAAATTTGGATATGTGTCGGTGAATAGCAATAGGCTCGCCCCTATTACTTGGGACCTAAACATACCGCGAACTGCTGGTGAATATTAAGTACTCCTCTACCTCACCCTTCATGGAATACAGGCGTGATAGTACCTATGTTATATAAGTGTGACTAGATACTACATTACTGGAAACTGTTTCCCTACCAAATATGCAGTCCCTTACACCATTACTAACCGATTAAATTCAATTAAAATATACTGTAATTACATCAATTAACTCATCCAATTAGCATCCAGGTGTGGAAGCCACCACCTCCCATCATTTACCATGTAACTTTTTATGCAGAACTCACCGGACAGTTCCAAACATTAGTATGCGATGTACGGCCGACATTATTTGCATATCGATAAAGGTTAACAATGCAATTACGCGTGTCGATACTCGATAAACAATAAAACAAAATCGACAGGACTAAGTTTCAGCACTTTTAGTTATGACGATTTTTACTAGTCGGGTCTCAGTCGTGTCGTTTCTTCAGAAGATTCATCTCAGTATTGAAGGTGACAAATAAATAGCATAATTATACTAATTTAAAAATAGTAATTATAATACAAGTGAAGCTACAATGTAATATTCGTGCTTTAATAAAAGGAAAGTGTAAAAAAATAATATCCGACATTATGGAGCAAGAAAAGACTATTCTACGACATCACAATCCACAATTATTTTGTCGACTTATTTAGCTCTGCAATTTCTCGTGTAAACAGGGCACTTTGATGAATGTAAACCTAATAAAATTTAAACATAGTATCTACTCTCACTCACTCCCTATATTCCATTAGGTACCTACCAAAAAATCCATTCTACTACTGTGTAATGTGATTATTTGTTTTTGTACTTATGACCTTTAAGAGTTAAATCGTGTCGCCGTCGTGTCGTGAACCCTAAAAGTGGTCATTCATGAACACTGAACATGCAATAATTATAACTAAACAATTCAAACATTCACACTAGGTTAATTCATGAAACAAGCATTTATACATAAATGTTTCTATTAAAATTATGTAAAAAAGCCTACATTTGTTTTGCTATGCGGCCAACTGTGAATTTCAATATAATTTTATTCAAGGAATTTGTGTATATTGTAGATTTATTTGAAGGTAGGTTATTTTATTAAATATAATAATATTTTCGTGACTAACAGCATATTACTATGCATATGATAATAATATTTTTTGCCTCATCAGTCCAACGGTCTTTAAGCGTGACTGCTTCGTTTAAGGTCCAGGGTTACATTCCTAGGTCGAACAATGTTATGCTGACTTGGATGCGTTTGCCTGATAGTAAACACAGTGATTGCAGTAAAAATTTTTAGAGCTGGTCTTATGTATGTGAGGGTACGTAATACCTAGCTTACCAACAATCATGCTAGCTTTTACAAACTATGTAGGTAAATCGACAGTTTTAAAAAAAAAAAAACATTATAATACACATCGAAATCAGGTCTAAGGCGAAATTTGAGAGGATACTGAATCCATAAGTAGACTCAAACGGACTGTTGATGATGAATCTATGAAGCTAGCTCGTTCAGATCTGCCAGGAGAATCGAATGATCAGCAGTTCGTAGTTCCCTTGAATGTCATGGCGCTTACACTTTAGCATAAACTTCATACACATTACAAACGTTAATTAATTTAAAGAAAAAACTACTGACCCATTTTTTGCTTCATATCGATCTATTCGTATCGCTAGATCAATGATCCAGATCTTTTCAATGCCAGACATGACGTTTGATTGACGGATTGACGGACAAACACGCTGATTGGATATAATTACGATGCATATTTTGTTAATAAACAATTGTCTGGAGATTATCAGTTGTTATAAACTTTATTGTAAAGTGATAAGGTTGAATTTTAATGAGTGGGGTGATATGGTAAGTTGGAAAAGTATCCTTAGGAATTATCAGTCGAGGCGGTAGGTATGGTATTTGTAATCATTGTGTTGTGACGGAGACGAAACAAGGTCCTTATTGAAGCCGACTTTACGATAAAAAAATAATCTACCTAGTAAAAAAAATAACGAAGAAAGGATGTAGTACTTATGTGATATGAAAATCATATTGTGATTAAAAAAGATATGCACACTATCATATACATTATGATAGGCATACTACCAGAGGTAGACGAATAGACGAATGGTCAATGATGTCAAAGAATTATATCATCATCATCATCATTATCATCCATTTAATGTCCCAGTTGTAGGCACAGGTCTCCTCTCAGGGTAAGAGATAAAAAAGAGAGGTATAAAAGTAAGAAAATCATCAAATCAAACTGACAGATGAAAGGGTATAAATGGAAGAAAATATCTCAGTCGAAACAAATACGACAGGTCAAGATAAAGTCAGAACTTCTTATAAAAGAGTTCGTCTGAGAATGTGCGAATACTGTAATTAATTATCACTACTGTGTTCCGATTTGATTCTAGAAGTAACGTCTTATTTATAAGATCCCAAGTGACGAAGGCAATGCTAGTTACTTCCTAGGTTGACCTGACTTACAAGTATTGCAGTTGTATTATATTTAACATACCATCACGCCTATATTCCGAAACGGTTAGGCAGTGTACTTAATGTACACTCACAGTTCGCCGGTATGGTTAGATCTCCTTAGAGCCTATTGCCATTTACTGGGCACATATCCGAACTCCGAGCTGCTAATAAGAATTTCGTAGAAAAACCCTATAACACTTTGCTTGACCTGGGAATCGAACCCAAGACCTCCAGAGTAGCGCTTAGGACCACTAGACTAACGAAGCAGTTTTTTTAGAGGTCTCATATTACTAGTATTCTTGTTAACTCCAATTGTATTAGATAGAGGTAAGAGCTTAGCTTAACTTTCTCTATAAGAATAAGAATGAAGCATTCATATCGTCCAGAGGTTCTGTCTTCAACTGACATAATGTTCTAGAGACCGTAACTTATACATGTACATATTATATTACTTAAGTGTACATATTATATTACTTAAATGTACATATTATATTACTTAAATGTACATATTATATTACTTAAGTGCGCAACCGGCAGCTGCATTATTTTAATTAACTTTACTGGAACCCAACAAAACATTATTAGATTGAAAAATTAATTTATCGCTCATTTCGTCGACTTTACATGGTAGATCATGATATATATACGTTCGATGAATGTGAGATTGTAAAACAGTAACAACTAAATAGGTAATTATAACACCTTGAAATGATATTTATTGGTAAATAGATCATACAAAGACACTTTTACAAGTCAATGTTATACGTTTTTTTTAAGCTTGAGGCGCCGGCTTTTCCTATATGAGGACCTCTGAGAAGCAAAACAAACACAGAGAATCATGGTCTCTTTTAAAGTCCAGACAATTGTGAAATATGAAATTTTCAATGCCTCGTTGGTCTAGTGGTCCCAATCGCGACTGCTACGCTAGAGGTCTTGGGTTCGATCCCCAGGTCGAGCAAAGTGTTATTGAGTTTTTCTATGAAATTCTCAGTAGCAGCTCGGAGTCTGGATTTGTTCCCGGTGAATGGCAATAGGCTCGCCCCCTATTACATGGGACCCAAACATACCGGCGAACTGTGGGTGTACATTAAGTGCACCTCTGCCTAACCCTTCGGGGAATACAGGCGTGATGGTATGTTATGAAATTTTCAATCTAGGGCAAAATCTGAATACTTAGGCCTTTAGAAGAAAGAGCTTCTAGTTGACCTGTCCTAACTGACGGCACGAATACATACGTCTTCGTGTAGCTCAACCATTTTTTAGAGTACCTAGGTAACCTTAGTAAATGAACAGACAGAAATGTTATGCTGGGGAGTTTGTTGCGCCGCTTCTTTTTCCCAGCTAAAACACCAGAAGTGGTCAAGAGCGGGCGATTTGGAACCTGTCTATTGTGTGAAAATGACGTTCAAAAAGTACTACCTAGTAGCCTATCTTGAATAAATGATATTTGACTTTTAACAATGTGTATTAGAAGCAAGCAAGTGAATCATTTACTATTTCAAATAAAACATACATACACAATCTATCTACACCTTCCATCGGAGTGACCTTGAAGAATTATCTTACCTTAAACATTGATCAATTTGCATGGTTTTTATTTGGTCTCAGAGCGGTGAAAATCCATCTCGTACATTTAGCTAATAATAAACTAAAAATATAAAAAATAACACCTGGCAACTTTTTCAAAAATATTCCATTCCAATTTCAAACATATTAAACGATCAACCGTACAGTCACGAACAAAAATCTGCAGCGAATATTATTTGATATAGGTACCCGAGAGTTAACACTCGGCTGCATTCATTCCGGGCTGATTGATAGAGTGATTGATTGGCACATGACGCGAGCACTCCCGATGTAATAGCCCAGTAAACAGGTTCGCGAATCGCGACCAAATACAACCTCTAAATTGAAATTATTTTTCGTGTATTAATATAGCTGGAATTGAAATTAGATTTTTTTTTGTTGTCAGATTTGAAATTAATGAAGTTACTTTATTTGAGGACGTTTTATGCTACGTAGTAGTGTTAGTTATTAATTTAGAAATGGTCAATTGATGATTTTGATAACTTTATATCGATGGCAAAAGGCTGATACGCCGATGAATGATATTGTTTCCAATCCTTTAGTGAGTGTAAACTTATGATATGTGTTCATAGCTGCCGTATTTTTACCGACACTCACATAATTTATAATAAGTCTATGTTAAAATACTCTATATACATCACCCCATTGAGAACTTTCCGTTATGAAATAAGTAAGTAGAAGTCTACGCCCCAATGACACACACACACACATATTTGACAACTTCCTTGCACCCGAAACACACAAACAATCACACATCCATACTCAATAACGCTTCGCAACAGCATCTTTACAAGTCATTAGACGTGCCACCCCTTCCCCTCGTACCCACCTCACTCCGAGGGCCCCCGCACCCGTTTGTAATTAACTGAGGGCCATAAATTGACCGTAACTGTCATATCATATTGATTTAGTCCCGTGAGCGTACCTACGCCTTGCTCCGAGTTTTCAGCCTCACTGGGGTAGGGGAAAAATTAAAATTGTTTGGATTGACGCTATCGGGGTGCGGTGTATCAGGGCATAATATTCATGTTAGAGCTTCATTCATTCTCTGAACACAGGCAAGTGTGCAAGTCTTCAAACTAACCAATTCAATATGTGCGAGTTCAGTATCGACGGTTACTGAAACGACTGTTTGTCTGTTTTTGAAAGATTCACTCACTTAATCAGACGCCACCGACAAATTAAACGAAGTACTTAATACAAAAATTACAATTATCTAATTTTATTTTTGTAACGTCTATTGAAACAGGTTCATTCATTCTTTCAGGCATTCCATTCATAACAACTAATTAATCGCATCCAACGTTTCAATTGCATAACAGAATTCCGTAATAAAATAAACATTGCTTAATTTAAAAATGGTTGAAAATCAAACGTGATACGATTCATTTTAATCATATCCTCATACAAAAAAAAAACATATCGTATGCACATACATACGTCCATGCCCACACATAGCTGTGAATGAAGTGAAGACAGCATTATTACCACTTTGCAACGATTGAGACTGTCAAAACAACGCTAACTAGCGAAATCGAACAACATTTGGCCGGCGGATGATAGAAAACAAACATTTACTTGCCATTCTTAAACAGATGATCCGATTCAACAAACATTATTGAACGAATTTACGAGCCATCGAGATCAAAGTCGTAATACAAAAATATCTACAGCAATCAAGAGGGGGGCTTTAGTTTCTTATGCTCTGTGCTTAAAGAGCAATTTTGTGCGTGAGATTACTCTGATGAGTGTGGATGCAAATTTGGGCGCCATGTTTTTTTACGCGCCAACAATCGCGCGCACAGTGTTGCCGCATCGAAGCCCCTTTTTTCTACCGTAAGTTCCTGATAGCGCCTGATTCCTGATTCTGATTGTGAAGCATTCTGTTCTTTGATTGTGTAATATTTTAGAGGCGTTCTCGATATTTCGATGATTGGTACCGACGATGGTTGATCAAAGACAGCCTGTTATTCAGCCTTGATGTGTGAAAGATTAATACGTTTTTACAAATATCTGAACGTTTGTTTGGACAATCATTTCATAGCTGATATGAAACTTTGCAACTGGCTCGATGACATGATTCAATCTTTATCTGTGATTCGTAGATATTTATATAGACGTACAAACATTTAGAATTTGTTTCCTGTGATTAGTAACATCCTAACATACCATCACCATACCGAATGAGATTCTCGAACAGTTCTGCGGTATCTTTTAAGCCCCATGCAATAGGGGCAAGCCTATTATCATTGCGATCGGAAACAGTTGCAATTTCCGAGCTGCTACTGAGAATGGCAATAGAAAAGTTCGACAATACTTTGATCGACTATAAAATCGAACCTAATACGTCACGCTCAACAGCCCCAGGTGCAACTATTAACCCAATGAGGGCTTATATTGTCATTGGCTTCCAGCCTAACCGGACAGAATGCATATAACTTATATCAAACAAAAAAGTAAATACTAATGACACTATCTATTTATTTAAAAATAAATTATGCATAAAGAGTACAGGGGCGGACTTAAAGAATATTATTATTATTCTTAATTATTCTTCTAATTATTTTAAAATGACATATCTTGATCTATTTTTGTAATAATATTTTGAAAATATAATACCGAATTGCATAAACACATCATTTTGCATAACACGGTGTTTATGAGATATTTATCTCATCTGTTATCTGTATTGGTCAAATTTAAAGCCGTCAATCATGTTTTTCAGTGTGTTAAGATTATTTTCGATTTATAAGATAAAACACAATAACATAAAGGAAGTATATATTTACCAAATTTCTTCCACGTTTTCTTGCAAGAATGTTTCTTTTGCAAAATGACAATGAGTTTTATTAACTATGCCGCTTTAAATTTATAAAAGATAAACAATTTAAATATATTTTTGTTTCAATTAAGTTTTCCCAAAACTAAAATCCGTCGCTGGTCTCTTAAGCACACAGATTTAAAGCCATTTTTAAGAAGACCCATTATCGTTAGACATAATTTTGAAGTGAGATTGAGAAGTATCTTTGTAACTATGTAATTGGGCAACAGGCTTATGTATTGTGATCAAGTTTCAGTTAGACATAATATACAACTACCGTGGCCGAGTCCTTACCTTACCTACGCCCGTTTTGACAGCGGCCATTAGAAAAAAACGGGTTTTATTTATCGCCCCACTAAAATTCCTAGTGATTTCACATCTAGGTAACTTATCTTATAAATCGTGAAATGTGTCAATTAACTCCAGTTTAATGTCGTATTTATGTTAATACATGTCTGACGGACATTTTTGGGCATACACAAAAAGAGGCAGGATGCGACCCGACTGAGTACATTTGGGTATTTTTAAATGTCACACGAGTTTAAATAAGTGCTGCGGCTTGAACTCGTGTGAAGGTTGATTGATTGCTTGATTGACTTTTAGCATTCGGAGGTTATCGGTTTTCGTGCCGAAACAAAAATGTCATTGCTTTTTTAAAGCTTAATCAAACATTACTTATAAAAAATATTAATGTTTCAGTCCAACGATAAAATAGTAGCAAAAACTCCCAATTAATTGCTATTTAAAGAAACGTAAAGTCATTAATTTAACATAAAATTATTTTAATTTATCATTTCTTTAATAACCATCAAACGAATTCACGAATCAACTTAGGAGCTGTCAAAATTTATGTATATTGCGACCATTTGTGTAATATGAAAGAATTAGTATGAGCTTAGCAACAAAACTGATTATTAATAAAAATTCAAATTTCAATTACTACTTACGTCGATGGATGTCATAAAAATAATATAAATAACGTAATATAAATTATTGGAGTATCGAGAAACATCATAGCGATGGTGGTAAACATAAAAACTTTTCTGTTAATACATTCTTGATTATCAAACCGTGGGACTGTTTGTATGTTATTTATGTATCGTGCTTCAGTTAACGCATTGATCGGTCTTAGAATCGCCGTAAATTTTAATGACGAAATCCAAAAACAAACTCTTTTTTTATAATTAAACATCAATACGTATGAATAATGGGACCAGTCCGAGCAACTAGTACCAATAACGCGAATATAAATAAATATTACTTAACCATTCGAAATAAATATGGCGGATGATTTATGGCGTTATTGACATTGGGTGCGCGGGCGCAGGCGGCCATCTTGCCAGCTAATTGCCAGTCTGTCATTAAATCAGTCACGCATCGGCTATAGACGGACGTTCGAATATTTGTTTTGTGGCGACACCTTGGCAAATTTACATTTTTTATTGTATTTGATCTTAAATGACTTTCAACTCGTCAGGCCAATCGCTCTGGTGGTCTATACAAATATAATAAAGAAGGAGAAACGCCTCTTTAACTACGTCATTTTTGCATATTTATCAATGGAAAATTAGTAATAAAACAAGCTAACCCCAATTCAAGACAAATACTCGTATTAACCATACTAGTATGATGAAAGAAGTGTAAAATAAAATAGGACCTGACTCCTGACATCTGTATTCAGCAAAACATTGCTTATACATGAAACTTCTCATCAGCAAACTTCCACCATCGTTTGTCTGCGCATTCGGTTGCAGAGAAGCTATCCCCCGTGAACACAAACAACCAAATTCTTCCCAAGAGACAAGCATGGGGTTCATCTTGAAGGGGCGTGAAAAGAGTTTTAGGTTTTAAAGGGTCGGCTACGCGAGCGTGCCCCTTTAGAACGTCCATAGGCTAAAAGTAAGGGATGGAAGATATGCTTGTTCTCTCTTTAGTGGCGTAAAAATATAGTTAACTGATAATTATCAAAATTGTATACTTGGATAATACGGGTTACCGATTACCTGCATCTGTTAAAGAGGTGACTCTATCCCTCGTAGTCAACAATTTTTCCTAGAAAACTCATACCGTATTCGTGAAAAATAATTCCTTTTTTTGTAGGTCCAGATGTAGACAGACCACATTTATCTAACGTATGAATAGTCGTTTTATTTCACATTTAAGTTATTGGTACCTATATTTAATTAAGAGACACTGGAGTGGCGTAGGTGTTTGGATTTTAAAAGAGTGTCAATGGAGTTTCTTTCCGGATTTTTCTCCATAGGATCAACTTTTTGGAACCGTGCAACTAGAGTCAGTAACGTTTCATAAACGCTTGTGAAAGCTTATTTAAAATAAAAGTATAATTTGGATCATCATCTTCTTGCCCTTTTTCCCAATTTATTTGGGGTCGGAGCAGCATGTCCTTTTTTTCCATTCATTCTTTTTAGTCGTCTTTCGACTCAATAATTGTCCACTATTGAATGCTATAATCCTTGTATTGTTACTGTAGACTAGACATGGATAAAGTACTAAACATTGAGCACCGCCGTGCATACAGACATTTTTTTTTAATTTGTCTGTGATAGGTACCTATCTACCTATCTGCAACCCAATTTCGGGCAATTACAATATTGTAAGGCTGTAAGGATTTGAACGAGTATTAACCGTAAACATTAAAAATAGTTTGTTTGGGTATCTTCTGAAATCAAATTTAATAAGAAGGTAAGAGTAGACTGCCTCGTCTACTCTTCGCGATTCTACTCTTCTCTTCGCGTCGCGATTGGGACCACTAGACTAACTGCCTCGTTAGTCTAGTGGTCCCAATCGCGACTGCTACGCTAGAGGTTTTGGGTTCGATCCCCAGGTCGAGCAGTGTTATTGGGTTTTTCTATGAAATTCTCAGTAACAGCTCGGAGTCTGGATATGTGCCCGGTGAATGGCAATAGGCTCGCCCCCTATTACATGGGACCTAAACATACCGGCGAACTGTGGGTGTACATTAAGTGAACCTCCGCCTAACCCTTCGAGGAATAAAGGCGTGATGGTATGTATGTGGTAAGAGTAGTTCTGAATAACCCTGTCGGTATATGATATTTTAAATATTACTGCTATAATTTACATTAATTTGCCTTATTTTAATGTCAAATATTCGCGTATAGCATCAAGTATCAGAAAGCCTTGCAAGTATCAGAATTCAAGAATAGAATCATCTCAATCTATGACATTATCTAGATACAATAATGTCATTGGGTATGTAAGTATATTAATTTCGTCTATTGTATTGTTGTCTTTGGTACTGTTAAGGTCATCTGACGTGGGTGTCTGTACTTTGTGATTAAGCATGGTATTAAAAGGCATTTCAATATTACGAACGATATCCTACGGGTAATCGTAATCTACTTCTTGTTACTCATAGATAAAGGTAACAAGTCTCTATGTCTCGTGTCTTTTGTCATCTTGACAAAAACAAAGGAAGAAATCAAATCAAATAGGCATTACAATTTTAGTTTTTGTCTCTTTGATGCCATTATACTTAACAACACTGTAGTTCATCTGATGGTCTTTGTATACGAAAAATGCAAGATTGGATTATAATATAATAATCGTGGTTACAAAAAGTATGGATAAATTAAATAAATAACCTAAATTGAACCAATCATTAAAAATAAATGAGTGTAACATAGTTTCATCAGTATGCTTTGCTATGGTGAATGGTGAATATTATTTCTAAATGTATTAACATCAAAATAGTACACAAACAAAACATGTCACTGTTTTTCCATTTCATGAATACGCTTTAAGCTTAGGTACCTACGCAATTTCTAAATTAGCACGATGGTTCAAAATAACTTCACGCTATATTATGGATGGACTCTATAAATAGATGGTTCCTCTCTCAAGAGTTCAGTCATCAGGTGGATTCCGATATCATTGTAAGTACCTAAGAGATATTGTATATTTACTGAAATATTTGTGTTAAACAATCAATAAACAATGTTATTATTTTTATAATCTATTTTATTTCACGCCCGTAACGTCTCCCTATGACCAGAATAAAAGATCTTTCATTGTATCTATAATATAGTTATAGGTCCCTACTTTGAGAGTTAATATAAGTACCTAATAATAATTCAAATTTAATTAATTTAATAATAATTAAATATTATTGCCATTGAATTACTGATTAATGACGAAATCTAAATGTAAAAAGTATAAGCCTGCTATCTTCTTAACATTATTTTGCGAGTTCCCTAAAGGGCATCCCCTAAGAAAGGATTAAGAGAAATTTATTGCGATTGGGAAAAACTAATAGAGGTAATTGCGCTTTACACCGATATCTAGTATCTCTAGAATAGGTATAGGCATTCCATCAAAATTACAATAGCTACCATACATTTAGTTATTTTATTTAAACTCCAGCATAAGCGATGAATACAGTAAGAAATACTTATTAAAGGTGAAGATCAATACCCGCCGACGAATGCGAAGATAGGACAATATTTTATAATATATAATTGTGAAATAATAATATCTTACTGATAAAATTTAATTTATGAGTTGGATTATCGATGCGCCTCAGAGGACCACTTCGGAAGCACTGCTAAAGTTTTACTGGAAACACTAATAGTCTAAGAAACAGAAAAAGTACATAGTTATATAACTATGTACTTCGCTATGTACTATGTATGTACTTCATCTACCTATGTACCATATTATAAGTACATAACAGGTACAAATTATTATTATATACTAAAACTAATTGCAATAATCGCAGTAGGTACTAAAAGTATCGCTATAACTATATGATTGATAAAATTTCGGATGTTCGGATGGCTATTTAAGAAATATGAAAATTGACAGCTGAGAACCAAAAAGATGTTGTTACATTATTTATTTATTTTTCTTTTCCATTCCTCAAAAAACTACATAACATAACATAACATAACATACCATCACGCCTGTATTCCCCGAAGGGTTAGGCAGAGGTGCACTTAATGTACACCCACAGTTCGCCGGTATGTTTTGGGTCCCATGTAATAGGGGGCGAGCCTATTGCCATTCACCGGGCACAAATCCAGACTCCGAGCTGCTACTGAGAATTTCATAGAAAAACTCAATAACACTTTGCTCGACCTGGGGATCGAACCCAAGACCTCTAGCGTAGCAGTCGCGATTGGGACCACTAGACCAACGAGGCAGTCAAAAAAACTACATGATTATTAAAAATTGTATCCCAAAAACTGAAGAATAAATATGAAATATTGTCGACTATAAACAAGTCAAAGTTATGGTGTATCTAGCAGATGTCGCGTCACATGGTGTCTATAAATTTAACTTGTCGTATTCAAAATGCCGGGTTCAAATTGTTTCATATTATACCCATAAATGATAATAATATATTTTATATCAGGAATGTTTTGATGTAGTGTATTAAAAAAGTGTTGTTTTTAGATATTTAGGTGTAGATAGATAATTAATATACCAAACAACATACCATCACGCGCACAAAAGGCAAAGGTGTACATAATAAAATTACAAGTAAATTTTATATAAAAAAATAACGTTACTATAATTTAATCCTCTCTTGGATACTTGTTGTTGTAAAATTCGATGAGTTTATAGTATGCTATGACTGCAAACCGGGATAATAAGCCTGTCTCTTGTTGGGTGCCAATCAATGGATAAAAATAAACATTAGTTTTTATAGTAAATTTCATATACAACATAAACAGTTACACTGTTGCAATTAGTGTTTTTGTTTCAATTTATAATGACGACTTTTGGATTCATTAATTTTGGTATAATGATCCTCCCCTCATTCCTTAATTATTTTACCTTTATTAGGCTTAAACAGAGTGAAATTTTGTGTAATCGTAAACACTAGACTTTATTATAAGTGTTGACTAGTGCCATTAATTTGAAAAAAATATAAATTGATGATGGAAGTATTAATTAATACCAATCAATACCTAAGTTCAAATAAAATCTATTAGAAAATAGTGTAACCATATCTACACAGAATATCTGAAACTAACAAGCATTTTAAATAGTGTTAGAACTATGTATTTATTGTATTGTATATTGTATTTTTAATCTGATTGTTTAAATTTAATGATTAATCCAATATTTTTTTATATAGGTATATTAATTTCACGCAACCGTATTCCATCACCGACCGTATTGTCGACATAATATCAGGTAGTTAAACTGAGTTAGTTATTATGCAATCAGACAATGAAATAGGTTTGTTGTAAGGTGAATATTAGGCCCTAAATAAAAAAATGTTTACCTACTAGATAACTGTCACTTAATGACTTAAAGAAAACGTACTTCTGACGAGACCAATATTCAAATATTATTTGGAAGTTTAAACCAAATAAATAAAAACCAACAATGTTAATTTACTGCAGGTGCACTTAAATTTTCCATTATGCATAAATAATAATTAAAAATTGAATCGTTCTCAATCAATTAGGTATTAATCATTCATGATTGCAACATTAGCAATAAAGCTTTATTATTGACACCTATTGTATTATTATTTATTGCATCTGATCGTCAGGTAATACTGCATCCGTGACGTCAATCATTGTTACGTCAGATTTTTAATAATGCATGTTTAGAGGCACGTTTTTCCATTCTCAATTAAGTTTTACATAACGATGTTGTTTTACACATTTAAAATGTTTATTATGTGAAAGAAGAATAACTTCCTAATAAATATTGAAGACGTGAAAAAATATTGTTCTTGTTCTCATGTCACTGAAATTCTGCAAATTTAATAGATAATGGTAATATAAGCGGATGTTTTAACGGTGCGCCTCAAAGGACCACTTCTGTGGCTCTTCTAAATCTTTCCAGTAAAACTGAAGGGACCAATGTCAAATATTTGAATAGTACCTATACTTTTAAATACACAAATGAGAAAAAGTCAAGGTAGTTTTTTTTATTAATTGATTATAATAAATAAAATACCTGTATCAGACCTTTTTTTAGATTATAAACAATGTGTGTTTTCTGAATGCCTTTTAACTCTTCAAATTCCATATTATAGACACAATGCAAACCTATAGTTTTGGTCTCATGAGATCGTTACGGGCGACACTGCATTAAAAAAAATACTTTTCATTGTTTTTTTAATTATAGTTAGGTCATACCGTAAGAGGTAGTAGGCAGTTATAATTAAAGCTGACTTCAATTATGGTGAAGACTAAAATTTTAAACTGTTTCAAACGTTAAGTAATTAATATTTTTACTTCTCAACATGAAGTAGGTATAACAAAAATATCTTGATAAATCTTAGTATACTTACGTAATATTTTATTTCCTTTTTAATTAATAAGGAATTTCTTGTTTACATTACTGCAGTAATTTCTGGTATTATAATAGTTTATGGAATTTAATAAAATTCATTTTATGAAATAGGTACCCCACATTCCTAACCGCCTATCGCCGTCTAAAATAAACACCCACATTCGATCAAATAATAATTGCAGCAATAAGTTTTTCCTCAAATTTGCAATAGGCATATTGTGTTTTCCAAAATGTCTTTATGTACACAATGTTTATGATGCGGTGTCCCGCTCTATCGCTCCGCCCCCTGCCCCGCACGCCTGTCCCCCTCCCCCTCCGCTCCAGCATAGACGCGTTGCAGACGCTCGGGGCGCGCGCCACTCGACTATTTAAAATGACGACTGTGTGCATTGCTTTACAAAAATAAAGATGGCGGACTGGGGAAAAGGACGCCAGTGGATGCAAAAATATTGGACGTTTCTTTTGTGGTTTGTTGCTTTAACTACTCCTATGAGGGTTAAATCTGGAAGATGCAAAACAAATGCAGAAGTATTCTTTGAAGTTATATAACTCTTGACATGAGTAAACTTGACTTGAAAAATAGATTAATAGGCACCTACCACCCGACTAGGTATGCAGCTTACATGGGTCAAATCAGTTTTGTGACTGAGAGGTAAAATATAGATGATTTTTTTTCCATAAATGTACCTATTACTGAATAAGTAGTTATATAAGTAGAAAAGTAAGATACTACACCAAATTTCTAAGTTAACACAATATCTACCTAAGTTGACAAAATCAGTTCTGCCTTTTTTTTACTTTTAGCGGGTTCTACTGTCTTCCTTTGGTGTCCATTAAATGTGGTTCCAATTTAGGCAATTTCATTAATTTTTCTATAGTTTATAGTACATAGTACGTACCATGGAAAAATATTTCCTTACATGCTAAGAAAGTAATGTCTTTGAAATAGCTGCAACAACTTTTTGATAACTTTTTCCGACCCCTTTTAGTCGTTTGAAACTGTTTTCAGAATTATACAACAACTCTGAAAGCTTGTTTGCAATATAGAAAAACTATATTTTTGTCAATGTAAAGCGTTTATGTAACATTTTTCCGAGTAGTTTTTCCTTTGTTACAGCTTTTTTATCAGCAAACGCCCGGCACAGTACCATCGCGGGCCGTCGCCGCATTCTCACTGAATTCAGCAGCCGTCACAAAGTTTTCAGTGCCCACAACGCATTGTGAAACTTAACTGTATTACTCGAAACTATGTATTTTATATAAATATACGATATCTGGTACATGTATTTCAAAGAAACAACATAAAATATTTGAAAAATTTGTTAAAAAGCGTTACAAGTTGAGTAAAATTTTAATATAGTGTTAGCATTTTTGTTTGACATGTATACTCTAAGTATGCTCACCTTCGTTTTCCAATGAATATTCTTATTTGACAGACAATAAGAACACCGTTCCACCTGTCACAACGAGCACCTAAGCAAGCAATGCCACTCGAGACCCTCTCATATAACCATTGTTTTCTAAACTTCTATTTGTTTTTGAAATACGTGAAACGAATTCCTCAGCACATCAAACACTAAGTACGATGTCGTTGAACCTCTTTCCAATCCATCAATAGTAAACTTAAACAAATCAGCCGTATTTGAACAGATGGGCTGCGACGGTGTGTCGGTCGAGTAAATACGTATACAATGCTTACTGGAATCGCACAGCGTGGGTCACTTCACACAAATAACTGGCACTAAGTTAACTGGACACAATATTTGGCACAGCACGTGAACATGTCATTGGATCGTTTGCGCGAGTATCGTGGTGTGTTTACGCGGGCGAGAGCGAGCGCGGGTGGCGATGCGGTTACGTCGCGCGCCGCGGCCGGAATGACGCGCGGAGTGGCCGCCCGCTGACGACAGCGCCACGCGGAGCTCAACAGAACTAGCGCACTCAATCAAACGTCCAGCCCGTGATAAGATGCAACTGCTTTTTTGCAACGTATTGCATTCTTATTGAGATTATTTATTGTACTTAATAAAATGGTTGGTTATTATGAATGTTGTATTTATATGAAGTTATTTGTTAATTTTAAGGAAAATTATTAATAGTCTAATAAGAAACACGTACATACCTCAAAAGTCTATTAACTTGGTTGATACCACTTATTGTAGGTACCTACTTATCTCAACTCTGATCCAACCCTGCATCAACGACATTTTCAGAAATTTTATTTTTTTTATTTTTGCGAATCGTACAATACCATTAAATATGTTTTTAAAACAAAACGATTTAGATTCCTGAAACAGAAACAAACCTCTTCAAAAAACCTGTACATGTCAAAACATTGCAAAAAGTCAGTGGGTCTGACGTGACCTTGCAGCGTGCAGGCGGGCGCGCGTGCATGTCGCCGTCCCGCTCGCGGGGCGCGGCACTAGGCCCCGCCCGCCGCCCCCCGCCCACCGCACCGCGCCGCCTTTTACCTTTTTGCTGCTAACTCACTTTCGTTACGAGTTTTACCTACGTTACTTTGCAATGTTTTATTAAAATAAAAATTATAAACTAATTTAGTTTTTGATATATTATTTTAATTATTGATACCTAGATTTTTATTTTTTGCTTTAAACATTTTCAAATATGCGCTAAGCTGTGGATTTGCTTCTGCTGGTGTGTCATTCTGAAGAATTTCTTAAGAAGTATTTCTAATTGAGTATTTCTACCTTAAAAAAACACTATTACCATTACCTTATCAAGTGTACCTACTACTTACTTATGCATTCCTAAAGGTTTATCATGATCTACATCAATATCATTATCATGCAACAGGGGGCGAACATCGATTAAAATATTAATTAAATTAAAAATAATTTACACATGAGATTTGTTAGATACACATCTAATAATGATAAAAAGTTTGCACATTCACGCATCTTTCTAAAAAGACTTCAAGGTAGGTACACAATAAAAAATTCATATTTAAGTACATTATGTTCTCACATAACATTACCGGCAAATTTTACATAACAGCATGGTCCCATACATATCACTTTAATACTATAGAAATAAGGACGAAAGTCGAAAAAAACAATAAAATATTAATAATAGCTCGAAAGACGCGTAATTTTACGATCGGAATCATAAAAATCCGATTTTTTCGTCAATATAATTTTATTTGTATTTAAATGCGCTTATTAAACAAAGATCTGGTTTTCAGATTTTTACGAACGATTTTGACGAAGTTCTGATAAACCTAAGTGATCAAAAGTGAGATTTTATAGTGTCTTTTAATGTGATTGGTCCTTTGGTCCGCAGAACGAAGTCCTCTGGTTACCATACTACGGTATCTTCAAATTTGAATAAACTTAGTACTTACCTTCTTAATCTAGTAGCAACCTATTTAAAGACATCATATTTTAGGATAAAATCTTCCTTGTACGTAATAGGTTTCCTTGAAACAAAATGGTTAACCCCTCTTTAACTTTGGTTGATGGCTAATTTCTACTAATGATTTATTATTTAATACTGATCGCACCTGATGGTAAAAATCATCTTTGTACCGACAAGTGGCTATTGAATATTATTTTTCAGGATTTTGCCTAGTACCTAGGTACCTATTTACTAAGAAATTAAAATACACACTATACCGTGGACATTTACGGCCTTTTATGATAGGTAAGTAGTACCTTAAATGAAGGTCTCCGTCATACCCTCCGCTACAAAACAAAATTATGGGTAGGTAAGTAGGTATAACTTATGTAGTCATACAAAGTTATATTCAAATAATAAACCTTTCATACAAGTATGATAATGTATAGTATAATTCATACATTTTAAAACATCTCTTCTACAAACGACCCATAAATACATAAACGATTTACTTAACAACTACTTAGGATTACATTCCTAACACACTTACCTATCTATTTAATTTATGTAAATTAATAATATGCAACCAAATATTAATACAATTATTTATTGACATACCTCAACATCTTTACTACAACTGTCATAATTTCATAAAATATAAATAATATGTCTATATCCAAATAGGAAGGGCCACGTACCTATCAATTTATATTTTTTTGTCAACTAATTAATAAAGTTATTTGTATGCACCATTTAATTATTTTAAAATTATATTGTACCTGCGGCTTCGCTCGCATTATTGATTTTGTCAATAAATTCTGGTCAATAAAAAGAGTAAGCCTAAGTATAACCGACTCCAGGGTAACATCTATGTCTGTATCAAAATTGATCAAAATCGGCTTAGCGATTTAGACCTGAAAACGATACAAACTCATTGTCGCATTTGCAACATTAGTAAGGATTTATAAAATTATAGAAAAAGTATAAGTAATCACATTTTATCTACTTCGCCAGATATTAAAAGGCGATAATTATTATGTTTGTATGTCTCTAATAATATAACCTTAACCTCGACTTTCCTGTAATTTTACGTAAAGTAGATGGTATTATTTATTTATTATTTATATCCCAAATAGCTTAGCAATGTTGATTCAAAACATTGTTTTTATTTAGTAAATAATTTTCTTTTCATTGCCTATTCCTACGAACAAAATATTAGTATAGGTAGGTGTGCAAAAATGGTATTTATTTCAATGCCTTTTACTTATCTACATAGTCTTGCCTCAATCACCATCACAACTGGTACCCTCCCGTCAAACCTCACAATAAACCGTCCTCTTTATCCATCCCCCGCTGAGTAGCACCGCAGCTAAATATACACACGATTATTATCATCATAAATTTTAATATGTATGATAAGTTTTAAAAAATCGGATCTTCTCATAACGAACACAGTTTATGTTGATTCCTGACGTGTTGGCAACATTTGATTGCGACTTAATCGCCCCGCGTTTGAGGGTTAGGGGTTAACGAACTTGTATAAATCTGTTTTTGTCAAGGGACTGCCGTTGTTTGGCATTTTGGTTTTTGGAATTGTTCATTTCAGAAAATAACGTCGGTCATCATATTTTCTCATTAACTTTGTTCTCATCTATAGGTACGAGTGCATTGGAACTACACTATTTCATTATAGTGACGTATTAATGATTCATACTAATATCGTCTTTGAAGCTAGACTAGCTAAGGTGAGTAGATACAAAACACCAAAGCTTCGCCGTATAATTTATATACCTAATTTGTTATATCACTAACCTAAACTAACATTAAATTGCTTTGTTGATAATTTTATTGAAATGATTAAGTCGAGCTAAAAAGCCTCTTATGCCTTTCAAACCTTAGATATATTTCTAAAATAAGTTCAATTAGTTTTAACTTCACATTTTTGTCTAGATAATTTGAAACCATCCAGGAAATTAAAGAAACTTCTACACACTTTTTGAATAATTCTTTGTTGCTGACCTTTATCAAATCGAAATACGGTTCCTGGTATCAATTATGTACTCGTGCAGTTACTCGTACTGATAATGGTTCAAGTAGTTAAGCTGGTTATTTTTTCTCTACTTACTTAAATGAGGTATAAATATCTATAATTAGCCTCAAATACTCTAAGAAATTTGAAATCTAGGAAGAATATTAGGGGATTATTTTCGTTACAAATATAATTTTAGATACAATATATTCCCATATTTAGGTTCGAACACCTTGCTGAGGTATCTAAGCGTCAAAATTTTGCCTCAAGGCGATAAAGTACTGACATTGAGCAGTGTTGTAATCCATCAAACTCAACATTGATAGCTTTATGTTTAACTTGAACTGACATATTAAGTTATTCTGTTATTCCAATACGACCTTCAACAATCCTAATTTTAGGTTAAAATTATCCTGTTGTTTTTTCCTTATTCGTCACTTAACAGGAGTAATCTAATGCATCTCCAACATTCAAGTTGAAGGCTACAGAGAGTTTTCAAATCACGAATTAGAAATAATTTATTAATATTACAATTAATTATCACTCCCTACAACGCTGAATAGCTAAATTCATCATAAAACAATCATCACGTTGGGGATTAAAAAGTGGAATCAATAATTATTGTTGTCATAGAGCCAGAAAAATCTACGTTTATGGCTTGCTATTTGAATAGGACCCTATAACTATTTGTATGGTGTTTGATTTGGCGTATATGAGAGCAAAAGCTGTTAATTGCCTAATCGATCTCTTATTATTAACATAAATTGCGACTTTCCGTCAAGTCGTTCGACGTTCCGAATAGATGTGAAACTGCGACAAGTCTGTATCCATGTATTCCTTGTCCTTTTGAAACGAATCTCAATGTATCTGTAACGGCATATAAAGTTCGTATACCCGTAGTGCACTAAATTTATATCCTCGATCCGGATCAACATTATAGGATAAGATACTCAAACTATTGTTGTCTTATTTTCGCTAATAAATAAACACGACACCCACAAAACTAATAAAATATAAATAAAAGCATGTAGGTTGTGTTTTACAACGTCGTAAACACACTTCCCGGGTTCAAATCTTAATGGTCACCCTCACACCTACACTTTCGTCCAATTTAAACTGAACGAATAAAATATGTATAAAGCAGTGTAATCGATATCGTAATCTGACACCAGACATACAAACAGACAAACAAGAGTGGCCGTCAATCAAAGCAATCAGTCAACGGTTTCATGACACGAACACACTCCAACAATCACCTGTACCACTGTCTCATCACGTAACTACTCTTGTAACAAGGTGATAAGAACCACATTCGTACAATAGGACCAAATTCTAGGTGTACCACAATAATGTCTATATGTAATTTCGGATCATAAAATTGGTAATTTTCGCGGTCTGCCATGTCTGCACTGTCATCACGCGGATCCTTTATGGCGCTAAATTATACAGGCTGCGCCGACGCACCGTTTTTCTTGCATTGAACCAGTTGCACGCAAATTGGGTTAGGTTTCGCATCGGTTGAAGACAATAATGATTGTCAATCGGGTCGGATTTTATTGTGATTTGATTATTTATGCTTTGTTTTTGAACGGATGCCTGTTTGTCGGCAGCCTTGCGTTTATTTTAAAGTTATAAAGTATGTACTAAAATGTTTTTAGTTGCGTCTGATTAATTCGAACAAGATAAACTTAGATCTATCCAAATCCCAATAGAAAGAACTCATACTAACAGCCAAAATCCGTTAAAAGAAAAAAATTTGTAAAAACGTTTATCGATAAATTTTGTTATAGTTATAACTGAATTTACACCTTACAATCATTATATATCACCCTAGTCCTCCAACTATCTCCTCAAGTATCCCAGAAAAACTTACAATACAAGGCAACCATTGACAATAAAAAATACCATCAAGCTTCATTTGCAAGCACCAAGTCAAGCGCATTTCCTCCATATGATAAATACAAATAAACCATATTTCCAATAATGCAACAGTTACTGGACTGTCGTACTGTCGGACTGAACACTGAACTTCTCGCAAAGGAAGCCGTGTCGGAAGGGTGAGTCGCGCTACATGCAACCCGGTTTTAATTACCCTTGCTTACCCCCCCTGCCCCTAGACCAGATAATAAATATGGTCTACTCACGCACTCATAGTAATGTAATTGATGAATGTGTACAAAGTTCAGAGCAGAATTAATTGGTAGTTTTGAAAAGTTGTTGACAATTTTTTATTAGGAACGACGAGGTTATATAGTAGTAGAAATGTTTTGCGATATACATTTATGTTAGAGAAAATATTTTTCCTCTTTAAAAATTGAGCTTTTTGACCAATTTTCTTGGTCAATCCAAAGAGGTATGACAACAAAATAACAAAGAGGAATTGACAAAAAAAAAATTGTCGAACTTTTTTTACCAGCTCATAGGTATAGAACTAAGGATCAAAGGACCACTAAAACTTACAATAACAAAGACTGTTTACAGTTACAACACATTAATAACGCATTTTAATTAGGTTAAAAACAATGTTCCTAAAAGAGTTATTCGATATAAAAAAAACTGAATATCAAACTGAGCAGTGTAATATCGACGGACGGTGATGGACGACGCGACGTAAGTGCGATGCACGTAACTAGTTAACGCTCCATGCGTCACCCGCTGTAATCATTGTACGAAATTAGGGACACCAAATAATAATCAGAACAGAGCAGGACATCAACATAATAGATCTCAGAAAGCAGCTAAGAAGAGAAATATCTATCATACATAATTACATACCCATAAACATGTCCGGCCTTACCATGTAATAAGCCATACCAGGGCCATAGAAGGGTTTAGCATGTAATAATCATGTCAGTACTCCAATAACATAAATTAACGGCAGTTTACTAACAGGATTCCCTTTAGATAAACAGTGTAGATAGATACGAAGAAAAGTTGTCTTGAAACATATTCGTGTATATGGTAATATGTTCATCAGAATTTACATAAATATGCTGTGACCTTCTGAAATCTGGAATATCCCTTAACAATCCAGAATCATGGCACCTCCACTAATAACCCACAGTATAGTCTAATGAAGCTTGCATATTCATTAGTGCCTGTCGAAAAACCACTAAGCTAGTAATAACGCGATCAGTCCAAACTGAAGATTTATATCAGTCGTAATTAAGAAATTATTTAGTTAGCTTACACCTGACTTACATGCTTGAATGATGATCCTGTATTGATGGGGAATTACGTTGTAAGGTTAATTGAGAGAAACTAGGATTCAAGATAAATGTGTAAGTATATCATGATACTTTATAGATAAAGGAGTGTAACGGAAATGGTATACCCCTTCACGACAAGATTAGTAGACTAACGGTTTATCATATTTTTACGCCCATATTCAAAGGAATTCAATAGTCTATCTCTGATACTTTTTACTATTGTATCTGCAAGACGTCACATAAATGTGTTGTGCATGTGCATGTGCATAGCACAAGGGCGCACAAAGGGCAAATTAAGGCTAAGAAAGACGAAGAAGGATGACAGTGTTTAAGTACGTAACGAGGACCAAACAGAAACCAGTCATACTCTTATATGGTAACTGACCCTCACCTCATCCTAACATACGCTCCAGAAAACAAAAACAAGTTAGCAAAAATGTGACTCACGAACGTATTCGCTACACTATAACACCACTAAATTCAGAAGCTTGTTAACCACTCACTGCGCTGATATTAGACGACACTTTCACTATTCCGGGTTATATCACGCACGCTAAGTTTGTAATGTAATTCTTAAATAATAATTACGTCATGTCAGCACAGCTGATGTGTTACTGTTTTTTGGATAATTGACTTCAGAATCGCATTTGTTTTTTAAACTTTTTCCGATAATTACTCCACAAGCTTAGTATGAGCGGTGGAAACATTTTCGTTTTTATTTTTCAAGCTAAATAGGAACACTATTTATACAACTAAGAATGCCAAGTAAAAAAATCAATTACAAGTTGCGCTAAAAAATGCTATATCACTGGGACTGATAATAATTAAAGAAATCCATTTATTGAACAAACAGCCTTTTTTGTTTGCGACTTTAAATACCTAGTCAATAAGGTTTAAGTGGCTCCTTATTTGCTAGATCTACAACGTATACTGTGATTCCATGACAGCAAATGACTCATATAAGTATGTAGTTTAACGTGAGCGTTACTTCCGAAAAAGACTCTCTCAAATAGTCTAGAGCCTTCGTTCAAGGCTGAGAGGTTTTATTTACAGACTTGTTTTATCATATTAGGATTGAAATATACCTACTGCCTGCCTGACTGCCTCGTTAGTCTAGTGGTCCCAATTGCGACTGCTACGCTAGAGGTCTTGGGTTCGATCCCCAGGTCGAGCAAAGTGTTATTGGTTTTTTTTATGAAATTCTCAGTAGCAGCTCGGAGTCTGGATTTGTGCCCGGTGAATGGCAATAGGCTCGCCTCCTATTACATGGGACCTAAACATACCGGCGAACTGTGGGTGTACATTAAGTACACCTCTGCCTAACCCTTCGGGGAATACAGGCGTGATGGTATGTTATATACCTACTTACGCTCTGATGGATGGATACAAGAACAAATCTGTCAGTAGACTTGCTTACTAGAGATTTTGATATTAGGTACATTATTGTTTCATATGAAAATTCGATCTCTAATTCTATTAGCTTTTTAAAAAGTATCGTTTTCAGAAGCTATCTCTAAATGTGTACAGTAAGTAATATTAATGGCTTATATACTTCACTTCCGCTGCAATGCAACAACATAAAATTTTTGGTCCTTCAGTCCGCAACCGTACGTCATCCGACGCGTAGGTGTGTCCCATTCAGTCAATTTATGAATGAGTTCATTTCGCTCAGTCATTCACTCGCACGCTAATGTCAAGGCCATAGCGACACCTACGGCACGAGATAAAATGTATTGTTGTAGAATACACAAAAATTGCTTCAAATATATTAGTGAATTTGCAAACACATCTTTATGCTCGCAAGATTTTATACGATCATCGTATGATGGTTATTGAATACTAATTTTATAATAATCAGTAACTAATTTTACGTCATGTGGTTGAAGATGGAAAATGAAAATGAATTTTTAGCTGGAAAAGCTAAGTAAGCAGAAGAAGTTAGATTACCTCATTATAATCGGCGTACTTAATTAACACAATGGTTTAACGCAATGGACGTGCAATTGGTTTTTATTGTGTACGCTACACAAAATAGTTGATTTCGGCTAAAAAACATTGGAACATCAGCATGCTAACAGCAACGCTGACGGCGTTAATAGGAATTCCCAATATAATAATATATGCTATTAGTTTTTTTTTTCAGTATCGTATGGGACAAATCCCTATTTAAGTGTATCTAACGCAGTTCGCTCACTCGGATCTGTAGGTTTAGAATGATTTTTATGCATGCACAAAATCATAAAACAAACCAATTTATTTTCAAAATAGTAACGGGTGCTTATTAATTTATATTTAATTTATTCGATTGTTTTCATTTACAAAATAATTGAGGATGTCACAATAACGAATGCGACGGTAATATATTTTATTTGTACATAATTAGGCGTGTGGCACACTGCGTCCCACGCGATAAAGCTAGCTTAAAGACAATAAAATGTGTGATGTATGCACACAGGAACGCGTTAGTTTGCACTAGTCCTTACAGTCGCAGTTGTTTTGTGGGTAGATGACATTATACAGACGTTTAATTTTTTATTTGACAGTTTGAAATTGTCATGTTACTTTTAGTCTATATTTAGGTATTTTTATGTTTTTCTTAGTTTATGAGCTGCGATGGGTTTCAATGAAAAAACTATAGTATATTCTGATTAGACTAACATGATCTGTGGACAGTTACGATTTTTATGTTTGCTGAAAAAATCAGTATATGAAGTATAAAAATTTGGCCAGCAAACACACAAGTTTATTCAATAAAAAAAGTTAGTCAACTAGTTTTCATTAGGTACTCTTTTTGGATTATTTTAATGAGTCCATTTAAAAAATAACATATAAAAATACAATTGAAATAAATAAGGACTGAATCTCACCTAATAACCCTTAAACGCGTTGTACGATCTAATGGAGGGCAATAAGTTGGCGCAAGTTAGCACCTCACTCCGGCTTGGATCCTGCGCGCGCGCATAATGTAGATAAATTGATCGCCTCAATCCCTTATTGGATTAATATATGGTAATATGTTCAGATCGCGATAGCCAGTGCCGAGTTACGATTAAACAGTTTTTATGTTAAGCCGCCATCTTTGTTCGCAGCGTCGGTATGTTGTTGTGGGCTGATGAGAGAGATAGAGCGGTTTTGAGATTACCTTGTTCATAAACCTATAATTAAATCAAACAAATGATATCCGCTAAGTATTTTTTAATCAGACAAAAAGATATTTTCATGCTTTTTCATGATGCTCTAAAAAGAGAATTTTATGAAACGAATGTTCAACCGCAAGTAGTATTTGAACCCGCTCCTACGTTTTTCCGAAATACATATTGATATGATTCAATTTAAACTTTACTCCATACACAGAAATTCTAAATTATATTACATATAAATTCGATATTCTGTGTATTTTATTACTGTTACAGCTTTTATAAGTCAATGTTTTAGATATTTAGTATTAGGTAGTGCCAGATTTCCTCATTGACAATAAAAAACATCAAGGAATTTCTTGAGAAAATGTTGTTTATAATCAATGAGTACGTAGGCACTACCTTACAATACTCGCTTCAGCCTATCATTTGAGCCACGCCATACGTGTTAATCATTCCGCTATGGTATTCGTGATTTTATGACAAGCCGCGGGTCTGCATAATGTGATGAGTTTTGTTCCTACTCAGTCGTCTGCCGAAACTATTTGCATTTGATAGCTGAGTGTTGCACCAAATTTCAGAAGATATTTGACGATTTGAAACGGGATATCTTTTTTTTTGTATTTCCAATGTCTTGAAGTCTGCTTCTAGTCTACCAGAACATCAAACCTAAACACTGCTGCAAACAAATATAATGATATAATAAAAACATCGACGAAGCACATTGTAGTATACTATGACGTGTTCAGCTCTGTATGAATAGATCAATGACAATACCACAGAAACAAGAACTGCCCGCGCGTAATTTTCAATTTAAAAAAAAAATGAGGAATGTTACCAGCCAGTAGATCTATAACACTGACTGGTAATTCCAAACTAGAGTACTGCAATGAGGTTAATAATATAATTAAGCCTCTTTACGTTCAATCTTAACATTAGACTGAACGATTTTTTTAAATTCAAAGACTGTCTTAAGTACTGTTAAACTAAACTACTAAATTACAATGAGAAAAAAGAAGAAAATGATCGTTTTCTTTCTCTTTTATACAATATATTTTCAATATCCTGATGCCAATTACTGTGGCGGAACCAATAAAAATATTGGGACGCGCTATTACTCATTAAACAATTATCTACTGGGATATTTTGTATTTTATTTAAGACCCTGTATCGAAAGACCAAAATGTATTGTTGCTTGTTTTTGTAGGTATCAATAGAAAGTGCGGAGATGATGTCAGAGGTCACTATATGTATAGTTGAAACAATGCCCATTCGTCTGTCCAGGGGGCACAGAAAACACATAGAACCAACAATAATAAAGACGGTATAATCGTGTCT
This sequence comes from Subacronicta megacephala, assembly GCA_958496365.1. NCBI lineage: Eukaryota > Metazoa > Arthropoda > Insecta > Lepidoptera > Noctuidae > Subacronicta > Subacronicta megacephala. The sequence continues at coordinate 15,631,905 of OY292517.1, forward strand.
CTTTAAGTTTTAATGTGCTGAATTGAAATTTATGTGTTATTTTTGGACCCCCGATTGTGTATTATATTGTTTATTTAATTTAGAAGTGAAAAAAAACATGTAGGATGAATAGCCAAGTATTTAGGTCAATGAAGATAGCTTTGGATTATTGTTTTAGTTTAGAAGAAATTTTGTAAGTATTTATAGTTACCAATTTTCTAAACAGAATATCACCTCTCCGACAAAGGTCAATTAGCAATGTTTAGGAAAGTAGACCTACCTATACCGAGCATATCTGCCAATCATAAACTATTAGTGATTGGTTAAATCACGGAAGAGATAAATAAGATTGGAATGGCCATGTGGGCGGGGCAGGCGCGCCACAGTTTCGATTAGACAATCATAACTCGCCCGAATCATACATTCGCCGCGTTTAGTGTGCTTAGGACTACTTCAGAGAACACAGCTCCGCTTTAAAATGCCTTGTTGTGTTATTCTTACGTGATAGACAAATTGTCAGACCTCCAGTATATAGCGAGGACGTATATCTTTCCGTCTGTAAGTCAAAAATAGCATTTATTTACAGAATAATTGGTAAAAACATAAAAATATACTGATCAATATGAAATTCCAAACATCAATCATATTATTGCAACAACTTACAAATAAAATGCATTGCCCGATGTGTTCGCGCTTAATCAACGCGATGTCGTAGTCCGCTTGCAATGTACTGCATGCATTGCGTTCTCTACACTTCAACCATGGCCGTTGTTCGTCGTTTACCGGGGTTGGCCGTGAGTGATGCCCGGCGTACATCTATCGATATCGAGGTGACCGTGTAGTTAAATAAAAGCATCGATAGAATTCTCAACTATATTTACGTTTGACAAAGATTATTTTTGAAATATTAAGTATAGGTACATTATATTTAATTGATGAGAGTATGTTTTTAGTTAGATGTAATTTATATTATATGAATCATTGAATGAATGAAGATGAAGCGGCATGTAGACCATTTGATTTTACTTAGATTTTAATACTGAATAGATACAATATAGTCTAGTCAAATACTATACCTACTATTTTATATATGTTTTAATATTTGATTCTATTCGATATATTATTTATGCAATAATTATAATAATGTTATGTATCTTTTTGTATTTTTTAGGCATTTTCCATTAAAAGATTATTAAGTTATTTTAGTGAAGGAAAAATACGACCGCGGGCAGGATTCGAACCTGCGTCTTCTGGTTAATTACACCAGACGCTAGGACCGAATCCTGCCCGCCGTCGAATTTTCCCTTCACTAAAATAACTTAATAATGTTATGTTTTAATTCTATTTATGTTAGGTTTCCCCCAATTGCTTAATGATTACGTTTTGTTCCAAGGACATAGTTTCTTTTAAATTAATTAATATTAAATAAAAATAGTTCTTGATTTTTATGTTTCCCTTTTACCCATTCAATATAAAAATACATAACAGACAGAATTTATCGATAAAAAATATCGGCTTTTCAAGCACTAGGGTATGCTTGTTGCGTGTGTGTGTCTTATGCCTACGGGTGCTTGGTGCTAGTGTGTGAACAAATTGCTGCCCACAGATTTATGTGTGTGTGATTTGATTGTGTGCGAAAAGCTTGTAAAGATAATGTTGCGTATGTTTGAGACTTGCAGTAGTGGGAGTAAAGCGGCGACACTGGTCCTAGTAAAAAATAGCAGCTAGGGCCATTCCAATCTTATTTATCTCTTCCGTGGGTTAAATATTCAAGCGTTACTGACAAAAAATCATAATCGAATTAGGACTCAAACTTAATTATTTGCTTGTCTGATTTGTTTGAGGGGACAAAATTATAGATATCTGCTTATATTATAATTATATCCGAAGATATTTAGGTGTACAGTAGTTTTTGGTTTAGTGATGATAAATATCTAGGTCAGGTAGGTCGGTCTAGGTTTGTTAAAATACCTATATTACGTATTTAGATTCGGAGCTATCTCAAATTTGGAAATGTTTCAAATATCAATAGACAGTTCCCCGTAACCGATGCGGTCCGCAAACATTTCCACACAAAAACAGGTAACGCTGATAAACGACTTGATACACTTTGTGCGGAATTCATGAATCCAATAAGAGATGCCAAAATAACCTCAAGAAAAAAAGAGGAAAGCTGAAGAAATATCCTTAAAGTTTGTTCAATAAACAAAGCGAGGCGAGATCGCAGGAAAAACGCTTTCGGGCCACATTGCAGCACATTTTATACAAACGATGACATAAATACTCATTTTCAGCAACAATATCCGATATTGAGTGAGGCCTGTCTTCCGAGGAATGAGCTGATACAATGTCGGCCAAAAATTGGGGTATAGCTTAATTTTTTTGTTCGGTGAACGTATCCGATATTTTCCTTTTCGATGTCGTAAATTTTTTGGCGATTGCGCCATGAATATGCGATGGAGGCTGCCCGTGTTCTATTTTTGAATTATTTACTCATACTATAGAAAAAAAACTAGCTTATCTCATGTAAAAAAAATTAAAATGCTCATTTTCTTTTACATTAATTTGTTTTCGAGAACCATTTGTCATAATAGTTATATATTCTTTATTTTAATTAATTTTATACTATACTTTTTTCTTCAAAAAGCTTTGCCTTCGGTGTACCTATATTTTCGGTCCGCCAGTGTATTCATTCATGTTTATTCACTGCCTCGAGCCATCCTATACATTTATCGGTTTGCATCCCGAACCTACGTGGAATATACTGGCCTAGCAATGAGTCTTATTCGTCATACATTTAACTCCACACATACGCGATAACTTAGAAAACTTACTGGTGGAAGTGGAAAATATGAGTGACGGAGCAAATGTGTATGCGAATTATTTAGTGGTAGATTGCTTGTTGTAGGAAAACTTGGAGTGAAGTATACCATTCCTACCTAGTAGCAGAAAATATTGAGATGAAATTCACTAGTAATTTCATAAAGCGATTTCAGGTATTAAAAAGGTTCAGGTATTAAGCATAGTTCGACAGATCGATGTTACAAGATATTCTCCTTATCTAAGAAACCATGTTAACCGTAAACAGTTTGATATTGTAGTTACATCGAAAACAATAATTGGTATAAAATAAAGTTAATGATGAGAGACGTCGAGAGTTGAAGCTGAGCGTACCTATCCTAGAAAAATGATGGCTACTATTAATGAAAAATCAGAAAATGATATTTTGGGAGTATAAAACATAACACACATCCAAAATAATGAACATATATAAAGCTATCACAAATATAAAATAAACTTTGAACACCGAACCAACATCACGCACAGTAGGTCCCTGTGTGTGATGCTGGTTCGGTGTTCAAAGTTTATTTAACGAGTATAAATTCTGTACTTGTCGTACAAATAGTCCTCAGTATTGGTGTTACCATCGGTTTACCCGTGTATCGAAAAACAACAACAGGCGCCCGGCATCCCTTATTACTATTTCGTCTCCGTTCCCGACACTCCGTGCAAGGTGTCGTATTAGATACAAAAAATCTTAGTCCTTTTTAATGTCTGCATCATCTACACTGCAATAGTTCTTCATTATTATCCAAAGCCTGGCTTCATTTACTACTGGGAATAGTTCTCCCTCAGTTTCTGCCATTCGTCGTGCCGTTCTTCACCGAACTATTTCACCTTTTTTAAATAGGTACGCCAGACTACCTAAATATGCACTTTCTCGCTCTTAGCGATAAAGCCAAAAAGATATGTTTATTAAATTTTACTAAAATCAAATAAAAGCTTAATACTGATGCAATCATAAGCGTTTAGCTTTGTGACAATAGAAAAATAATTAGTTAATCGTACCCATTTCGCAAGGGTCCAATAAATTATAACATTAATTCGTTTTATTTTCAAATAAAAAAAAAATGCGCTTTAAATATTCCATGCTAATTGAGAACGTTATGTTCACTCAGAGGCTACGTGGATTATATTCAAAAGAGCTAAGACTATATATTGAACTATAGACTATTTATAGAATATTATCTATCACAATACCGCCATGCGGCAACGGGAAACGCACGACACATATATGATTTACTCTGCAGTTTTTCCATCAGTGAGTATCACAAGCATGCAATGATTGACAGCTAAATGATCGTACGGTCCCACAGTTGCGCATGAGTGGTGTTGTACGTCAAAGTCAGGCGCATCCGGGCGGCGAGATAATCTCACGCTACACCGTTACCGCAATAAATGATAGGTTTAAGATATTTTTGCAACACGTAAGTACGTTTATTCATATACAGGGTGGAAGGGACATCGACGCCCATCCGCTTACCACGAATTCAGTACATGATTTTGGACGCCCTTGCGTTGATATTTTTCGTCGGTTATGAAAAAAAAATCAATTTTTCATACAAAAGGCAATACCTACACGGTCAAAATGTATGGAACAGCTGTATATACATATATATAGGTATGTAAAATTTTATATTACTTCTTAACTTACACAGTAGAGTTATTTTAGTGAAGGAAAAATACGACCGCGGGCAGGATTCGAACCTGCGTCTTCTGGTTAAGTACACCAGACGCTATGACCGCTAAGCCACCGCGCCCCCCACCCGCTAAGTCGAAATTTGCCTTTACATTTTTAATTTACATCTTTGAGGCGACGTCACTAAAATAACTTAATAATCTTTGCATGGAAAATGCCTAAAAAATACAAAAAGAAAGTTACACAGTAGATTTACAAATTAAAGATCAATTATCCATGGCAAGAGCAATATCCTAAGGTCAGACATGGTAACTGACATGCGTTTGACTGAGAAGTTGTCTCTTTTTTAGGTTGAGTTGAGGTTTTTGAGGTTTTATTTCAAAATAATTATCACCTGGTGAGCTTATATTCTTACTGGGTACATAAATCCATAATAATACCGTGTAACACATTCTGCAAAAAATGCGCTTCAATTGTGAATCATCGATCATGCGCAGACGCGTACAATCATTCGCTTTTTATTCGCGATCCAGTCAATCATAAATCAAACCGATGATTGAGCCCTTTTGACGTGTACCTTTAGCTATATCCTTATTAGGGTATTGCTGTTGAGTGACAGTAATTGTGGTGAGTGGGAGACATTGGATACCCAGCTGAAACTATGGTTAATGGGTGTAAAAAACTATGTGCAAGCCATCATAAGTAGTTACGGTACAAGATAACTCGCACCTATCAATAATTTCCCTCATTTATTATTTCCAATTGACTGGGTCCTTATACGCGACTTGCATACAGATAAAATTTGCTGCTCCTTTGCTACAAACTGTTACGAAGATTGACAACTGTACAAATTAAACGAAACTATTGCAGTTATGTAAAATGGCTGCCTCATAAGTGTGTCCTAAGTGCGACTGCTACTTTAAAACAGGAAGGAGTCTCCAAACTTTGAAGCCTTAGGGCCATAATCATTACTTCAGTATATTTCAAGGGCCAAAACAGTTTTTTTACCCTTAACTATATTTCTAGACAAGTCCCAAAATGCGCGACCTAACCTGTCGCGGGCCGGATTGATGGCACTGGCGAGCCGGATTTGGTCCGCGAGCCGTAGTTTGGAAAACCCTGCTCTAAACGGTCAGTACGGAGTTTTGATATAAGCCTAGTCGATAGCAATATACGCCCTCTATTGCATAAGACGTAAACTTACCGGCGAACTGTGGCGAACCATCTTCGGAACTAGAACTAGAAGTCGTTTCCAGAATTACTGAGAAAAGGTTAGAATTTCGAAAGTTTCCCGGGTTGAAAACAAAAACTTCATGCTATCCAGCGACAAAAAATTATCACAGAATTATGACTAGCAGCTGACAGTTGACAGATACTCTATTTCCCATATCTTAATTAAGGCAAACATTACAAGTACGTTTATTAAAACAAGGTTTTATCAACTATCGCCTCAAACTTGTGCTGCGCAAGCGACTGTGTGGTCCGACAGGTGTGGTGAGCTAAAGGTCACTGATATTAGCGGCCCTTTGATCCTAGTTTATCGGAAATAATCCTGGATGGATGCAATTGAATACGTAGTTAGGTGAGTTTTTAGAACTTTATTTGAAAATAATATTTTATACGAATTTTATTTCTTGGTAGCTACTTTAATTATTCCCTAGTTCGAGTTTCAAACTTAATTGACATTAGAGTAACAAACTTTTTGTTAACTTGAATGCAGTTGACCCTAGTTTTGTCTGATAAAAGCACAAGGAGTCTCCAAGACTCCTTCTTGGACATCCTACGTAGTTCAAACACATACCCTTTTGGGCTCTGTGTCTTGAGCGCCCATAATAAACAGTTTTGCTGTGTGCGAAACTTTTTGGCGCTAATCTAACATGTGAGGGTTAGCAAACTAGGTTAAGTTGGTGTGCATGGACCATAGAACATCTATACTCTCTCTCTCGCCGCGCGGTTTCAGATTTTGTTCGTATATGTCTTCTGCAGTTCGGTCAGTGACCAAGTCTGGAGGCAGCAGGTAGAAACGGGCAGGTAAAGAAAGCTTGAGGCTGCCGCAGAGCTCGAAACTATACTGCGTGAGCTCAATACTGGGAGCCGTATGTTTGGTTTTTCATAAATAGGTCCAATACCCAAGTCATGTCTAATAGTCGCAAGCAAAACATCGAGGTATCTACCTCGGGCAGCTAATTAATTATGTCGACGACATACATATATTTAGGCCAGCTAGTAAGCTTCGAAAACTCGCGTCGAAAACGCCTGGAAGTGCTACTGCTCCATGAAGGATTTTAATTCCAAAACACTATCATCACATAATCAATACTCATAATAGAATCAATCAAACAATTTGTTCTTCGTACAAAGCTGCACACTAAATCGATCAGAGAGACACCATCTATTACGGCGGGCTGCGCGCGCGCAATTATAACCTGCGTAATTGGATCCCGCTGTAATGCAAGACATTGTAATACACTTCTGATTGCTTTTCAACTGGTCCGGATGGCGATCTATCCTGTGGTGGGAATAGTAATGTGGACTTTATGCATAATATGATATCATTGGAGAATGTGGGTAAGCGAAGGGACCAAAGTAGTAGGGTATTGTCGGACACGTAACGAATATAGACAGCACTTGCGTCCCATTGCTCTAGTAGAAGCCGTGAGATCAAAGATCACAGTAGCCACATCCCCAACAAAAGCACAAAGCCTAGTAATATGACTAATCGTTATAATAAGACTACCATTTTTTCAACCTCTGACTTTTCAAAATCATTTGCGTAATAATCATTCAGTTTCTCTCTCGCATAAACGGTGAATGAAAACGTCGTAAAGAAACCTGCATGCTTGAGAGATTTCTCGATGGCGTGTGAAGCCTGCCAACTTCCACTGGGCCAGCTTGATATCCCGTCTATTCAAAGAGGCGACCCGTACCTATCAGTGCGACATTAACAGGGTAGATTCAGTTTAATAGTTAATAACATAGGTAAATGACCTAAGGCTTAAGCAATGAGTGCTCTCATAGTTCCCATGTAACCACGATAAATGTGAATACCTCTCACTCTTCATAAGCATGCTATTACTTACGGCCTATCATCTTATTACGTCTATAAATTCAATCTGCTACCATCAGATTTTCACTCCCATAACTCGCGAATCATAATTATTAATTATGGCCTGTACAGTGTACAGTGAAGGGAATCGAACAGGCTACCCGGTTCATCGACCGCCCCCGCCGCTGCTGATCCGCTATAGATCAACGTCGACAGTTTGGCATCTCATCGCTACACGCGCAGGGCCGCTACTAGCCGCCGACTGTCCGTGCCTCCGTGTGAAGATCCATTATACCATGGCAATTTATCGTGCCGTAGGAAACGCGTCAAGTAATCCGACGTTGAATAGAAACGGTCCTTCGGTACGAAAAAAATCTGAAGGACCAAATAGAACTGTGAGAGTCACGAGTGAGATCTGTTCCAGCTATACACACTAATGGGTAAGATCCGGCTGTTTGCGATGATGATATAAGTATAAATAACGATGGGTTAAAAGAACAGTAATGGATATTACTTTACCAGTCAAAAACAATTTTGGCAGCTCCGAAAGTCCAACAATAATTACCAAGTTCATCCTCTAATATTTGAATTCTTTAACTGAATTACCATGTAATGTTCGATTGAACATTCGTTCATTATTATATCTATCACAAACAATTTAGTAAAACAATTATCCAATACAAGTAGGAAGGACTAAACACCACAACACAGCCACCATTATCGTGGTCACTATAGATCAGAGTCGTTAAGCATCTCATCAAGCCATAAACAGGGCAGCCGCCGATCAGCCGGCAGCCAGCACTGGCGTTAATATTGAGCACCTTAATATACCGCTATCGACTGAACACTATCAGCCGCCTATGGATACCTCCGAAGTAGAAGGTCCATTGTCTCACGAGAAAAAATCTTAATAATTCTAATCAAAGGTCTGATATAAATCGTATGTTTTTTTGTAACAGAGAATAGGTAAAGCAATTCGAGCGCGTGCTTTTCCCGAATCATAGTGATTATGGAGGACTGGCCGATTCTTGAACTGCTGTTAGTTATTTCACTAGCTACAGGGCATGTCAGTTTCGATATTGTATTTATCTTGTCCAATATAGAGACAAATAAAACAGTTAGTTTAGTTTTTATTTGTAACAAATTCAATTATTAGACATATAATTTTGATGCCACATGCTGGCTGACGTTGCAGGCGATCTGTGTTAGTTACCAGTGACTACGCAACTATAACGTTGACCCATTTACCCTCTTACGAAGCATCGAATTATGGAAAAAACTATGGAAGAATTTTCCCCTTGTCAGTTAATGCGGCAACTGTTCTCAGGAGCAGAGCAATCAGTGTGAAGGGGGCTCCGTAGCTGTTGCGCCTGATCGCACTTCATTATAACAAGCTCCTTAAGATATCGGCACCTACAAACGCTGTCGTTACTAGCAGCCGCCTGTCGATATCTTAGGGGTGACGGTCCACTATCACACGGTATTGGATCAATACCGAACAACATCTAAGGGTCCTAAGGACCAACCCTACGAACGTTAGTTGTCTTAGTTGTATTATGAAATTAAATTCTCAGATCGATTTCGTACCTTACACATTAACCGACATGCAGTTGCGTTATCCAAAAATGCAATATTTTATCATAGCGTGTAACAGAATAATATCGTTCTTGTTGTGGATAACATAAATTAATTATTTAAGGTTTTTTATGACAAAAATATCTTCTACATACATACTATAATAATTATACTTGTGCCTTAATTAGTAGAGTTCAACAAAAAAAAATACATGCATCGCTCGATATCTGCATGGATTGGGTTCTTTTGACAACTATACCAATTGTCTTATTAACTGTAACATAACCCTGGAATTTGGGTAATGAATAGCCGTCATGCAGCACGAGCTCGTGTCATCTAACAATGGAAACTCACCACACAATGTCCGCGGTATCAGATGACGAGGTTAGCCCGACGCCGCATGTTTATGGACACAATCTAATTTATTAGACGCCGAGCGCAGATTACGGCCTGCCTCCTTGGCTGCTTACCATCGTTTTGTTGTAGCGCTGTTTTATCTGCGATCAGATTCACCGGTACACTGTTCAAGGACCCTTTTTTTGCGCGAAAGTGATTTCAGTTGCACGCGAAAGGGAAAATTGTGTGTATCTATTAGTTACTTTTACTCGACTAAGGCGGAATCTAAAGGGTATTCCAATATCTAGAATTCAGTGAATATTTTTAATGCTTGGTAATTTCTTCAGTCATTAATAGACTAAACTATGGAAATCTAAGTTTTAGGAGAGTCTATAAAATTTAGTTAATTTAATTGTGAACAAGAGGAACCCTGCATAATTATAAGAATTCATCATTATATTGTATGCAATAGGTATTGATAACAAATGGGTTTTTTTTTTGGAGGTAATTAAAAATGTTGGGGCTGCCTCATTAGACTAGTGGTCCTAAACGCGACTGCTACGCTAGAGGTTCGATCCCCAAGTCGAGCAAAATGTTATATTATTGGGTTTTTCTATGAAATTCTCAGTAGCGGCTCGGAGTCTGGATTTGTGCCCGGTTGGTAATAGGCTCGCCCCCTATAACATGGGACCTAAACATACCGGCAAAGTGTGGGTATACATTAGTACACCTCTGCCTAATCCTTCGGGGAATACATGCGTCATGTACACCGTACCTATCTAGAAGCGTGGCCATAGTCCAGCTATTAAATCAGAATATTAATTAAATACACAAAAATGTTTAATGTTTGCAGCAATTTTCTCCATTTCCTGTATCCACGCAGTATTGACTAATATCTCCCCGTGGGTATTGAGTAAATTACATGAATTCACACCCAACACTAACCACCAGATATGGTCGACAACCAATCAAAACACAGCAATCAATAATAACAGTCAATTCTAAAACTAATAGAACAGACTACAGACTTAATTCTGCACACAGTTACAGTAACAGACACGCGAACCGCTACCATGACTATCGCGGATTCGATAATTAATATGCTAATAGCTACAGCTTTGCCCACCCTTGCGTACGTGAGAAGCATACTAGTTGAGGACAAAGACTATGTGATGAGATACGACCTTACAGATGCGCATTGATAAAGTCGTGGCCGATATGAGTATGGATACTGACGCTGTCGAAACAGACACCTATTTTACTGAAGCCAGCATTTCTGAAGCTTTCAACATCGTCACTAGACACAAACTGGTTGGCGCTGGTCTTGCATGTAGGAGTGGTAACTACCCAGGCGGATTGTTAGGTCCTGTCAATAAACATGCTAAGTTGCAAACAGGGTTGTAATACTAACGTAATAAGAACAGACTTTAATAAAATCTTCGCAAAGAACGAAACTTTTAAACCGTATGACCGTTGAGTTTAATATCATATAACAATATATTATTATTGTAAAAACCAATCTCATTGACCCAGCAGTCGATTTTGAACCTCTTTCAAGTCTTGCGCTTACACAACATATTATTAATTAAAGCTTCTACTTAGCATCTCTGAGACAGCAAACAAATAGGCATTTCATCTTCCTATAAAGGATTAAACTATGGCCACTGATTTGCGTGCGCGAACGCAGAAAAAACGTCATAATTTACGAGCGGCACGCTGACGTCTGACTGACAGACGATGTGTAGTGAGCCGTGCAAAAGGTGCACACTTTGAGCCGCGCAAAAACACGCAGACACACAAACAATGTTTTCTAAACAGTGCGCTTAATAAAAAAACTGTTAAAAAATGCGGAATCACGGAAATCGGTAATGATTGCTTTATGATTGTGCGATTATTTTTTATTAATCTGTAGCTATCCGGAAATGAATGATGAATGAAAAAAGGCTTCACTTGCAATGTCGGTCATACTTAGTATTCCATTACCTCCTCCATTAAAGATAAACCTGCTTTATCTAGAAGTGGGTTCACCTCAATGGTGTAACGGATCGGTTCGAATTTATGAGCAGTCTGAAGCCTTAGCAGTTGAGCTATTGCCGCTTCGACTTACATCAGTTGCACCTTCTGGTAAGTGTTTGTTGCAAAGAAATTGTAAAGTCTACAGAGATTCAGGTCCTCTCTCTTCTTAAAAGGGAAGATGGTTATTGAACTATCGAGGGTCCCATGTTGATGAAAGTCACGTGACTTTGGTGAGTTTGTCCTGGGACATTTTTGATTCCTATGCAGGAGTAAGCAACGCTTTTATTTTTTTGCAATTATTGCTACTTATATCAAAGGCGAAGGGTTGCTTGACACTTCTTATCTCCACTTCACTTATGTCTACTTCTATATCTAAACTAATATTATAAAAAGGTAAACTTGGTGAATCAAGCTTTGGAGCCACTGATCCCATTCTGAAACTCTGTCTCTGTAAACCCCTATTTAAAAAACTAAACTTGATGACATTGACCTGCATGTATGTTCTTGAAGTATCAGTGTTTGTAAGGAAGTATAATGACTTTTTTAAATTCAAAGGGGATCACGTTACTAAATACAGACCAAGAGATCCTACTAAAATCATCATTCCATTTTGCAGAACAAGTTTAAATAAAAAGAATGTGTATCACATGAGCATATCAGTTTTTAATAAACTGCCAAAGAGTCTGAGGGAACTTCCATTTAAATATTTTAAAATAAAGTTAAGAAAATGGCTAGTGGATAAGTGCTTTTATACCATAGAAGAGTTCATGCAACATAAAACAACTGTATCTGATTATTTGTAAAAATAATAATTAATATAATGTGATATATAACAGTAATAAATATGCTAAATATTAAATAAATATACTAAATAATAATATAGCCTGACATTTGTTAGTAACATAATATATAATTTAATAAATTTTGTTAGTAATGTAATATTAGTAATATAAATTATAATACATATCAATACATCATTATAAATTTTTGCATGCCTATTACAGGCAGAATATAGCTTGAACTATGCACCATTGTTAAATCTGGTACCACCTGTATTCTGTGCAAATAAATGTTTTCTTTCTTTCTTTCTTTCTTTTCTTTCTTTCTTTCAGAGAGAACTGGTATGTATAATCACATTCACTCAAACAAGCGTACCTATCATTAGATGTTAGGTTAGTGGATGGCGGATGGTATCACAAAAAACAATACGCTATACTAGCGAAGCTGCAGGTATAATGTTCTAATTACCTACTTACTTACTTAGAGTTTACAGAATATATAGATAATGTGCAACGAGACAAATCATCTCCAAAATAACTGCATATAAATTTATATTTACCTCTAATACAAAAACATTGTTACCATGTGCGTGACACGGAATCTTATCTGGTATCAGAAGATTATCGACATTGATACCAGTCATCCTATTTGCATACTTTTATAAATACAATATGTAGCGCATGGTACATAGGTAATTTACATTGATATGGAGTTAATGAAGTTAAGTAATATTGGCTAAAATCATATTCATCCTAGGTTGGCTGAACTTGGAGAGCACAAACAGGATCTTAGAGGAAATAATTATCACAAAAAGGGGGTATTAGGGAAGAATGCACATGATGCACAAGCGTAATGCGCGTCTGGGGAAACATGTATTAACCCCAGATGAAATAAGGGAGCTCACCCCTAAGGAAATCCTGCAGTTTATAGCAGCCGCAGGGTTCAGCGGTGAACTTTAAGTCTTTAAGTGGCGATCACAATAGACCGAAATCGGTCGCAGTGATACTATAGCCACAAATACCAATAAAAAAAAAAAAAAAATAGGGAAGAATGTTGATTGTTCCTATAAGATGAATATTTGAACACAATTAGGTAAGCAATTTTGTAACACTTTTTTACAAAAACTCATTGTTTGAAGCGTATTTCAAACTTCAAATATTAAACTCAACTAAAATGCTAGTAGAATAAGAATAAGAATAAGAATAATCTTTATTATGAACATCTTACATGTGCGTCTTTCAGGTGAGTCCCTGACCTCCAAACTAGTAAGAATACTGTATCTTGAGGGTCAGTTCCTTCCCTTCACAATAGTGTATTTAAGTACATGTCCATAATTTTAATTGAGAGTATCCCAGACAAACGAAAACTTTGAAACTAACAAAACTCAGATTTTCATATAAACTAATAATAGAAATTCTTAATAATAATAATGAGTGTGAGTGTGTGTGTGTGTGTGTGTGTGTGTGTGTGTGTGTGTGTGTGTGTGTGTGTGTGTGTGTGTGTGTGTGTGTGTGTGTGTGAGTGTGTGTGTGAGTGTCTGTGTGTGTGTGTGTGTGGGTGAGTGTGTCAAGCCGTTATAACAAATAGTGATTCGATGCTTTCGTAGTCCATGTCATGTAACCACGCAATAATTTTACTTTTAACTTGATTGTTATTGAACGATCTGATGTTATGTATGGAGTGGGTTATTTTATTATATAGACGTGGTGCCAGGAAGTTGTAATTTCTGTTAGCAAATTTTGTGTTGACTCTAGGCACTGGACATCGCACTTTTCTTTTATTTGATTTGGGTAACGTTGGGATAACGAGTCTATGGTATCTGCGTAAAACCTCATATACATAAAGTTTACGAATATGTGAACCCCATTGCTAGTTAGTTTTAAAAAAAAAATATTTTCTGATTATAATGTAATATTTACAATATAATTTACGGACAATTATAACGTTAATCGATTTTATTGCTAACAAATTTTACAACAAACCTACTTTCTTTATAATTACAATTAATCGATGGTGAATAGCGATTAAGCTCCATCATTACTTTTTAATTACTGGGTATGTGATTAGTTGCAGCGATGGCTTCGACAAACGTATATTACTTTTAGTGGTTCTACTAAACTATGTAGCGAGTTCGCACCTGACATCATTATATGTACTCACGTAGTATTATTTAACTATTGCTATATATATGGTAATTATTTAGTTCCGATAGGGTTGCAGTCCGTACTAAGCGAGTGATCATTATTTCACCACGGGAGAGCCATGCTTCGGCGCGAATGGGCCGGATCGACCGGAGTGATACCACTGCCTCACAGAAGACCGGCGTGAAGCGACGCTTACATCGTGTTTCGCCGAGTGTGTGAGGATACCGGAGGCCCAAACCTTTAAAAGGCCAGTAACGCACTTTTGACTGCTCTAGCGTGTCCATGAGCGGCGGTAATCATGAAGCGATCCGTCTGCTCGTTTGCCCCCTACCCCATAAAAACGCACATGATTAAGAAAAGTTAGAGATGCATGCCGTGGCATTCAAATTCGAAAACTACGATTGGGCAGCCAAATAGTCACATCACTAGGCTATTACTGCTTAGATAGAGTACAACATGAGCTCATAAGTTGAAACTCATAGAATTTTCAAAATAAATAAAATTATGAATTCATAACCAACTGAAAGTAATACGGTCAGAATGGTGACGTATCTACTCTACATTGAAAAAACTTTTCATACTAACTATTTCATGTTTTCCATAACAGGACGCTTTCAATGACGGCGATTTATTTTAATGGACAGTAGTCGGAAAACGAGTAAATTATTTTTTGTGAAGAGAAATCATTCATGTTTTAATCTCTGTAAACCTCTCTTTACAATGCTACTGCTCTTTATTATACACACGAGGACACAACAAGCTACACAGAAGCTATAGAATTTCCCCTTTGAAGCGTCCGTATTCAATTGCTATAGAGCTGATTTTCGTATCACAACAGTGTATATTGACGCGTGTACGCGAAACAAATGGAAAGTATGATAAAAAATATTTATTTTTTTGTGCAATTCGTGGTTGATCAGTCTTATATTAGAACTATTAGAAGGGCCAAAGGCATAGTACACTATTATATACAGATATGAGTCTGTAGACTACAACAGCTTCAAGATCTTTATCAAGGAGATCTTGGGGATGTTTTCCTTCATCGCCAAAGACTATCAGACTGTCCCATACCATGATAGTTTTAGCAAGAGTTTTGGGCTTGCTTACAGTCATACTCGTAGGTAGTTTGTTCCACTCCTGTCCTCATCCTCATAATACATACAGTCGCCTTAGGACCATTAGACTGATGAGGCAGTATTGAAAAATTTAAGGTGTTATGTATATCTTGGTCTTGCTCTAGATAGTTCGTGACTGCAGTATCAACGAACGGTAGATGTTAAATATCTCTTAGTTTTGTATTTCTTTAGCTCAATAGTGTATGTTGTCGATATCAAGTTATCTGATGGCGCAAAAGCATTGTGTCAAAATTGACATAGTACTGTATTCAAAAAATTTAATCTGCCTGAACGAGCCTGTTGCCATTTACCGGGCACATAATAATATTTAGATTCCGAGCTGCTACGAAAGTTCTAAAGAAAAACCCAATATCACTTTGCTCGAGCTGGGAACCAAACCCAAGACTTCTAGCGTAGCAGTCACATTAGGAACCACTAGACTAATGAGGCAGTTACTAAATAATATTTTAATTAATTTCGGGACAAATAAGAAAGTAGCATTCTAAAAGTGTTATGATCAATTGCAAGCAATGTTGCCAATTGCCAACATTGCAATAAAATAATGAAAACACACACAAACAGCGCAGTAAAGTTTGTCCGCTATGTAAATAACTGCAACTGACGATGTGACCTTTACACTTATGTAATTACCAACTGCTGTAAAATTAATGTAATTTCAGATGTCGCGATACAACACAACGCATTCCTTCAATTTAATAAGCCAACGATCATAATAAGGTGGATGTCACTAATACGCCATGGAAAATTATCTTTAAATTAATTAAAATGAAAAATAATAATCGGAAACTATAAAGATGGAAGATAGAGGTTTTATGATACGCGTATTTATTTTGATTTATGTTCGTACAAAATAGTTGCAAGTACTAATTGCTACTGTTAATGGCCAGTATATAGTAGCCATCATAATGATAATTAATCTGGATATGACGACACAAATAATATTATTGTTCTTTTTACAAAATTTTATCGCTTATGTTATTTAAACTTCTGGCATGCCAGCCTTCTTTCTGAAGGATGATCGGGCCTTGTCAATAGTTTGTGCTTTTGTTTAGAAGGAGGCTTGAATGCAGCTGCAATATCTTAAAGCTCATTCTTATATTATTTGGTCCTACTTTCAAGGAGAAAGGCTTTGTGTCCAAAATATTATGTTCAAGAAGACTCTTTTCATCTTGAATCAGGATAATAAGACACTGTAAAAATTTTGGAAAAATAATACTACCATCAATAGGTCATTGAGAATAACTGGCTCACTCCGAAAACGTCAAAGCTTCGGATGGAAACAATACAGAAAAATACGATTTTATTACAAGTGAATACATAAATATATCGTCGAACAACCAAATAAGATTTGGTAGTAGGATCAAAGCAAGATTAAAAATCGGTATACTGCAAAAATCAAATCGGTCATTGTGTCCGAACCGCTTTCTTAGGCAGGCAGCCGTCAGACGAAACTTCCCATTTCGATTTTCGGAGTAGAATCCAGAAGCCCATGGTTAGATGATATTATGGATTGGTGTCTAAGCTATGAACTGAACTGACAGCATGTTTGGCCAGCAATTATTTCTGCGCATGTTTGTGACTCACGGGCCATGCAAAACTAAGTCTTTGTATTGTAGTATTTAGTTTAAAAATCCTGAATCAAAAATAAGTGGCATATGTCTACGAGGTACCACATTAAACAAACGATTAACTTCTTAGTCAACACATGTAATGGCAGCGCTTGCAACTAACGACAGCATTTACCACAAGCGAACACAAAACCATTTTATTCCGCGAAATTAAACCAAACAAAATACTATCAGCATTTTAGAATTCCCCGGCGGACGTTATCGGCAGGCGTCAATTCGCCGAGCCGTCATTTTGACAGTGCAACGTCAAAATATATGGTTACAGAAGGTATACTCTACGCTAGCTAGCGAATAAGCATGCGCCATCTGCTGGATGAGTGAGACCTAACACATACCTACCGGTAAACAATGAGTGTCGTAGGATTAGTGCACGTGCCTTTCGTTAAGGGCAAACAAGAATGATGTTATATTATGTTTCTGTGATAAGTTAGTACTAAGGTGCACGAACTAGTATGCACAAGTTGATGTAGTAGTTTTTGCCTAGTCTGGGTGGCGTGTCTACATGCCGCCATGAAGTGGCGGGTGAGGGTGCCATTTGCCATTGAGTAGGCCGCTGGCTCATCTTTGGTGTTGCAACTAGTCATTGGCGCCCATGGGCGCCAATTATGGAGGGTAGAAGAAAGAAGGACTAGGAAAAGTGTCCACTTGTATACAGCAAATTATTGTTCAAACACTCACCGAACTAGCGCTAGTGTAGCAAGTGGAAATGATATGAATGTAGCAGTTATAAGCAGAGTGAAGTGTGCTGACTTGAAAAATTTAACATTTCTATTGACTTCTGTAGTTAAGAAATATGCAGTATTTAAAATCTCAACTATTTACGTAGTCAACTGTAATTTAGTAACTAATAACCTATGAAACTCCTGAAATAAAAATAAATATTTTTTTTTAAATTCTTCCACTTGCTACTACAGCGCCACCTTAATTTGCTCCCTTTCAATGGACACTTTTTAATACACTGAGATGGTCCTCCTTACTTCTACCCTCCATAGCGCCAATGACTAGTTGCCTTCAAGTAACTCGTCTACTCGTTTGCTGACTTAGATAACCCATACAAATTGTACGTAATGAGTGGGTATTCTGCACTGCATTTGCAAGGGTAAACGTCAAAATTGTCTGACGAGCGCCAGTCAAGCGGCGTACGTTCTAAATTTATATAAAGCGATCGACAGTGACGCGATATGGAAACGTGACGACTGTGTCACGGTCCCGCTGGGTGTCGGTTACGACTATATGGGAAATGTTTGAAAGGATCTGTCTGATGCTATATGAATATGACGTCATTTAAATGGGGCGGAATAATCACGGGTTAATAATAAATTGTTATGGATCAGGGTTTTAAGTCATTTAGAATGGTCTATAGTGGAAGTCTCAAATTAGGTGCGTCATTTGGCGTCCATGATTTTCCATCATAAAAAAATATGATCTGGTAGCTCCTAGTTCCTTGTTTCATACATAATCTCTTTTTCGTCTTCCTATGACAACTAGATCCAACGATTTGACGTAGGTAGTCTCATAGTTGCAGATGGATCTTATCTTGCTGCCAATGATCACTATCAAGTGCCAGATTGATGTCTAGCGCAATTATTTGTACCCGTTGAAACTCTTTGGCCATTAATTGTGTGTTTGTTAAGTCCAATGCGACACCTGACAAGTTTTAAAGTACGGAAGAGGTCTCTAAAATAACTTCAACCAAACGCTATTTTTTTACATGGGTAACATAAATAACACCATCCCGCCTGTATTCCCCGAAAGGCATGACACCCACATTCCGCTGGTATGTTTAGGTCGCGGATGAGCGTATTGCTATTAAACGGGCACAAATCCAATCCCGAGCTGCTACTGGAAAACCTAATAACACTTTGTTGACCTGAACCCAAGAACTCTAGTGTAACAGTCGCGCTTGAGACTAATGAGGCAGTTTTTATATAAATAAGCTACGGGATAAAAGTACGATGATACTCTTTTTAGTTTCTTCTTAAATAGATACATAGTATCATAAGTTCTTGCCAAGTAGCGTCATCAAAAACTCCATTGATGCTATGGTGTGAAGCAGGCTCGGCCAGTGTGAGAGGTAGGGGGTGAGGTAGCGAGCCTTAAGTGAATGCGAGCAAAACGAGGGGGCGACACTGTGTTGATGCTGATTTACGCGCCGGCCCGCGTGCTCTACTGGCCCGACTGACCGCTCACGACCGGTGGAGTCGACTTATGACTACAATTTTTGGTATCTAATTTTAGTTGGTAAGTACTGATTGTTTATATGATTTTAGTTGTAGCTACCTGGTTTCCATTTTAATTTGTTTCTACATAAACATAATTCACCGATAAATAAAATCAGAATTGGATACCACATAATGCTTAATCTTCTTAAATGTTGTAAGAGTTCAAGGGAAATTGCCGTTAAGTTACGATGATAAGTTATAAACCAATAAAATTATTAATACAATTTTCATAGACCACTTCTTTGAGAATACCTATCTATAAGTTTAAGTTTAATAAAGCTTTGTAGAATGCACTGTATTGTAACCAATTATAGACAAATAACAAAAGGACCACATAATATTGAAGTTCAACAAATAAATGATTGTGTTTTCAAGCTGAGTCATAATGTGTCATCACCTACTTGGAAATGTGTACATTTTATTTGCGGATTATTCACGTATAGGTATGTATATATGTATAATATTTACATTTTTATTATGAGGATTCTGAGAATCGAAGCATACATGCAAACGTGGGTTTTAAATTCATAAAGCGTATTAGGTATGTACTGAATTTATGTCGCAACAAATACGTTAATCGTAAGATTTGAAGCGAAATAATTTTCCTCATATCCGCATGATGGTAATTGGTGCAATATGTAAGAATGTATGTACCTATACATACAATTGAAACCAGAGTTACAATACTTAGTTTTAAGTTATAACATCATCTGTATTTTCAATCAACTTGAGACGTGATTCTGTACTTAGACACAGTTCTAACTCAAAAATTACTTAAATAATAATTTTTATTCAAGCACCACTAGAATACGGGCGTTAATAAAGCAAAGAAAAATGCAACCACCATCGACTCCACAGTTTTCCCTGTGCCATTATTTGAGACAGGATCGCGAGCTGCAGATAGCGCGGCGGCAGACATTTTTTGCATCTTTTTCGTCTGTCTGTTTTTGTTTTGTGTCCACATGCACTAATACTGAGACGATCGTCTGACTCGCCCATACAGCTGGTATTTTTACCTCGTAACGTGTAATTACCAAGAAAATAATGCTTATAATACAAGTCTAAATTACAAAAAACCGACGTAAAAATAATGATTGACTACATGTTTGGTTTGGTGAATGTGGACACCTTGGCAATACCATTGCAAATATATCTGTGATACACATTTAATTATATTTAATTTTTAGTTACAATTCGTGTCCTTTAATTGTATATTCGTCAAGTCCTGCGATATTGGGCCTGTTCTCTAGTGCAGGAGTTCTGTTTAAAAGAAGAAAAGATAAAAGAAAGAACAATAACAGGGGTTAGGCTATATTTTCCAATCACCGAATGAACTTGAGGTTAATTTATAATATCCAATGGTTTGTGTGACAACCATACAAATTCAAACTAATAATAGAAAGCGACAGTAAACTGTTTTTTTCTTACGTTTACCCCTAAACCACTGATACCAAAATCCATCAAAATTGGTTCTCCGAGGTTCAATCTATTGCTATACAGCAATAGATATTATAGAACCTTGGATAAGTAGGTAGGTACAGAGGCTATTTTTTGTCAAAAAATTGTTTAGGATACAAGTGGAAATACGGATAACAGCTAGCAAGGAATATAAAGTATCTCTATCTATATATTACTTATGTATTTGTAATTTGTAGGCGTTCTTACTCATAAATAACTATGGTAGATCGTACTTCACTGACTTCAAGATAGGTTGTAGGAAATCGGCCTAATATTTATTATATTTTTTTTACTGTTTTTATCGGCTATCGAGTAGACGAGCCATTCAATTGTAAGTAGGCATCGAGATCTGCCAATGGAGACCCACTGCAAGAAACACCAGAGGAGTTGCTGATACGTCGCCGAGCCATAAGACACTATATGGACTCCAGAGCCGCGGTAGTCAAGACGAGGAACTGGCTCTCAAATACAAAAAGTAACAGTAATGTATGCTTTCCTAGTCATCGACTCATCGTATAGAAATCTGACGCGGTTGATTATTATTGCCTGAATCAACAGCTGCTTCAGGTGTTTCAGCTGTCTGTCTGTTTAGCTCACTATTTATACGTATGTGTTATCGATGCTTAGATAAAAAACTGTTTTCAGAAAACTGAGCAATAATTCAGCGTTTGTACGCGTTTGTACACGGTGATAATGCTTACATTACAAGTGTTACTTTGTACCAAATAAAATCGTCGAATACAATTCAACGTGACTAACAAATAATTCTTATTAAGTAAAGGAGAAACAAAATTGAATGCTTTAATAGCTCCGAGTTGTAATTTACATAAACAATTTTATACAAACGACTCCCTGTTGAGTGAGGTAACAAATATTAAACACTAATTATTTTGCTCAACATTACCTCTCGACACTAAGTAGACACGCCGAGTCGCGATACGGTGGTCACCTGCTCATTACGGAATTTCAGCGAGCGATGCGCGTGCGCACGCATGCTCACGTTCCAATTTTAAAATTTTAAACGCATTTCGTCGCTATCTGTCAGCTATCATCGGGAGCGGACGCGGCGACTGTATTGGTCCGCGGAGGGATCGATTAAATCTGCCACAGTGCGGTGGCCATTAAAATAAAGTGTCCCTTAATAGTCCCTGATAATACTGAAATTGAAGAATTTTATTTTTATTTTCACTTACAGCTGTACGCGATAAGGTATGTGGTTATCTTATAAAATATCATAATTTGCATACGTTGCTAATGTTGGGAGAAAATTAATCGTCTGCCTGCCTTATTGAGTATTAAGTATTCGGTTTCGGTTATAGAATATCGATAAATTACTTATGTACGTCCGTACATAGTGGACACGCGATTATTCTAACCAACATAGCAATAACGGGTAAGGGCTCTGCGGTATGCAATAATTGCAACAGATTTCAACGAAATTACTATTTACTTGTTCATATTATATTACGATGATAACTCGATAGTTTAGAAGACTTCGAGGGAAGTAATTATCGTGAGTTAGGACGAAATCAATTCTAATAATTTCCACAAATGTGTAAGATGTAGAATTTATCATCTGGCTACAAATGGTCAAAGGTCATGTTCAATGAAACGTTAATACATGCCGTGTGTCGAGTGCCTGCTATTCACCTTAGTGACTTATATTATGCTGTTAACATAGCTTTACATTGCATACATTGAAGCTAATAGATGTACATAATAAATATGCAAGTGTAATATACATTTTCAATTAATTGGAAAACTGTAAGGTTGCCATCATAGGAAATAACAGGTACCTAATAAATACGTAGATAAGTGAAGGTAGTCCTAATAATCTAACATAATAATGTCCAAATACAAAGAACTCCGACTTCTGAACTAGGATAAAACCGTAGAGTTCCCGAACATTCACCAACCTTTTTCTACTCGTACCTTACAACGTCTCTCCAGTCAGTCTTAAATGGGTTTTATGACAGTGACGCATAAGACACATAGGATTCTTCGATTTCCAAATTCAAATATTTATTTGAAGTTTAAAAAAGGTCATTAATGATTTCAGTTATTTTAAATGGTACAAAACTTAGTAAACAGTAACAATTTGTTACTTTTACTATGTTTAGTTAATCAATGTCAAAAATCGGAACGATTTAAGCGTAACTGAAAAAAGGGTATAGTCTTTAATTGTCCAATTTTCTCGATAAATACCAAACACAGCAGTATCTGGAGGCGACTGGGCCTCTGAAAGGGCACATAACGTCCCGGTAATAGGCCAAAACGGGCACAACGCGTGTAACGCCGGGTTAAGACCACTTACCGTAGCAGCTAATTAGAACTAACGCACGCGTTTACTGCTAAGTTTTAGCTTTATGTTGTACTAACGTTTGAATGGACCAAACGCCGGAGCTGTTTATTTTTTGTATTTTTACATACATACATACCATCACGCCTGTATTCCCCGAAGGGTTAGGCAGAGGTGTACTAATGTACACCCACATTTCGCCGATATGCTTAGGTCCTATGTAATAGGGGGCGAGCCTATTGCCATTAACCGGGCACAAATCCAGACTCCGAGCTGCTACTGGGAACTTCATAGGAAACCCAGTAACACTTTGCTCGACTTGGGGATCGAACCCAGGCCCTCTAGCGTAGCAGTCGCGATTAGGACCACTAGACTAATGAGTATATTTGCAAGAATACTAGAATAATTATAAATTATCATGTGACATCTAAAACATACTGGTGAACTGTGGGTGTACATTAAGTACACCTCGGCCTAACCCTTCGGGGAATCAGTCATGTTGGTATGTTATGTTATCATCTGACAAAACTCACATTTATATTTTTTTTGAAAGATAAGTGCGTAAATCTTGCCCTTTGCCGTATTAACTTCATTCTAATTATTATTTTTTTCAATCTATATCTTGCGGGTCTTTCACAAGCATATAATTAACAGACACCAGGTACACCCACACCCGAAACAAATATCTGTAGATCATGCTAATATTTGGTTTAATGTTTGGTTTGGTGGGTGGGAATCGAACCAACGCTACTCGGCGCAATGTTAGTGGCCACGCATGAAAAGACACCTTAATATCAACATTAGCTGAAATATATTAAAGTTAAAAATAGCTAAGTATGCGGAATACCTACGAGCTTGGGAATGATTCCATTTCGTTTCATTCTTAGCCCTATTCGCACCGTGTAAAATTTTGATTTTTGATCAGATATTGCTTGACCAGTTTCTCTCCCTTATTTTACGATAGTCGACACCGTGCGAAATGGCGGGACATCCTTAAAAAATTGTTGGCATGCAACGCTGCCCCTTCGTTGGTATGTGTGCAATTTGACGCATGATGGCAGCATTAGCCTTGCCTTGACCATATTGAAAGTAATGTATCTAACAGATAGGTAATAAGGCCTCGATTGCTAAGAATTACAATACAAATTTAATTGCACCTTTGGTTAAGGGTCACCTAACCTCTTTTACGACTCTTGGCGCAATAGAGACGTTATTTAACATAACACAGCATGCCACCACGCCTGTATTCCTCGAAGGGTTAGGCAGAGGTGTACGAATGTACACCCACACTTCGCCGGTATGTTTAGGTCCCATGTAAGTAATAGGGCCAAAACGGTTTTTTTGTGGTAGAGCCACGCTGTTCGCAGCATGAATGGGCCGACTCGACCGGGGAAGTACCACACTCTCGCAGAAGACCGACGTCCGAGTAGTAGCGTTTCGTTACTGCGCTTCGTTCGGTGAGCGAGAGGGCCGGAGGCCCAATTCCTCCCCCAATCCCCTTCCTTCTCCTTTTCTCCTTCCCCTCCCTTTCCCTAAATAGGCTCAGCAACGCATCTGCAACTCCTTTGGTTTTGCAGATGTCCATGGGCAGCGATGACTACTTACCATCAGGTAGCTCGCCAGCTCGTTTGCCGAGTTATCCCATAAAAAAAAAAGAAGGGAGCGACCCTATTGTCATTCACCGGGCACATATCCTAACTCCGAACTCCTGCTACTGAGAATTTCATAGGAAAACCCAATAATACTTAATTTAATGAGACAATAAACTATCTAGATATTAATAATTTTATACAAAAATCCTAGTGTTGCGGACATTATTTATAAAATAAATAAAATCAAGGTTACACTCACCTTATTTTTCTAGTTTTGACATCTAAAAATAAAAATATATATCTGTCTTCATCTCAACACACGTGACGTGTGCTAGATTCCTCTACAATATCTAGACATCAGATTTTCAATTTGATTGATTTGTTGATTGACAGTATCTGGTTGAGTGATGCTCATAATATTATGTGCAAAGATAAGCAGGAAGGTCAGAAAGAACTGACTGATATGATATATTACATATATATTAATATATATATATATATATTTACTGAAGAGTTTTTAATACTTAGGTCCGAGTGCAGTGATAGCCTAGTGATATGACCATTGGACTGCCAAGTCAAATTTCTCGAGTTCGAATCCAAGGCACGCACCTCTAACTCTTCGAAGTTAATATGTGTGTATTAATAATTATTTATCACGCGCTTAAACGCTGAAGGAAAACATCTTGAGGAAACCTGCATGCCTGAGAGATTTTCTTGACGGCATATGAAGTCTGCCAACCGGCAGTAGGCTAGCGTGGCGGACTATAGCCTAATCCCTCTAGTATTGAGAGGAGACCCGTGCCCAGCAGTGGGACAATGTAATGGGTTGATGATGAGGTCCGAGTACATACTAGACTGCGTAAAGAGCAATAAAAGGTGGTTGATTCATATTTTCGGGACGCTACCGATTAAAAGTAACATACTATCGCGCCTGTATTCCCCGAAGGATTAGGCAGAGGTGTACTAATTAACGACCACACTTCGCCGGTATGTTTAGGTCCCATGTAATAGGGGGCGAGCCTATTGCCATTCACCGGGCACAAATCCAGACTCCGAGCTGCTACTGAGAATTTCATAGAAAAACCCAACAACACTTTGCTCGACCTGCGGTTCGAACCCAGAACAATGAGGCAGTCCCATTCTAATTTATACCCTCTTTCAGTCTTTTCGTCCTCGTTCTAAAGATTTGATAAAATTAAGAGAAAACTTGGAGAAAATCCGATGCTAATGAATTAGGATTAGCTTATAACTAAGCCAAGTTTTATCTAAATTGGTCCATAAGTTTACTAGTGAGACTTTAGTGATGAGAAAGCTAAAGAGGGTCATGTTTTCCTTTAAAGTTAAAACCAGAATAAAACAAGTGGCGGTAATCTAATGGCTAGGGCGTCGGACTTGCGATCATGTGTTGCCGGTTCGAAACCCACCATTGCATTGCACTACCGACGTGAACCCACTCGTAATACAAGTATTTAGCTTAGTACGAAGGGTTAACAAGAATACTATGTGTGACCCACATTGCTAGTAAGCTTTATTTGAAAAATAAACTCAAAATTTTCAGGAATAAATATGTTAAAAAGGAGAGTGATCGTAGCCATTAATAAGTAAAGTACTCGTATAATGTTTCTATGCGTCTGTGTGTGTAAGTTAGCACTTAAGCGAGCTAATGATTATTAATGACCTGGTTTAGGCTTAATTTACTAAATACGTAATGTTTTTATTGCCATTTTTATAGTAATTACGTTTTTACTTGTAACCCACTAATGCGAGTGAGCTTTAAGTGTCGTGCATTCAATTTGCGCAGGAGTGTGCGTGCTGGACTTGTACACTTTTTATTTGTGCTTACATATAATTATATATTTACATAAATAATTTTGCACGAAACATGTTAAAAGTGTCTTGTTTGGAGTTATTACTTCTGAATATTAGAATATTTGACTGATAATGAATAGACTCAAAGAATGAATCGTTGACCTATCTTTTTAATCTGTTTTTGGACTTAGTCCTGCCCTTTTTGAGTGCGGTAGAGATTCATGGATCGTCTACTTAGTAGACATGTCCCTGTCGAGCCCCAGGTAGTAGACTCTACTACCTAGAGTTTGAAAGGGTATGTTGATATATTATGATTTTTTTATTACTTACTTATCTAATACTTTTGTAAACCTACGCCTAATTCTATAAGACATAATGAATGTCAACCTGATTGATTAGAATATAATTCGGTTATCGATCATTTTTACTAATATTACGCTCGTATGAAAACATTCGATTATCTCTATAAAATTTTTAATCTGCTGAATATAAGTCTTTATATCTCTATTACCTAGTTTAAAGTATCACATAAAAGAAATAAGGCTATTATAACTGTAATTAACTAGTGGTCGGCAAAATAAAGGTACTAGGAACAACCCATTTAATGTTGCCAGGTAAAAAATATCGTGCAAAATATGACAGAAGATTGGGCGGGTTGTGCCCGTCTTGTTCTAACTGTAAGTTCGTTTGGTGGCGATAACTTGGCGAATTTATTACTTCCCTTCAAGCCCTGCCAGACGGAGGAGTAGATTTTGGGTAAATTATTGTTATATGAAGTGACCTTGGTGGCTTGGTACCAACTTGATAGAATAGACGGCCTTGAACGTGTCTGTGACCCGTCAATTAGTGAGTATTCATTATTTTGAGTTATTGTTAGGGTTCATTTTAATAAATATGTGATTTCAAAGGAATGTAATGTAGGAAAGTTTTAGCGTGTTGTATAATGATTTTAGTCTGTTTGGCAATCTAATAGTATATGTGGAGTAGACAGATAAAGAATACCTTAAGGGATGAACAGGAGGGAAGAAAGTCAGACCAGCACATTTTTTTAAATGAGGTAATACACTTGAGGAACATCCTCTGATTAATAACTTTGTTTCATCATTTGCCCAAAAACATACAAAAACAGTCCAGAGTATTGCATTTTTTACGCTAAAAACGGGATACTTTTACTATACTAATAAACCCGGGTACTCTACGAGTCCGAATCTCACAAGTTTGGCTCGCTCATAAAAACTGCAACGAGCTCACAACTAACGTGCCGAAATGAACCAAACAAAAACACAGCTCATGCCAATTCATTAAAACTTTCTCGCTGATGACCTCCGTCGAAACACCTACTATTTATACCGGGATGGTAGAATTTTCTCCCGACTGGCAACACTAACGGCGCGACAACGAGCCAAAGTTAGATTGCAAGAGGCCATAACCTCGGCTCCTCCACTTCAATCTCCCCTATAAGATGAGAGGTGTTTGCGAGATGTCGGCTAGAATTTTTTTCTTGACGCGGATAATCTAATTTGGGTAGTCAATGTTTTTATTAATAAATAAGCCGGGAACAAGAGGCGACGACCACGTCGCCGACTTGAATGTATAAGATGAACGAGATGCAGAAGTAATAGTAAAAGTAATCTTGAAAAGTCCAATTGCAGTAATCAATTCACATTTTATTCCGCGCATGTAGCTTCTATATTTATCTATGGCTTTTGCTTTCTACTATAGTATATATAGTAGTCTGTATAGTCCTTTATACTCTCGCTTTAGTATCTGGCTGATGTCAAAATATGACCAATGGAGAATGTAATCACGAGTCTCAGTCTAAGACTGATTGCAAGTGCATATTTTAATCCTAAAAACAGCATTTGCCTTCCCTCGCCATATAGTCGCGATCTTGAGATTCGTTACATTCGCCACCACTCTGATAGACTAGAGTCCGACATACCCTGCAGTTTCTCCAGTTAGCGAAAGATCTGTGAAGATTAACCTACGTTATAAAAAGAATTATCAACAACGCTTATATAGGTCGATCAGGTGTATCTAGTGATCTACAAAAGCTGTTCTCACCTCAGATCAAATAAAAATTTAAGATGGAACTTTGCGAACAAAGAAGTGAGGCCGGCTAAAACTACACCTAACGGTGTACAACACATAATTACACGCACATATGTAACGCATGTACAGTAACTACGCCTGACAAGATAAGGCGTAGTTTCGGTATAAGTGTGTGCCTTTAATTGTGTATTGAACACCGTTAGGCGTAGTTGTAGCCGGCCTCACTTCTTTGTTCGCAAAGTTCCATCTTAACTTTCTATTTGATTTGAGGTTCTCACGAGATATCGATGCGGATTTATTGATGGCTGGAATCAAAGCTGGTATCTTACTGGACGCGTGTATCAGACTTGTATCACGCTAAAATATCGATGTGTTTTGCGCTGGCATTCGTACGGACTAGTTTAAGGGAGAGCATACGATATCTGAATTGGAATGGAAAATGATTAAACATTTTTATATGGCAAATCCGTAAAAAATAAGACTGTTAATAGCCTCATAATAGACCGATTCTAATGGAAGATACACGAAAAGGCCTTGGTCAAGCAGTGGATAGGTTGAAGTAGGAATCTTTTTGTATGAACCTTAGTCTTTGCAATAATTATCAACCAATTTACTGTAGGTGTAATCAAGGTTCGGGTGGACGGGTTTCCTCTCAGAGTGAGAGGAACTTACCCTGTATCTAGTTAACTACACAAGCCTACTGCGGGTTGGCAGACTTCACAAGCGCACCGTTGAGAAAACCTCTCAGGCATGCAGGTTTCCTCATGATATTTTCCTTCACCGTTTTAATTGAGTGTTAATTATTAATACGCATACGTAACCTCGGAAAGACTAAGGTAGCTTTAGATTCGAACTCGAGATATACGACTTCGCAATCCAATGGTCTTATCACTAAGCTCTTACTGCTACCGGTCCCTAAATATTGTAATAGGTGACAAGGCAGTAGCTTAGCATTTTCTAATAATCATGAAAGAAATGTTTAACTTTGTTATTTTGATCGAAGTATTTCAATTAGATAGATATGTTTGTTATACATATTTATACATTCTTTAATTTTCAAAAGCCATAAGCCGTACCTAATTTCATGGTTCCAAATGATGGGTCTTCCTGTTTTGTGATTATGTGAAAGTGAACCAAGTGGAGGCGTCCCTTTAAGGGACAACTCATAGATAAGGAAAGACATTCAATCTGCAGGTGTTTCGCTTTCTTGTCAGTGTCAAACAAGACTCGTAATAAATATTAAGAGCTAAAAAAACAATTTAAAAGGTTTTTTTATTCGCATTATGAATAAGAGAAATTTTTACTCCTAGGTATTCACATACACAAGGTATTTTGATTGAACTTTAAAAAAAAATGCTTAGTAATTATAATGTTGTCGATAGTCATATTAATACACCTATTTTAACAAAGAACCTAATTATTAAAAAATAATTTAAATAAAATTATCACATATGGATTTAGTGGGTGAAATACCAAAGCCCCAGTTAGCCTTGAAAGCTTTAGTTACCAATGGAAAAAACAATATATTTAATCTTAGCACACCTAAACTAATTAGGTACCTAAGTAGACCTAACGCACGTAATAAGTCATTTATCTATAGGTAGTAACTACTAAAGGGTGTATGGTACCTACTTATTAGCAGTAAAGTTGTAATATTAATAAATGTTTTTTTTTATTATAATCATTCAGGTTTATAAATATTTGAATATATTAAATACAAAAAAGTTAAGTACCTGGGTTGAAACGGCCGCAGTGTGTGAATTCTTCAGATATCCTCAAAGATACAGAGTTTCTTTTCGACACTGGCAGCGCCATCTAGTAGTGCGGAAACGAATTAACAGTTATGAACTGAACACGACGTTAGTTTTGAGGGTAGTTTTATCAGGACTTTCTATATTATTTAAAGGGTAATATGATGGTTTCTACTTTATATTTTATGGATTTACAAATTTGACTCTGAAAACTACATACAGCCTAAAAATTTACAATGAAATAAATAATCTAAACTACCCAATTTGGAAGGTACTCCAAACTAAAGATATTAATGGAAATAAGGCAGGTAGGTACCATGGATCAACTCTGTGGATCCTCAAAAAGAAAAAAAAACATGACCATTCTGGTAGAAAAAAATCTGCAAGCATATTTTTATTTATTCATGTTTAATTAAGCGAATCGTGGCTGGATGGTCATTGTACAACTTACCTGCTCGATTAAAATCGTCCGCAACCGGTTACTGACCCGTCATCCGACTTTTATTTCAACAATATAATTATTTACCAAAACATCACGACATGAATCATTAAATCACTTAAAAATGGCCTAAAACATAATTATTACAATATTCATATCGTGCACGCTTCTCCACTTTACCTACTTCACATTGTTTGATAGTTGTAAAAGTATAAAATTTTTGATAAATTCTAAAGAAACTTAACAACACGAGTCAGTATCTGTCATTGTATTGTTGTCAAAATCAGAATTCTTAATAACTATCGTGAAATCGGGCACATGCATACCTACATACAGCCTAGTTCAAGTTTCGTTCATTCTGTTTCGATTACTTCTTATCGCATCGGCGACGTTCGGAATTCGCGCCGCGCGTACTTATCATAGAGCGCGGGCCGCGCGTTTGCTGCACGATACTCGTTGTCCGTCAAACACCGGGGGCGGGCCGAAGGGACGGGCCTCGGAATACACTCGGCTAACTTCGGAGCGCACTTCTCACTCTGTAGATGGCGAAGTGAGCTGAGTCACAAACCCACAATACTCTTACGTTCTGTTAATGTAATTCGTGTTTTATCAAAAGAAAAGAATTGGTAAGTCTATTTGTAATGTTAATATATTATTATATGCATGATGTTCTTATGGAAATTTCGGTTGCTGAGTAATAACAGAATATTAGATCGAACATGATTGTGTTATTGTTCAATAAGCGTCTGTACTTTTTAAGTGTTTTTGATGAACTTCTTAACGTAATAAGGCACCAAGAGTACTAAGGTGCTAAGAAAAATATGCGTTTTCTTGTTTCAAACTTCACAAGACATAAAAATGAGAATTTTATAATTTGTTCTAAAATACATCCAACATAACCTCAAAAAACGTGACATTTGAATTTCTCCGGGCAGCTCAATAGATGGCGTTAGTGTCGGGGGCGGAGCTTGATAACTGCCACACTAGCTTGGACGTATGTCATTTGCGATAATTGAAGGTTAGTTCAGCATTGTCGAAAATTTTAGATAAGCGTTGTTTATTTTATGATCACCCCCGTTCACCCCCGTCGGGTTATAAATATAGGGTTCCGGATTGGCAGGCAAGTATTTTTAATCCCTCTATTTACTGGTATAATATATTAGATAAGTTTTTGTTTTAATGAAATACAGTCGGCGCCATAACTTTTGTTTTTATTTTTTATACGTAAAATACTTTTTATATGTAATAGGTATCTTTTATACCATATATTTGTGTTCCTACAGCTATTTTATTGTTCATGACATATTAGACCAATATTATAAAATAAAACAAATGACAAAAATGTTGAATGGAATTTATTGCTTTGGTGCATTTTGCTGGAAAAGAAAACGTACTACATTCACTTGTTCATTGTCAGTTTGGAGACGTTGAGAGTACAGCGTTGATCCACTACGGCTGGTACCGTCGACAGATAAAAAATGTGAACCTTTGGTATGCATTATTTAAATAAATATCGCCAAACCTGAAACGATAATACAATTATCGTCATATTATATAAAAATATTAAACGTCTAACAAGCGTCTTAGAACTAATGTGTTTGTCTTGTTTTGGCACGTGATATTTTGTGACAGGGAAAAAAGGAAAAATTCATTATACCTAGTTATAGGAAATTTGTTGGACTGTCTTATATTTTTATGAATTAGACGGTTAATATTTAAATGTAAGGAGTGGGTAATAGCCTTTCGTGGTAGGTATTTACTATTTTCTTTACAAAAATTAAGTCTATAATATAAATACTATGTGGTAGATATTTAAAATAAAGTACTGCCTACTTCATAATTTTTATCGACATAATTTGTGATGTTTAGGTTCCGAAGCTCTGCATGTTGTGTTAGCCTGTAACTGTTGTACTTTTAAAGTTAATTTATTATATCTTTTTTCCTGTGATAGTACTGGTGTAAGTATACAATTGTTGGCTAACCTAATCAGTTAATAAATAAATAAACTTTCCAGCAAAGTAATTCTATTTTATGTTATTATACACAAAGGAATTATTGTAAAATGAAAAAGGTTCTGTTTTTTTGTTTCTTGAGTAAAGTATAACTGCATTATCTATACCCTTAATTAAATCAATTTATTTATTCAGTATAAAAAGCATCTAATCTAAATTTTCTACATGTAATTAGTCTTTCAGAGATGACCGGTGCCACGGGGAAACTTAAACATCTTGTTAAACCGGTATCCAAAAATAGAAATTATTATACTACTTAAACAAAAAGCTGTCGGTTCCTTGCGGACCGTCCAAGGCGTTGTTGGGGGCCGTCTCTTGACAGATTTATGGCGTGCGTGGCTGTTACTCGTACGCACTCGGTCCCCCCCTCGCGCCCCGCACCCTTCGTGACCCGCACGCCATCCCCTTATTCTCACCAAAATTAAATCGTTCCATATTTGAAATTCTTTTAAATCCCACACCGATTGAAATCTTGTTCCTTTTTTCCATTTTTGATATTTTTATTTATGACACCTGAGTTTTGTTGGTGACTGTCCGCTGACGTTGAGACCTCTACATATTTATTAGAAGTTTTCACTTTTTTATTATGTTCTGATATGAAATATTTCGAAGTTATTCATAGTCATATGCAGATGGAGCAGACTTACATTTATATCTTTTTGGAACCGGAATAAATCAGATATCTATTTTATCATCAGTTATTTAACCAACCTAGATAAGAGAAAATCTTGTATTTAGTCTTAACTAAATACAAGATTTATGACTAACCGAATCCAACTGTCTTATAAAATAAAAGCAAAAACTTAAAATTTACGATCGTCACAAACAATGATAGTAATGCATCACTCGTCATAATGGACAGATTACGTCTGTCTGTACTCGACAGATTTACGATTGGTTGCATAATAGCTAACTGTTCATAAAAGTGAACAAAAAATGTTGCATTCATTCAAACATTCATAGAAACCGTTTTAGTAATTATAATTTGAAATTAGAATTTAAATAACGGTTTTGAAAATATAATTTGATAAGTGGGCCTATTTTACGTTGATTTAATTATGGAAACTGCTTATTTTCAATTATTTATATATCGGTTATTATGTTTTTTATTTATTTAATTAACAGGTATCACGAGCAACTAAATACGTATCGAACATTTTTATTTTATGACAATAGTACCTACTTACTTTATTTAAAAGTGGTGAATTCCTTATCAAGATGCAAACACACACCTTTAGCCTTTAGGTAGAAGGATTTGTTATTACTAATTATTTATTTAAATCTTATGAAGATAAAGATTCGCCTTCGGTTCAGACTGAATGACATCAAAATTTATCTTTTATCTATATATTTTTTGATTAAGAAATACACCTCCCGCAGTAGGGAATAGGTAATCTGTGTTGCAAGGGACTTCAGGAACATACGAGTACAATCAACGGATACAAATGACCTATACCAAAACTCGAAAGAATTCTGTGGAACACAAATATTTGCATCAGAGGGAATCGAACACACTGCACAGTGCGGTAGTGGTGAGGCGACCACCGTAACCCTTTCTTCCCTACGTATACTTGTCACGTTTGACACAAAATCGACAAAATCACTAAGGATATTATGCATAATGATAATACGCTCGCTTCTACCAATAAATTGTATTTGTACGTAACATAACATTAGAACAACATATTTTTAAAATGGGAAACATTAAAACGAAAATGTCAAAAATCCAATAAATCAATAAGACTGTCACGTTCATATTCATACCAACACGCACATACAGGTTGTTCAAAAACAAACGCACATTTATTTAGATGCATATTAAGCTAATTAATAATAAATCCAGTGGCCCGGATTACGGTGACGCGGCGGGACAAATGTTTCCGGTCGCACACGGAACGGCTTTTATTTATTTTATTATTTTTATTTACGAAATAAAAATTTATGGTCGTCGAGACCGCCTTCCGTGAGATTTAGCGAGTGTGTCATAGACTCGGGTAGCTGAAAACTCGATCTGAATTGAATTATGTACGTTTTTAATGGTTTCGCGGTTCGTACGTCGAAAAAGGTTGCGGTAATGTATTGGCGGGATTGTGTTTGTGTGATTTAAATTCATATTATCGGCAGACAAGTGGATTTTAGGTTGCCTTTGTAAATTATTTGTTGTGCTTTATGTTGCGATGTTGATCTCTAATACTTTGTTGTTATTGAAATAAGATTTTGTTCCTACATTTTCGAGCAAAATGTTTTAATTGTAGAATTAAAATAAGTTTCAGAAATCTTAATTATTAATGGCTTTACACAATTCTCTGAACCAAATATTACTAAGCATGTCAAACCAGTAATCTACATAATCATTACAGACACAATATTTCTCAAAATGACTAATACAATAGTTCTCATGTACCCTCAAGTTTTATTAAACAAATGAATAATTAAGGTTTTAATTCTGTTGGCCGAAAACTTTATCACTTCTACAAATTCTAGCCGCTAGAGGAAAGACCAAACAAAAAAACAACCGACATTACTGCTCATACTTATATGAAAAGACTAACGAAAATTAAAGAAGCCAATGATGTATGTTTGTGTCTAAGCACTCGGCAGTCTGTTAATGTGTTCTACCCACCCAAATCCTGGGGGACAGGTGTGTTGCTATGGATGGCCGTGAGCCACATAACTGGCGACACTAGTAACAATACTGGTTGCAGTACCATTGACCTTAAAGAATAAACATGTACCTCCTTGCACGTAACCCTATAAACACGTCCAATGATATATTTCCGACAGCATTTCGCAAATGTACCGCAATTTACTTTCCTTACTTTCTTAATAAAGTCAAACAGCCATTGTTAAGTACATGGAACAATCAGCTTGTTAAACAGAGAAAG
Source organism: Subacronicta megacephala (assembly GCA_958496365.1). Lineage (NCBI taxonomy): Eukaryota > Metazoa > Arthropoda > Insecta > Lepidoptera > Noctuidae > Subacronicta > Subacronicta megacephala. The sequence goes on from OY292517.1 coordinate 15,667,544, forward strand.
AAACACTATCTCCGTCAATTTATCTGCGGCAGCTAGGCGGACAAACACACATGCACGCGAACAATAACTTGTAATACAAGGCTGCGTACAAATTTTGTTATACACCCACTCGGGATACACATGATTATTTATAATAAAACCCTTTTTTTGTACGATTTTGTTTCCGATTCAACATAAATAAGATATGTTATTTAAAGTCAATATATCACTTGACAGGTGGTAGGCAGCCATACTCATTTTTACACACTAATTAATACTCAAAAGCTTACAGAATAAAGGCGTCATTCGCGTGGCGGTTGTATATACTCGGGACGGGCAGACATTTCATAAGATTTATACATATATCAAAGTAAGGCTTTGTGTGAATGTAGTGAGAGATTTTAATCAACGTCCGAATGCAACAGCTATAAGGGGCCCGGTTCGATTCCCCGCTCGTACAGGACGGTTGATGCAATTAATTGAGTTACGATTAATTAACAATTTTTTCATTCTGATCTATATCAATTTCTGGAAGACGAGACGTACGGAGTGAAAATTAAAATGTCCGTATATTTTGGTAAGGTGAGTATATTTAATATTTTTACGAATTGCTTCCGACGTGTTCACTATAGTGAATAAATCTTTCCTGTAATTAATTTAATGTTTTGATGACCATTTTTATACACAGGGCAATCGATTGAACTAAGTGGTCAATACATCGAAATGCCCTTAAGTCATGACGTCACGTCGAAAGAAGCAAAAAGTAACAACATCCAACGTTAATTAATTGAAACACCATGTTTATGAAACACATCAACTAATCACAGGATATCGTCCACATAATTGCTTCAGAAATAATATTACCGCTGTAATGATGTTGTAATTCATTGTAATAATTGTAATACTTAGTTATAGCGCGTCGAACATACGCGCCTAACATAGATACGTAGGTAGTCCTCGAAAACTTCACTATTCAATAAAAAAGACAGGAATTAAAAAGTTTATTTTTTGAGCATAACTTATAGAAAGCTTAGAATTTTATTAGATAGACTTATGAGATAACCTAATCATGTTCTAAGTTAAAAATATTTTTGCCCTACAGAAGTTAACAGAAAGCAACTCGACAACTAAAAGATATTTCGTAATCTCTGTGATATTCATGCGGAAACTGTACCAAGCTTACTAACTTGTAATCATAAAATAACCGCCTTGCCCCAAGCAATGGGACTACTAACGCCATCTAGTCGAGCAATAAAAAACTTAATGGACCTCACTGACTACACTAGAGCTAAGGCCATAAATTATTTAGTCTGTTAGCATTTTCGGGTTAAATAGTCGAGTATGTATTCGTGCAATATTTTTATTTTTTTCGTATTCGGAATGTCAATAGTGATGGGGATCACTTTTGGGCAGCGGAGTGCTAGTGAGGCACGTTGCGTCGGCGGCTGACGCGGCGGCGAGCGCTAATCGATGCGCGCCACTGCGCTGTCTTCCGACGGCGGCCATTACGCACCTTTATGGCCACCCAGCCCCCGTCCCCCGCGCCGCTCTAAGGCGGCACATGACGAATCAATATGCCGCCAACCGACTCAACACTTATTTATTTGACACGATTTATTAGCCGAATGCCTGTAAACTTTTATGCGCCCCTCTGTTCTCATCCCCTCACCCCGGCCCGCGAGGGATGCTTTATGATGGACACAGCAGTGATAAAATTCTATGTTTCGGCTGCCGTCTACTTTTATTGGGAATCGGAACAGATGTCTGGATGATGCTAGAGGGAGCAAAATTACTATTCGAACGGCGAATAGTAAACACTCCTACGTTACTTTTAAAGAGGTTACCATCTAGGGCAATAACAATTTCTTTTTACAATTTCGCTTCATTAATTACCATTTTATTTTGCCGGGCGGTGCAATTAACATTAGCTACTTTTTTACCGTCGCAAGCGCTCAGCGACCGCGGTGTAGAGACAAAATGTCGGCAGGAAATGTGTAATTTTTTCACAAATATTGCGGAAGGAAGACGCTGGCTTCCTCTGGGCTGTTTAGATGGTTTTTATGCTAATCGTGGAGATTTGCTGGGTTTTCTTTTAGAGCGACAATTATTCACGGTGTGCGGTCGCAGCTCGCCCTTTAAGAAATTAGCGGTAGGGAGACCACGCTGCCATGTGTACCGTACCTCACCATTATATCCTTAATGCTAAGAAGCTCTTACATATAACTTATACGTTACACAATAAAGAAAAAAGTAAAATAAATCTATAAGAGACTGAAGTTTGAGTAAATTTTATTTTGTCATAAAAAAACTTACCTACTATCAGGTCGAACTGAGACCATCCGTTTAAAATCGACTAAAGTCCCCATAAGTTAACTATTCCTAATACTAAGACGCTTAAAAAACATTGTACCAAGATAATTGAATAATAATAAACAATGACCTGGAAAAATATAGACTGCAAGTTGAATTAAATTAATTACTTAATTATATGTCAATGTTATTAGCATGCTCTGACGCTGTTGGCTATGCAAACAACAATAAAGCCTTATATTGCTGAAATGTTAATCCTATTGCGCAGTGACATAATAAAAAAACAGAAGGACTTTTAACCACCATAATTATTAATGCTGATACCGTATTAAAAAAGTTACGAGTAAACAATTACAAATTTACACTTTACAAACCAACCCCTCCGGAGTGAAACGTAAGAATTCTCGGTAATAACGTATTAAAACTATTTACAAACGCACAAACATTGCAACACTGGCAACATTACCTAACGTGGCAGTTATTTTTTATGATGCCAACGAATACTAAGCATGGTCGCCGTAACTTTTAATGGACGATATACATGCATAACAGTGCTTTTACGAGTAGGTAAGGACAAAGCTAACGACTTAACACCAATAAATTAATTTGCCAATAAACACGAGCCGCCCGGTGCCTCCTCAAACGGAAACGTGGACTTTAATTAAAAATGACCATTCCCTAATGACCTTTGGGTATTAGATAAAAAATTATCCATGCAAATAATGCCGTAAATTTATTTGATGTTTGTTTGTTGCGTGACGTTTAATCTATTACGTCTTATGTAAAATACATAGCACAGGATATTTCCCCCTCGCAAATTGACGAAGATTCGTATAAAATGTTGTTCCATTCGACACAATCCGTCATATGGTAAGTATGTAATTATTTACACCGTATCGCATCGTATCGTGTCCAAACTCAATATTTCACTTAATGGAACTTATAAACGAGTCGATTACTATTGGGGAACTAAATTAATCGACTATATCGATTAAAATTTAACAGACATTAATACAATTATCGATTATAATTTTTCCGCGTAATTACTCATTGTTGATAGTTTCAAAATTTGTATTGAATGAGTGGCAAGAATTTTATGTACGCAGTGGTTCAAAATTCTTATCCTCAACATTTTGTCTCTGAATAACTTACCCACCCTGTTATAAATGTTCTAACCGAAACTGTTTACGTCAAATAAACTTCGAAAATATAAAAACAGTTTATAGGCACATTAACCTACATTTATTATATTCTGCCAATGAAGATGCCAAGCGTATTTGATGAAATGCGCTGAACGAATGAGCGGGGCGGAGAGCTGAGAAGCATTTCAACTGCTTGGAGACCTTTGTACAGGCTTCATGTTATGAAAACTCGTGTCGTGTGCATGTAAATGTAAAACAATTTAATCTACCTACCCGCTTGTGAACGACGGACGGGGAGAACCCGTGAGCCGTTCCGTTTCACACGTCGACATTGTAACTCCACCCGCTCCATTCCATACTCGAATGCATAACAGACAAACAGGCTAATCCCGGCGTTATCGTAAATTGTCAGTTTATGACGTGCGGAACGGCCGCGGGGCCGGGGGCCGCGGGGACAGGGGAAGAGTTTTCTAATTTCGCCCCCTGCGCCCGTTTTGATGCGCTAATTCGTGTAAGCAGTTTCTGAACGTGCTTGTTTCGAGTTCACTTCAATTTGCCAACAATGAGTTTGCTACTGCGTCACTCTTATTCTCCCACACTTAAGGTCGCGATCGAGGGTCGTCCATGCCTGCATTACTTTGCAAGGTTATCGTCGGCTTTTACATAGAGTTGCGCAATTTACATACATTTGTTTGTTCGGTTTTTAAATTGGCGAATTAACTGTGTTAATCGCGATGTTGTTTTGCGAAAGGCACCCCCTAGCAAGTTTCAAAGTTATGCTACTTAAACTCATAATGTTATTTACTTGTCGCATTCCATAAAAGATGGACGGACGGTCAGTTAATATAACATTACAACAGAACATATCAAAGCGCGGCGCGCGATGGGATCTCGGCCTGCGCGGGCGCATCAGCAATTAATACTCTTCATTTAATCGATTCCTTCAATTATTCCACCTTGATATATGTTAATCCTTTTCGGTCTCGGCCTCCCCGGGATATTGTTGGCTATAATTACGTGGGAGGCGACCTCTATTGACAAGTATTGATGTTTTTAATCTGATGTTAGGATAAGACGTTAGTATGCGTTCGTCCGTCCGTCCATCCGTTGATTTGTGGCCGGCCGGCTCATTGCCTCGTAATTATTGGATTTCGGCGCGATATTTATTGGCATTTCTTCTCACAGTCGCCTTGATTTATCATTGGGCTGTCATATGAGAGAGAATTATTGCGATGCGTGCCCGTCCGGGGAGAACGTTCCATAATCGAAGTGTTTTTTTTTTCGTTTATTAACGCTGAATCCCCGAAGGTACATCCAATACGTCATATTTCAATACGTTACGCGTTAGGACACATGATCACCTCCATTAAGGCGCGTCTTCTCCCGACGGATTAGCGCCGTCAGTGCGGCTCGAGTAATGAGATGGCGAAAAATATTGGAAATAATACGCGACAATAATAAACGTATAATAGGGGAACGTTCGGTGCGCAGCTGCGGCCCTCCGACACTAGGGGCGCTACCGGCGCACTGTTTATCGTTCTCCGATGATTAAAATCGAATTAAATCGATCAATTTATTTTAGTCGATTACTTTTCTTCGATAATAATATTTATACGGTTACTAAAAATTAATAATGGGTATTTATTTGAATTTTACAACTTTATAATGATGTTTAAAACCAGTTAGGTCATTGAAATAATCTTTCACCCACATAGGCAGCGGAAATAATATTAATTAAGTATGTTGATTAGCAAACCAATCCGTGTCATTTTATCTTCAATTAACTTAGGTACTTACTTACACAATAGGTACTTTGTACTGATTTCCTGAGAACTTTACTGAGAGCTTAGGTAGGTACCAACTATCTATTAAAACAGAAATGTAAAAATAAAAAGATACTTGTGTAAAAGGTAGCTCTAAAAATATTTCGGTGGGCTACGGGTTATTTTCGTAGCACTTAATTATTTTAGGGTAGTCGTAATTTCAAATTACTAACGCCATCTAGTTTCATAAGTATGAACAATTTTATTACGATAGTCGTCACGAACAAAGCATTATGTTCCCTACAAAGCAAAACCACAAAAGTAACCCTTATTAAAATGTATAAGAAATAATAACACGTCTTTCACACGACTTAATTGACTATAAAGTAGCTTGCATTTTCCCGCGCACCTAGCAATGGCGTTCGCGCCAAAATGATGGATTAACGTCACACGAGTATTTTCTTTTTAAAAACGCAAACAAGCGCCGGCAATATTGCATCCAGCTAATATTCCCTTGCCAATCATGTAGCTCAGTCAATTTTCAATTTTCCCGTTAATAAGCACGTCAGCACCCGTCTCCAACAATATCAGCCCTTTTTTATTGTGCTTTGTTGAGACATAAAAGTGTTAGGCTAGGAATATCGAAGAGTAACATTTTCATTTTAAGGTGGGAATTTTGTTTTAGCTAATTGGGTTTAATTAGACGTCTGAGTTTTCTTGGGAGATAATTGGGGATCAGTTTGATCCAAGCGGTTTAGGTAAAGTTGGATAAGCGGGAGTAGTCTAATACCGAAATTAATATACTTAGATGAAAATTTAACTAATTATGTATCGCATTGTTTTCATTTATTAAGTACCTAATTAGGTGTCTAGATAGATTAACCTATGGATACCAACAAAAGGACTTCAATTTGTGAACGAATCTTAAGTTAATTGTAGTGACGTACATTACACATAATTACAAATTATTGAATTAGAAGAAAACACAATATATTTATAATACAAATTACGATACATCGAAACTTGAATTCATAATTCGAATATGAACGTCTATTTCGCCGCATCATCCGAGAGCAGAGTGGCGCAGTGGAAGCGTGCTGGGCCCATAACCCAGAGGTCCGTGGATCGAAACCACGCTCTGCTAGAAATCACTTTTTGCATTTTTATATCACTTGTAATTTTTTTAAATATTATTTGTGCTAGATTAGGAGCCTTTGCTCTGCAGTGGGGCAAATCTTTCTGAATAATAATATTTATTTAATCTTATTTGTGCCCACTTAATATAAGTGCCCCTATCACATAATGCTATACCTGCGAAATGTGGGTGTACCTGAAGAAACATAAGTACAGCTCTGCCTAATCCTTCGGGAAATAGATGATGGTACGTTATGTAATGTTCGTAAATATTTTGTTTATTTACTACACTAAAATACATTATTATAATAGGTAGGTACCTATTTCTTCTAATTAATTTATTGACAAACGCCATCTATGTTAAATGTATGTGTTTGTTACAGATTGCATCTTATTTTAAAAATGTTTGAATTCTTACAATAAAATTGTCAAACAATAGGGTGACCACCGCTTTCGTAATAAAAAAAACATATTGCGGAATAGAATAAATATTTTTTATGTTCGCTACTTTGTAAAAGCAATTCAATCCAAACATAAGAAACTCATAGACGTATCAAGTCCATTAGCCGACCGTCACAGAAGATTTATGTTTAATTGAAATCGTCGAGTTATTGTGGTGCCATGATTTATTCCATTTATTCGAAGCGGACAGCCGATAGCGGTGCACTTTCAATTGCCATCGCTCTCGGCTACGGACTCAATAACAATAGACATTGTTTGATTACGTGTTTAAAAGTTTTAAATGTTTGTTTTTGTTTAATTTTAACTGTGGGTTTTCGTTTTCTGTCACAGTTTATGCGATGATGACTCAATTATATTCATATTATTGTATACGTATTATAAATTGTAGATATGTAAAAATAACATAACATACCATCACGCCTGTATACCCCGAAGGGTTAGGCTGAGGTGTACTAATGTACACCCACATTTCGCCGGTATGTTTAGGTCCCATGTAATAGGGAGCGAGCCTATTGCCATTAACCGGGCACAAATCCAGACTCCGAGCTGCTACTGAGAATTTCATAGAAAAGCCCAATAACACTTGCTCCACCTGAAGATCGAACCCAGGACCTCTAGCGTAGCAGTCGCGCCGTATGACCACTAGACCAATGAGGCAGTCAAAATAATGCGGTAAATGACACAAACAAAAACGACGATCCATTTTTCAGGATTAACGTTCAAGATCGCGTATCCCCGTCATAATGTTTTAACTTTTTTAACGTATACTGTCCCACTGCTGGGCAAAGAGCCATAACCTTTAACGTCCTCCAGTTTGTGGTTTACTCCAGCCAATCCCTTAAAAAATCTTTAAAAAATTATAGTCTTTATCTAAATAAAACTGTCATAAAAGGTATGCGAGTGCCTCATGTAGGTATAGGTAGGTATATGTAAGATGTTTATAATTAATCTTTCGTCAACAGCACTGGTATCGCGTGTCCACGATATTGAGTATTAATTCCCTTCAAAGTGAATGGAAACATAATTCATTCGTTTATTTGGCATTTTAATTCATATATCTACGCTGATATTGATGTTGTGTGCGGCTGTAATTCAATCTTTCTGTTTCGCAACCAACCGTCCCTTGATAATCTCGTACTAAAAGCAATAATTTATTCACTACCAACTTATACACGCATACCGCACATCTATATACATTGACATCTCTTTATTACTCCTACATGAATAATATTATTATGAATCCTTACACGCGCAAACAGAAAAACAAAACAGCTTCTGCCTCGCAAAATCAACACTTATGTCGATCACAGTAACGTCTAGAATAAACAATACGTAACTGTAGGTCAAATCAAGAATAAACGGACGCATACATTTCCACAAATCCGTGTCAAGAATCGAAGTGGAGTTTTTAAAAAAAGGAGTTATCCTACTGACACGAAGCTTTAATAAATAATTCCTTTTCACATCTTATTATTTATTGGACGCCACGCAAGCCAGCCTCCGACGGGACCATAACGATGACGAATACGAGATACGTTTGTAAAAAACCCTTTTGAGTCTTGACGCGTGATATATTCCCGCGCACGAGTGTTATAAAGAACGCGGCGGGGTGCGCGCGCGCCGAGCGCTGATTGGCCCGCGTAATGATTCCATGCGCGGACGTTCCGTTTTCGAAGTACGACTGTGACGTAGACTAATGACTGCTGTATGGTAAACCAATGACGGATAGGCACCTTTGAACCTATTGTGTATGTGGGTATATAGGAGTTGCGCCAGCGTTGAAATATTATGTCGATTTGCCAGTTCTGCGCACAACGTCTAGCTCAAGACTAATTCTAGGTCATAATTTATAACAAAAAGATTGCGACTCTATTTGATGATAGCTATGTTGCAGTGCTTTTGAACTGCCGCGAGGTTTAATAGACAGTGAAGTTACCTAAGCTGTATTTATTTACACAAAAAAGTTATAAGTGATATGAAAAAGAGTATTAATCAATAAATGTGACAGGTAGCATATTGGAAGACTAATTAATCGGTCAATCGATGGCAGGAAACATAATAATATTAAAGAAGATAATCCACTTAATCCTATTCGCCTTATCGCAAACTTGAAATTCGATTACATGTCGTCCCACCAAAAAACAAGACCTGCGCAGATAACGTCACATTAATAGTTCCTGGAAAAGCAAAAAACAATATGCCAAAATGTCGAGATCGAGACACAAAATCATGACTTTGTCACAGTACTATTTAGAACTTTACGTGATTAATTCTTTCAAAAGTAGCATTGATGTCAACGATGCGAATTGAAGGGTTTTCCTTGTTTAAAAACCGACACAACAGCATCGTTGCAATTCTAAAATCTCTGTCTCCAAGACTTCCAAACTTCGAACCCAAAATCCCAATCAATCTTATCAAAATACTCACCTTAGTCCAGTTTTAAAACATGTGTGTCATCATTAGATTAGTACTAATGAATCTATCAATCCCACGGGAGGCATACATTGTCCGGCCGGACACCGACGTGTGGCCAACTTACCGACAAGATTGATTAGTTCGGAAATTTGCTTGTATTTTAATTGATCAAGTATACAAGTTGGTCCCCGTGTGATTTTATATTTTCGTTGACAGATATGGATTTAGTATTTGAATATAATTAATGGATAGATCATTGTTTGTAAGCAGTGTCAATGCTTAAGCTGTAAGAAGGTTTAAAGCAATTTGAATGTCGAAATGAGAATTTTCGAGAATAATAACTTTCTATGACTCCTTTACCACATCAAGAACTTGGATTTACTTCATAGTTTCGCCCCATTGGATAAGCATACGTTTTTCTTAATCATTAAATTGCTCCTTTCCACAAGGAGCCTTCTAGGGTCAAGACAAGTCAAGACAACTTGACAGCTATTCATGAATATCCAAATTTTGGCAAGCACTACTTTTATAAATTAAAAGTTATTATTCAAATAACGGGTCACACGACAGAATGTTTAGTCAAAGCTTTGAAATGGCGTTTGACAAGAATTTTTTTGCAAGTCGAGTCACTTCCATGTCATAATAGTTAAATAAGAAAAATACCTCATTAGTCTAGTGGTCCTAAGCGCGACTGCTACGCTAGAGGTCCTGGGTTCGACCCCCAGGTCGAGCAAAGTGTTGTTTGGTTTTTCTATGAAATTCTCAATAGCAGCTCGGAGTCTGGATTTGTGCCCGGGCAATAGGCTCGCCCCCTATTACATGGGACCTAAACATACCGGCGAACTGTGGGTGTACATTAAGTACACCTCTGCCTAACCCTTCGGGGAATACAGGCGTGATGGTATGTTATGTGGTATGTTAATAAGAAAAATGTTATCACTAGCAGTGAAAAATGATTCTAAACGGATGTTAAGATAAGAGATAAGACAAGATGTATGTAACTGTTATTTTAACATTACATTTTTCAAATGAAATGTCTTCATGCTTAGCATAAATTGAGCTTTAATGTCTCACTCGGGCCCAGTGCGTTGGTAGATGTCACATGTCGTCGAATTTTTCGTTCTAGGACATGCTGGTTTCCTCACGATGTTTTCCGTCACAGTTTTGGGAGCAGTGGAGATATATGAGCAAAGTAAAGCGCCTGTCTGGGTTCGAACCTACGATCTACAACTCGTAAGTCGCAGCCGTTACCACTGGGCAAACACCACTCATGCTTTACTAACTAACGGGTATATAGTGAAAATCTATACTTTTTTATATTATAAAGCTGAAGAGTTTGTTTGTTTGTTTACTTGAACGCGCTAATCTCAGGAACTACGGGTCCTATTTGAAAAAATCTTTCAGTGTTAGAAAGCCCATTTATCGAGGAAGGCTATAGGCTATATATCATCACGCTAAGACCAATAGGAGCGGAGCATAAATGAAAAATGTTGCAAAAACGGGAAACATTTAAATGCAGAAAAGCCGAGAAACCACGCGGGCGAAGCCGTGGGCGGAAAGCTATTGTTACATATACCGTGTAATGCTAAGGCATGGCGCCATCCATCTACATACAGGAACATTAGTCCAGGAGTCAGCAACAAGTGCCTTGACCTAGTTGCGGAGCATCGTCTTAGAACACAAGATAGCTGGTTTAGTACTCAACATTATGTAGTTACAAACGGCTACACATCAAGCTATAAAAAGCCAGTTTAGACTGACCTGCCATTATAAAGGTTTTCCTCACAATTCAAGGCCAGCCTATACTGGTTTTGTATAGATTTTTTTTTTAAAAAAAAAAGCTTACTAGCAATGTGGGTCGCACATTACTAGTAATCTTGTTAACCCCTCGTACTAAGCTAAATGCTTGTATTACGAGTGGGTTCACGTCGGTAGTGCAATGGGTGAGTTTCGAACCGGCAACCACATGATCGCAAGTCCGACGCCCTAGCCATTAGGTTACCGCCGCTTATGTATAGCCGATTGATGCCGATTGCTGTATAGCCGTGCGCTACGTTGTGTGTAAGAACTCTTCACAATGGTCTGAGTTCAATGGGAGGCTTGCACGTCGGACTCTTCATCAGCAACCCACTTTAGTCCCACTGCTGGGCACGGGTCTCTTCTCAGAACGAGAAGGATGAGGCTTTAGGCCACCACGCTAGCCTACTGCGGATGGCAGACTTCACATGCTGTCAAGAAAATCTCTCAGGCGTGCAGGTTTTCTCACGATGTTTTCCTTCACCGTTTAAGAGCGTGATAATTAATTATTAATACGCGTAAGATTACAAGTCAGAGGTGCCTTGGATTCGAACACGAGATCTACTACTTGTTAATCATGATACTGATCGTAACTACTAATAAAAAAGGGCGCTGGATTCAGCGGAAACCACATTTTATTAATGCTTTTAAAAAAAAAGTGTGAATCCGAGAACTATCTATCAGCAGTTTTTGAATTTAGAAGACGAAATTAAATCCAAAAAGGTGATACAAACTGGGTGTTGTTAAATAAGTTTGAAGTTCGGTTCGTAACAAATCATATGCACTGACTTTTCGTGTGCGAATTAGTGATCTAAGTGGATTGATTGATTTATCATTGGACAGCCAATTTTAGTTATAAGAATGACCATTGGACTGCCAAATCAAAGGTCTCGAGTTCGAATCCAACCTTACCAGACCGTCGAACTGCTGATGTAAAATAGTACACCTGTGCCTAACCCTTGGGGAATATAGGCGTGATGACATGTTTTTTAAGTAAATGACTGGACTGACTCATAACTGACTTGCGCTATTGTGGAGATGAAATTACATAATATATAATATTCTCGTTAATTCGATGTCTAGAAACCCACAAAATGGATTCTTTAGACACTTCATTACTTCTCTAAAGTCAACGTCGAATTTAAGTCATTTTTAAAACAAAGTAATAACTTTTTTGTATAAAAAAGACAACATAACTAGTAAAAGGGGTCATAACAAACACGTACGTGACCTTGACCTCGTAAGACCTTGACCCGTCGCGGGTTCGATTCCTGCGCGGAACAAGTTATTTGTATGACCTACAGACATCGTTGCGATGTGTTGTGTTAGAATGTGAGATATTTTCTGTGACGACACAGTGATAACATTTATAGAAAGCTTTTTTATTTTTATAACAATAATTTATATCAAATTATTTACATAACACAATAAAATACTGCTTCACCAGTCTCGTAGTCCGCACGACTGCTAGGTACGCTAGAGATCCTAGGTTCGATTCTAGGTTATTGACTATTTCCATGATTCTCAGTAGCAGCTCGAATTCCGGATTATAAGCTCACTCGCTATTACCTGTGGAACCCGTCGAACTGTGGGTATACATTAATTGCACTTTTGCCTAAATAAGATTTAACAAACATCACCTTACTGGTTTCTAACACTTACGCGAATATTAGACATTGAAATAAAACTACTTTTTATGGATGCTGTAAAGGATCCAAAACGTCGGGAATTTAAAATATCAATATAACGCGATAAAATCCGTAAAAAGTAGTTTTATTTCAATGATCATCAGCTTATTAATATGCCTTCAAAAAGGCGAAAGCATGGGAACTTCAAAATCAAAATTTTTATGCGAATCCTAAGACAATTGCAAAAGAATCTGAAAGGATTATTATAGAAAACTTAACTATGTTAAGTCCATATAACTAGAAATCTTTGTATTAAATGTTACTTCAGCTTGGATCCCAATTCCAATCCAATTAATCAAACAACAATGCGATTTTATTAGCCCTCACATAGATACACAATATTTGTTCAAAGATACGCCGACAAATTTAAATCCTACATTACGATCACAAAAACTACGAAGCTTGGGAGGGAATCAATTATAATTCCCATTAGATGGAGGCGGGCCCCTTGATTTATGTGGGTAGTTGGAAAAAATTACTTGCGCTTTGCAAGTGCACCTTGTATTGAAGGCTGGATGATAATTGCTTATTATAATTTCTGTTTCCGCACTGGAAAAAGACGAGTTCCGATTAATATGCCTAAGCTTAAGCTACGATTATTTTCAGATACATTCGCATTGAAACGATGTAATGTTAAAGTGAAGATCTAAACATATATATGCTAGCTAACATACACACGGCTACACATCAAGCCATAGGTACTTTCTAAAGACTTTCCATAAAATTTAAAGCATAAGCCGGATTTGTATAGCTTGATGTGTAGCTGTGAGTACAATAGATACAAATAACATATTTTTTCTGTGTTCCATAAGCAGTAATAAATTAATTCTGTTTCTCGTTTGTAAATTTACTACTTACTAATGAGATTAAGTTCACGTCTAGACCTTTGAGTACCTAAGTCAGTAACCCTATGGTGCATTTCCATAAAAAAATAAAAACACAAGTACCTAAATAAGTAAGTTATTAAGTAATTGTGAATAAGACGTTATTCATAAAAAAAAATACTAGCTATGTGAGTCACACATTACTAGTATTCTTGTTAACCCCTCGTGCTAAGCCAAATGCTTGTGTTACGAGTGGGTTCACATCGGTAGTGCAATGGGTTGGTTTCGAACTGGTAACCACATGATCGCAAGTCCGACGCCCCAGCCATTAGGCTACCGCCGCTTCAAAGTAATTACATATACAAGTAAATAATCATCTGGTCACAAAAAAGGCCCTTCATAGAATGTCTTAAGATAAAAAACAATCGCGAAACTGATGTGTGGTGCTATATTAGTCCGTCCGAAGTTGCCACGAGTAGTCAGAACCAGAGAACAATAGATAAGGTTGGAACTCCCAAAGTCTATCAACCATATAAATATAATATGACCAGTCATACTGATGAAAATTCGAATTTCCGAGTGATAAATGACAGAAAATAATATTTGAGTTAGTTGGGAGAAAAAAACCTGAATGAACCAATTGAAAAACTTTAACAATAACTTAAATAACAGTCTAACGGAAGCTTACATCTAATTTTGAAAAATAAAATTGGAACTATAGATACCAAAGTCGCGTGCGGCTATAGAAAAGCAGTGACATGGCAACAAAATTAGTTCTAAATTCAAATGAGATTAAATTTTCGAATAATGAAAATCGCATTCTAAGCTTTCCAGACACATGGTTGTCTAAATTAGGTCCAAATTCAAAAATGTGTTGAAAAATCGTATCATTTGTATTGCACGTGTAAGGTGGGTGCGGGGTGCAGCGGGCCGAGGGGTTCGGGGTGCGGGGCGCACCTCGATCGATGGCGACGTCGTTATTCGGGCGACAGCCTTTGACGACGTCGCGGGTATGTTCCACTTGCGACCACTTTTAATTTCTTCATTTGTATGCTGATTTGTGATTGAGAGAATTAGGTTGGGGAATATTTGTAGCAAGGGCCACGCACCGATTATGCAAACTTGTTGTAGTTTGAATAACTTACTTACTTACTTTCGCTAGTTGCTTTCGTTTCCTGATAGTTGGATGTACGAATCAGATTATAACCTGTCGGTTCAGTCAATCAACACAAAGAAAACAGAGAGAGAGAGGTCTAACAGCAATAAATAGAAGTCCAAGCAAGGTTTCACCCTTTGAAGAGGTCCATAGAACACTTGACCACAGCTTGTCATGTCAATGTTACGAATCCCATGACTATAGGGCAAGAGCAGGCGAAAGAGTTTTTAGGTGATAAAAGTCTTACATACCCTGCTGCCTTCACATGTGACAGACGATCCATAAAGTTTTTCCTAATATAACAAAAGTTCAGGACAGGACCCTCCAAAAAAATTCTTTAAGTTTTAGAGCTTGTATAATAAAAATGTGTCTGAAAAATATCTTTTCGGTTTTTCGGATGTCTTAAGCTTTGAAGACTTTTTGACGATTTTTAATATCTTTCAGTCTTTGATCTTATCTGAGACAGCTAAGTTAATTAGCATTTAACTGCCCATGCAGATAATGATTGACATGGATTGATTAATTCGGAACCCAATTCACATTTGAAGTAACATACACGTATCATACCGTACTCTACAACTACAAGTTTTCTTAATCCTCTCATCTTTGCTTAAAATATCTGGAGAAATTACTTTCGTAGTTTTCACATTTCTACCAAATACACTTTAAAAAAAAGAAACCTAAACTCTCGTAGCTGTTAACGTTGCTACGCCGTAGTAAGGTACCTACGTACTACACACGCAGTCCATTATCCATTGACCATCAAAATGTAAAATTGATAATATTATCTCATAGTGCTCAAATTGAGCACTATCTCTTCGCGCTATGCGCATTATTCTTGACTCATTTCTTACATCCTAGGCTATTTTTCCGTATAATCAACTCATAAAATCAAATTCTTTAATAATTGGCTTCACACTGTTCTTTAAGCAAGAGTTAAGAATATTAAGGTACTTTGATATGCCATTTTTTTAATTATACTCTATAATAAGCACAGTGATAATGATATCCCGTACAATCAGTCCGAAGTGGAACCCACCCGGGCTAGGTCCACGCCTCCGCGGACGCGTGACTGACGGACGTCCGCACACGGACACAGCTCACCAACACATCCTTAGCCCCGGCTTCTATACACACAAGGTTTTGACACTTGACAGATGTGTGCCCAGAGTGATGGGTGGCGCGCGCCACGAAAAATACGAGGGAAACTTTGAATATGGAATACTGAGCTCGTTTTATTTATGTGTCTATTTGTGATTGGCAGTGCCAATTGATTCTTGGGTCTGAAAAGTTATTGAATAACTTTTGGAACCAATTCTTTTGCCTCATATATTTCTTTACGTAATATTGATGTATTTTCCACATTCTGCGTTGACTGATTACTTTAGATCGTATTTGACGAATGGAAAAGCGTTGAACTCCGAATGGTGGCTGAGAGAGACAGTACTAATTGTAGTCTGAGCGATATATACCTATATTCCACTCTCGGTGTTCATGTCTGTCTGAAGAATGTAATCCACCAATTTATAGTTTATTTGTTTGATGATGTGGATTCTTCCACATAACTTCTTATTTTTAGGATGAAATTAAGTTCTCAGTTGCTGGGAACCTTTTGATTTTAATATTGACTTAAAGCTAATTCAGACATTAACCTTCAATGTTCTCACATCCTCATATTGCCATAATGTACCAGTTAAAAATGTTATACGTCTTATTTTAAAAGAGTGTCCATGGAGTTTCTTGCCGGATTCTTCTCCATAGGATCAACTTTTTGGAACCGTGCAACTAGAGTCATAACGTTTCATAAATGCTTGTAAAGGCTTATTTGAAATAAAAACATTTGAACTTGAACTTGAACCAACATGTGACAATGTTTCCATTAGCCCAAAATAAGTAGTCGAAGAGTTAAGTCCTGTTCGATGGAAATTATTCGGAAGGAATTAAAAGCTAAGGATAAAGCAATGTGAATTTTTAATTGTAATAATGATTACTAATGTATTTTAGCGGCGAACTATGGGTACACATTATTTTGTTAACTCCACTTAAAAATATTTTGGATATGTTAGAATTAAAAAAACTATCGCTCCAGTCAGACATGTACGCTGATCTTATTGGAAATGTCCTCCAAAAAGGTCAAGTGCGTAGTGCTTTGTACTCGAAACCGGTGCGTTTGAATGAGAAGATGTATGAATGGAATAGGTTTAACAAATTGTAGAAAGTGGCGATCTGTGAGTTTCTGCCTATTCCTGTAGGAAAAATCTGTAAATATATACCTATTGAAATAATAAAAGAAAACTGTCAGGGTGCCAGTACTTGTTTGCTAGACCTTGCAAATCCTCACATACATAGCACTATTTCCGGAGTCGTCACTCACTGGCAGGATTGCGTCGGTCGAGTGCTGTGAGCCAGTTATCATACACTAGTAACTAGCCTTTGGTGAGTTTGGGCAGTTCTGATTTTAAAACTGACAAGTCCCTTCTACGATATATGGTTTCGGCCAGTGTTAGTTGCTTGACAAATCATTTTGTTAGGACTTTTTTTTTTTTCAAGGATAAACTTTTTAGTACCTAGTGGTAGGTATAAGTTTACAATAAGTATCTAAAGACGTGGAAGGTTTAAAGAAATAAATGTTCCCCTTTTTTTTGATAGCATTCTGGTGAAAAGGGACAGTCATGTTTTGCTGAGATCAGAATATTATTATGTGATCACAGTTGTACTGTACCTACTCGAATTGTCACAGCTGTTAGTTTATATGAATAAGGATCCATCATCCATCATCAGCCCATACTTGTCCACCGCTGGACGTAGGCCTCTCCAAGTGAACGCCACAGAGCCCGATCTTCGGCTTTCCTCATCCAGTCACTGTCGATGAATAAAGATAACCCTTTTATATCTTTCTTTACCTCCTCCGATCGAATTTTATGTGACAAGTGCAGCCTAGCTGACCGTGTTCCACCTCCATTTATGACGTGTTGGATGCCACGCCCGGATTATCAATCGCTGAGTACCTACAGTACCTACTGCATCTTACTCCATGCACCTAAAGATGTTTCTTAACTCCATTTACTCTTTAACTGCGCCAAACGAACAACTTTTGACTAAAACTATTTTGAAAACCGAACACAAATCAATAAACAAATCCGTCCACCAGCAGGTCTAATAATTAAAAAGTTCCCCGAACACCGGTGTAATGACTGCTGTGACGTTAACGACATGGCTGACAGCGTGGCCATTTGTCAGCCGTCACGTGTCAGCTGTTTGTCAGCCACAATGGTGTCAGGCGGCGCGGGGCCGATTGACGCGTGTCACTCATACACCCAACCACCAGTTGTCGGATACAACTCGAATGAACGTCACTAACAGAGTGATTTTTGCTAGCTCGCAACTGGTGAAATAACTCATATCGACAGAAAATATGGGTTCTGGGACTTCTGGGGTCATTAGACCTTCTTCCCACTCTCACTCTGTTTCTAAAACCCCTGTCATCATTAACATTACCACCACTAGATCACTATTTAAATTCTCACATTTTCCACCCTAAATGTGAGAACTACTTCTCTACACTTTAGTCACTCTTCGGAGGCATTTAGTATTTTCAGAAACAGTAATCATTTACTTCTGTCCAATATTTAACTCCATCGTTTACAAGTCGAGTTTTGAGGAACATTAGTAAATCAGCGTTGTATGTGATAGGACAGGTGCGGCAGAATTATTAATGATAGCTTGATTCACACCTCGACTGTCCTCGACACTGCCACTGCCGCCGCCGTCGCCTGAAAAACACTTTTCATTATTTTATGTTAAATTTTTATAATTATAGATACTATACACGGGGTGCCCAGAGGCGGCATTGCCACGTTGTATGGCAATGCTGATTCTCTGAACAGCCTTTGGGTAACGTGAAGCGTCATTATCAACCCACACTGGGCTTGTGTGGTGGATTACGGCCCACTCCTTCACACCGAGAGGAGGCCTGTGTCCCAGCAGTGGCAAAATTATAGGCTGATTATGTATACTGTATGTATGAAATGCAGCCAGCCTTGTGGGTGGCCATATTTTTTGCCCTTTATAATTTGTGTCTTATTTAGAAGTATTTGTCGGTTAGTTTAGTTTGTTCTTAGGTTTACCTAATAATACCTAGTTATGTTAAAAAAATATACATATATACTCTAGACATTGTTTGTCCTTCGAACCCCATTACATAATTCTAATGTTGAAACTACAAGAACTTGGCAGCTATCACATAAAATTCTTCTTTACCGTCGTGCATTATATCCAACTCACAGCTCACTCCAATTTCTGGAAATCAGAGAGGAAGCAATAATGTTCATACATGAAATTGTTTCATACTAGTACGATATTATGTGACGATGTAACTATCTTTTTACGACACTGTACATCATAAAACAGAATATTGACACACAGTTTTTGCACAATTCTATTTACCAACTTCGATCATGCGCAATCATTTAAATAATTTATAGCTTCAAGCAAAAACAATAGAAATACTTCCATAACTCAATCGGCTGCAGGTATGCGGCGTAAACTTAGGCTACTTATTACTGCCTTCGTTGCATACATTATAGATCAGAACAACTATTTACGGTTAATTCGCATCGGAGGTATATTTATTGGTTGGTTGTGACGCTTGACGTCATCCTTAATGTCCATGCACCACGCGATTAGCTCCGACATCGCCATCCTACTTTAAACTAGGTTGCGGATCTTCCAATTATTAGTTTTGTAGTTTGGATTCCTGTTAAGTTTTGTAATGAATGTTTTTGCTTTCTTATTAAAATTTTGTACACGATATGACATTATTTTCTTCATTAACGTAGTATTGTTGTAAAATAATCTTCCGCAGCCTTTG
This sequence comes from Subacronicta megacephala, assembly GCA_958496365.1. Classification (NCBI taxonomy): domain Eukaryota; kingdom Metazoa; phylum Arthropoda; class Insecta; order Lepidoptera; family Noctuidae; genus Subacronicta; species Subacronicta megacephala. Next base: position 15,687,084 of record OY292517.1, read on the forward strand.
ATGAATTTGCAATACCTAATCCGTTGACAGAGATCCTGCACCTGTAAGCTGAAAATTCTTTCCATACCATAATGTTCATTAGTTAAGGGCAGTTGGTCATACAATTATTTTTTTTTGTCTTTTCAGATGTTGTCTCCACGCGAAGATGACGATGACGACAACCACCTCTGCATCAAATGCAACAGCACCATTGTCGGCTTGGATAACTACGTGAAACACAGGAAACAAAGATGTGGAAAACTTAAGCCTGAAGACCCAAAGCCAGAATTACCCACTATAGATCCTTTGGAGCCATCCTACAGCCTCGGAGCAGACGTATTCTTTCAGTCTCTAGAGCTACAAAGCAGCGTCAAAAAAACTTCAATTTCTCGACTCACTCCACCTATTCCTATATCAAAACCCAATTTAGACAGAAAAAGCACTTTAGTGGTACCGTCTACTTCTAGAGATATCCCACGTATGAGTCCTTTGGAAAACAATCTTAGAGGAGAAGACTGGATCGGAGGTCATAGCTTGAGGATTGGAATTAATGAGGATAATCAGACAAAGTTAATAAACGCAGTCGCGAGCATCAGTGGTGCTGTCAAAAAAGATATTCCAACCTCATCTTACAGCATCAATTATGATTACAAAGGCGATGAAGAAAGTGATGAATCCGAAGAATCGGATGACGATGATGAAGAAGAGCCTATTGGAGGCAAATGGAAGCCACCTCCCAACTATACTGGAGGAAAGTGGCGGCCAGCCTCTCCTGACCACGAAGATTGGGATATGAGAGAAGAACAGGAACATACTGGTGGGAAATGGAATCCAATCATGCTTGATAATAACGAACGGGATGAAGATTATGATGCACCACCACCAGGTCATACTAAAGGCAAATGGATTCCAGGTGCAAACGAGAAAACCCAAATAATGCAGACGACGATTCAGACCAAAGGTTCTGTACAATATTGGTGCGGTCCCTGCAATAGAAGACTTAATTCTAGAGCAATTTACGATAAACATCTTCGATCCAGTCTGCATTTGAAGAAAGTTCTTCCAGAGCATGAATTGGAATTCTCTGGCCATTTAGAGCCAATGAAAGGTGCTTTGGATAAACGTGTGGCTCGTCCATCAAAATTATTTAGCGATGGTATGTACTCGCAGATTGATAAAAAGAATGTGGAGACTGTTGAAAAGACAACAATTTCTAAGATTGAGAAAAAGAAAAGGAAGAGGAAACTAATATTCGTTCACTGTTCAGGCTGCAAGTCACGAGTAAGACAACATTTGATGGGAAAGCATTTAATATCCCACTATCACTTCAGAAAAGCAACCGATACCAACACGACGCTATACCAGCAACTAATTTTAGATAACATGGATGCAATAGTACACCAATCTCCTTTTCAATGTAGCCCGTGCAAGTTTTACACTAACTGGCTCTCCACTTTCATGCAACATTGGTTTTCCGAAGAACATGAAACAAAATTAGCTTCAATTGAAGGCAGACTCTGGTGTTCATTTTGCAAATTCGATTGCGAATCTTCTCAAGAAATGCTACAGCATCTATCCAGCTCGGATCATAGTGAAGTGGTGGCTGTCATAAACAGATCTATGCCGATTATAATAAGGAAGAAAACTGTTTTGAAGTGCGACGCTTGCTGCAAAGAATTCCGCTACAACATTGAAATGAAACGGCATTTTCAGAAGACTGGACATTCATTAGCCGTTACAGCTACTGACAATTATCAAGAACTCCACAAATGCCAGTATTGTAAAGCGAAGTTTAAATCTTCCCTTACTCTAGCTGCTCATTTGAAATCTAAGCACAAACAAAGAGCTTATCTTTGCCTCGTCTGTGCAATGAGTTTTAATTCTTCGGAGGAAGCTAAACGTCACCGACAGACTTCGGTGCACAGGATCAAGAGAAAGGAAAACATGAGAGCACAAGGAGTGCCGACGAAGGACATGACCAAGAAGTGTCCATACTGCACTGAGAACGTGATCTTAGAGAATATTTTAGTGTTAAAAGATCACATACGACAAGTACATCCTAATATTCGAAAAAAGTTCGTATTTTTTATCTTCGATGTTTATAGAATACATAACTTAATTACCTAGTAATTTCAAAAAAGCTCGAAACTTATAAAATTTAGAGAAAATACAGTTATTAGCAGAATAAACAATTTATCAGGTATCAGCTAAAAGTTTAAAGTCAATGTTTTTTTTACATTATTGAAGTTACTTTTGACATACCAAATACTAGTTGCAGAATTTATGTTTTTCTTCAAAACTTATGCACTATGTGAAAGATAAGAGCGATTAGCATCAAACACTCTTTAATATCTGTCTTTAATGCAAACTTTACACTTACAGATGTCCAAAATGTGGGATGTCATTTATCCTTTCCCAAGAAGTAACTCGCCACGTAAGAGATAATGCATGCCAGTTCTCCCAAACGGCTCAGGTGACTTCCTCCATCTTCTGGAACTGCAGCCAGTGTCTCTTCACTACCGACTCTCAAGCCGAATGCTTCTTCCACGAAGTCTTACATAAAACACCTAAGAAAGAAATCCTCAAAGTTGGGGATACCGAGAAGGTTCTTCAGAAGTACCCCTGCCCTCTTTGCTCCAAGAGTTTCAAGAAAGCTTCCTTACGGCAACATTTGAGGCAGCACACTTTTGAAAGGCCATTTGTCTGTTCGACTTGTGGCGCTAACTTTACTCGACAGACTAGCCTGTCAAATCATTCGAGGACTGAGCACAGCACTGATATGGCTAAGATACCGAAAATGTCAGCCATCGTGGAAAGGATCGAGGACTGGGAGTGCTCCAAGTGCAAGAACAGGTTTCCTAACAAGTGAGTATGTGTATGTTGTTTTATTAACCCACTCTAAGGATCATTGTTTCATCGAGTGTCCCATGCAGGTGCTTATTATTTTTTTAAACTCATGTATATAAATAAGTACTTATATCTCATAAAATCTGGGACCCGGACATCCAGCGGTCATAAAACTTTAAGTACTAATACCATAAATATAAGAATGGAGATTGAAGAACTCGATGCTCATAAGTTTAAATTATTTTTATTACTTTTTTAACAACTTCATATCGAGTAATATTATGACCGAGCAGTGTTTGAACGAACCGATGAATAGAAAGTCAATTTGAATCAATAAGCAATCAGAATTTATGAAGACGGAAACGCAAACAAAATGCATACAACCGAAATAAACAGCGCATCAGCGCTTAGTCGCGTCGACATCAATTTGCGGTAATAACATGCGTGCGCGCAGCGGATGCGTTACATGTCACACGTCACACAACTCCTTCACAAATATCGGGATACATTCATAATTTGACAAGAGCGCTTTGATTATGCTCACACGCACCACATTCCCGCCCGCGGTGTTGCCAACGATGACATTTTTATACCCTGTGGTAATAAATTTCTGCCCGGATGCACGGTATTTTGAGAGAGTGCTGGATCAAAATATTAGTGTCGGCGAGAGATAGTGGACATTTGAATTTTATTGTTAGCACGTGTCCCTGTAACGTATTGGGGATTTGCATTTTGATCTGTCGTTCAGTTTGATGGCGCTAAATCGTGTGTGGTTTATTTGCTTTGACACTTGCGCTGCAAGCGTTACAATTTATATGTCTCACGTCAGTCTATAAATAGTTGGGATCAGTCACTGAGGATTGACGACGCCGATTTTAAACAGAATGTAAATCGTTAAAATTAAAGTCTGTTTATCCTCGACGTTTAATGTTTTTGAGCAAATACTTTCATAACAACTATAACGTTGATTTTAAACGTTCTTTAAACACGAATAATTGTATCATATCCTACTTTGTTGACTAAAGCTAGATTCCGCGTTCATTGGAATATCTAATCGCTTCGTAGTTTATAGCATTATTAAGTTCAAATATACTCAGTGGACTCAAACACCGATATAAATTGAAATTTCCAATCTCCTTCCTCCATTAATGCTAAAATCACAGCAGTAAGACGTTCAAACTTAACCGCAGACCGCATGAATCAAGTCGGCGCGTCATTAAGGGAACTTTCAACGGATCTAGACAATTGTAGGACATAGCAGAGCCATTGGGGGCGTCTAACAGCGCTGATGATCTAACTTGTGTAATATCTTATGCGTTATTGCGACGCCTTGCATTAATGCACTGCAACTGTAATGCGACGGAGCGGGTTAACTGTCGCCGCGGTGCGCGGTGTGCCAGTGTTGCCAGATTATGCGCGTGAAATTATTACTGTAATGTTTATTAGTTTTCAAAAAGTCTTGGTGGTGAGAAGTTTTAACGTTTTCATTAAATTATGAACCGGTATGGTAGGTAAAGGTTACGTCGGTCGGTTACGGTCGAAAATCGTATAAACCACTTTGAAAGTATAAAATAAATAGGTTAAACTCGGTTTTCCTTTGATAAATAGTAAATTAAGTACTGAAATGACGTTATATAGTTAAAAAGAGGTGCACTTAGACCTACATACTTCCAGTTCCAACGTACATGCTAATGAAATAAAAACATCTACATATTCTTTCAAGCATAGCAATAAATAAGGGCAAACGCGTCCCATCACATTCTCGTCCTCGCTAACTACTTGTAGACGGAATTCTTGGCGACCGGCTGCAGTAATTAGTACTGTACGGTTCTGGAACTAAATGACACTGGTTTATGGCTATTGAAAATGTATGTTGAGTTTTGTATGTCCATGGTAGTAGTGTGGTGCGGTGTGCTATTTTTTTCATAGCTAAGTTACATCAAGTCTTGTTAACAATAACTCTATGGAACTTTTCAAATATCGTTAGTGTAAGTAACAGTGGGTGAAAATTGATGGATGGTAACAGAAAATACGATTGTATTTGTTTTATAATAATAATAATACAAAACTGCAAACGAATAGGCGAGCCCCCTGATGGTAAGTAGTCATCGCCGCCCATGGACATCTACAATACCAAAGGAGTTGCGTTGCCGAGCCAAAGAACAGGGAGGGGGAGGAGAAAAGGAGAAGGAAGGGGACTGAGGGAGGAATTGGGCCTCCAGCGCTTCACACTCACCGTACTAAACGCAACAGTATACATACTGATACTTGACGTCGATATTCTGTGAGAGGGTAGTACTTCCCCTGTTGGGCCAACCCATTCATGCTGGCATGTAGACATGCCAGTGAAACACTACTACTACAATACTAGGTACTTTTGATAGCCCATTTCTTGTTGAAGGTTCTACGACCCTTAAAAACAAACAAAATGGGTAAAGACCGAAGGGCACAGCTAGTAGGTATCTTTAATACCTAATGATTTTTACCATCCTATTTCAGGACAGTGCAGTGATAGCCTAGTGATATGACCATTGGACTGCTAAGTCAAAGGTCTCGAGTTCGAATCCAAGGCACGCACCTCTAACTTTTCGAAGTTATGTGCGTATTAATAATTAATTATCACGCGCTTAAACGGTGAAGGAAAACATCGTGAGGAAACCTGCATGTCTGAGAGATTTTCTTGACGCATGTGAAGTCTGCCAACCCGCAGTAGGCTAGCGTGGCGGACTATAGCCTAATCCCTCTCGTACTGAGAGGAGACCCGTGCCCAGCAGTGGGACAATGTAATGGGTTGATGATGATTTCAGGACATCCCTGTCGCGTCATGCCTGCGTCAATGCGTCCACTGCGCGTCGGTGTCCACATGACCAGTGTACATACGTGGCTACTAATTCCAGTCAACTCGCTAGGTTAGTATACATATAAATAACTTACTGTACACCCACAGTTCACCGGTATGTTAGGGTACAAATTAAAACTCCCAACTGCTACTGAGAATTTCATAGAAAAACCCAATAAAGCTTTGCTCACCCTGGAAATTGAAACCAGGACCTCTAGCGGAGCAGTCGCACTTGGGACCACTAGACTGATGAGGTATTTAAATAGTATTTTATTAGTAAATTTTAAATTATTAGACTGCCTCATTGGTCGACCGGTCCTAAGCGCGACTGCTACGCTAGAGGTCCTGGGTTCGATCCCCAGGTCGAGCAGTGTTATTGAGTTTTTCTATGAAATTCTCAGTAGCAGCTCGGAGTCTGGATTTATGCCCGGTTAATGGCAATAGATTCGCCCCCTATCACATGGGACCTAAACATACCGGCGCAATGTGGGTGTACAGTATACCTCTGCCTAACCCTTCGGGGAATACAGGCGTGATGGTATGATGATGATGATGATTTAAATTATTTTATTAACTATAATATCAGTCTGGGCTTTAACTTTAAAGTTATTATCATAAAGTGGTGGAATAATTGTAAATAAAGCAAACTGAAGTCAGCGCCATCTTTAAAAAGATTTGTAAACGAATTCTATTTCAGTCCAAGAGTTTGGTTTGGAAAGATTTAGTATTTATCTGGTTTGTCATAGATGGCGCTTAAATATGATATTACTAACGAAAATTTCTAGTGTTGACGCTTATTTAATAAATACATCAATTATTAATTTATAATATTAAATTGATACAATGCCGAAAACAATTTCATATCTGGGAAGACAGTTAATATTTAAATGTATGCTTAGGCGAACTAAATATACTACTCAACAATAGATGGCGCTATTTACAATTATAAATAAATATTTTCTATTACCTAAAATTTATTCTAATTTATTATTCCTCAGGCATCGTAGAACCCACGGAGAACACATCAAACATCACGAATGCCACCTGTGTACATTCAAGAGCGACCAGGCTAGTCATATGAAGAGACACATGTTGTGCCATCAAGGTGTTAAACCCTACGCTTGTCCTCATTGTCAGTTCACCTGCGGAAGCTTAGTGAGTAAAACAAATTTAAATAATAATTTTAAATAATATCATATATAATAATATCAATATTTTTTTTACCAGACCAATTAAGTTACATATCCTAAGTACTGTAACTGAAGTTATGGTAATATTTTGAGTTATCGAGTTGCTAATGCTGATGTGAAAAGCAATTTTTATGAAATAACTTGGCAAATTCATACAGCCCGATGCCAACCTAACCCATCGTAGTCTACTTACACTGAATTATGTAGACTACGATGCGACATTGGTAAAGCCTGCCTATTAATTTACCCAAACGAAGTCCTACCATAGACTAATAATAAGTCCATGGTTCTACGCCATGCATGAACTATAACATTCTCCACGAGATGGCGTTAGTAATACACTTGTATCACAACTATGGAGGATAACACGACTCAGAAGAAAAGCAACTCGTCACAGTGAAAATATGGATTTATAGACTGTGGTATAAAACCATGCGTAGCTTAATTTCGAAATGTCAAAATATTTCAAAATAAGGATTGAAACATTGATCCACGGCGTTGGAGCTCCTTGGGCGCCGAATTCAAATCAAAGAATTTGGCGCTCAAGGAGAGACGACCGCTACTCAAGTAATAGCTCTAGAATAGTATAGGTGTCGCCAAACCTAATAAGCTATCTGGAACATAATTCCATTAAAATTATTCACTTGTATACAACTTCAGAGCGTTCATATAGTTTGGCCATATCCTTACGTTCTCGTCTCTAGTATGTTACGTACATACTAATGAAATAAAATGTAATGCATTTTTGTTTTAGGAAAATCTTCGCAAGCACGTACTTCGTAGCGGCCGCCATCCTGGCTTATTTCTTTACCATTGTCGATTATGTCCATATAATACAAATACAGCAACAGAACTTCGTGTTCATCTGACTTCGGCGCATGCCCACAAATATGATGTTAAGACTGCTATCCAAGCTGTAAAAATGCATTTAATTGTCGAAGTAAATAAATAAGTTTAATAGTAATTTTTTTTTTTAATTGTTACAAACAATTAAACCTAAATACTTATAATTTTGTCTGTTTTACATTAAAATCGAATATAAGGTAGAATGTAAGTACATTTTATTTTGAATCTTTTTTATCTTTTATCCTATTTTCACATTTTCTTCGTTGAAAAACATTTTCTTAGAAATATTCACGTATCAAAATGTTTAACAATCAAAGTTGTCGGTAGCTGGAACGCGCTCTCTGTCAAAACGCGCGCAACTCCGTGAGCGAGGGAAAAAATCAGAGTCGAAAACACAACGTGATCTTGTTGACGTCTGTATATTTCTTCGTAACGAATCGCCAAAAATAATATCGAACTGCTTTCAGCTGTGAAACACGTCAATATTTAACATAAACATTTGTAAATAAAGTACTCAAAAATCGTACACGTTACATAATACGGTCTACGGTATGTTTTAGTCAGAGTAAATAAAATATTTTCGTAATATATTGTGCAGTGTTTTATATCGTGATTTCCCGAATTATGACTGTTTGAATACACGTGTATTGCTGAAATCGATTTACATCAATAATGTCGCTGAAGGTGAGTGCTGAATCTTTTGATTGCATGTTTTTTAACAGAACCCCGGCCAGTGCGTTCTTTATTTAATTTTTTGCGTGGGTAGCTTACCCTTTTGACCCGTTATCGAGGGTCGCCACGGCACCATAACTCATAAGTATTTTTGCATCATCACAGTTATTAAGGCCAAATTAATTGTGATTTTCTACCTGAAAAAAATCTGAGAAAAAATACACCTTGTGGTTGGATGTGTGGCCGAAAATCATAGGTTGATTTTTTTTATCAAACTATTTTCAAATGTATGTAGGTTTACATAATAAAATAGAAGGATATAATTTCCTGATGTTGCAGATGAGAATAACTATTAATTTGCTTATTAAATATTTATTTAGAGCCTACCATATTTTTAGGCAATCAAAATACATTCTGTAACTTTTTTTTGTATGCTCACTATAATTTCATAAATGAAGTAAAAAGTTGTGATGAGATTTTTGAAAATTCTAGAGACAGGTTCTTCAGGTGGGTAGTCATTGTTGGGTTCAACTAGTGAATTTAATTTTGAATAATATTAAAAGGCTTCAAATGTTGCATTGAATGTCCAATATAAACCAATTAATTAGAGGGTAGTTTAAAAACAACAATTTTTCCACAATTATCACTCCTTTGTAGTAATCTTTTACAAGCAAAGCGCTGTGTTAAGTGTCAACTCTGGATGCAAACATTACAGAAACTGGTACAACAAATTTTTAGGTCAATACAATCCCTCCTAAAAATAGAAATTAAATGAATCAATATCTTAATTTTTTATTACCTCTGGTATTGTGAAAAAAAGTGAATCAGTAAGTAGATGCCATGCAAGGTTAAATTTTTTTGGGTTACTGAAAAAGTGAGTCTTTTTCTATTCGAAGATGGTATCTTCCTTGAATTAGCATAATGCTTGCTAAAAAAAATTAAAGACAATTTAACTAAGATCAAAGTTGATCTCAGTCAAGATTGAACCTGCATCCCTCCGGTTAAGTATACTGCTTTAGCTACTTAATAATAATACTTCTAGTACTTAATATAAGTTTAAAATAATACTGCACTTATTATAAAATGTATATCAAATCAGCACAATACCAAATGTGGGACACAAGAGTAAGTAGGCACATGACTTGCATTTTTACACTACAAATGTAGGTAGGTCAAGGACAAAGCAATTATAAGCTACCCCATCTGGTCAAGGACAAGACATTATTTGGTAAATTATTTTCTATAACGCTAATAAAAACACTTGGAATATAATTACACTAGATTTGATTAACAACTTAGCTAACATACTATTGCAATACAACCTAGCTATATTTAAGCCCCGACGCCAAAACGACAGGGTGTTATAAGTCTGATGTGTCTGTGTGTGTCTGTCTGTGGCACCGTAGCTTCCGAACGGATGAACCGATTTTCATTTTATTTTTACCCGACTGCGCCAGAAGGAGGGTTATTTGTTTGATATGTGAATTAGTCGGGAGTGTTTTTAGCTATGTTTGATGAAAATCGGTCGAGATATAATGCAATTGTCGAGGTTTTTTAATTAAAAAAATATCCTTTAATTTTACTGGGGTGCTATTGATTGAAGTCCTACTTTAAATTATTAAGGCAGTAGGTAAGCACTCATGTTCCTATAATTTTAATTAATGCAGTTTGCGTTTATTTAGTTTTTATTTTTTTTTCGATTTCCACTTTTGTTGTCAAGAGGTTGCCATATGCGTCCTCTTGAAAATGTCAAACCAACGATTTTCTATCTTAAAAAAAAATATTGTGGGAAGTCTCAGTGGCTGAAGTTTTACTGATTACACTGGATTAGCGTCATTACAAACTTCCTGCTTGAGCCATTAAACAATAAAATTCTCCGCAAACAATCAAATTAAGTAGTTTATTAGCACTGACGAAACGACTGTTCAAAAAGGGAACTTGGAACCGTTCGAATACAGTGTTGGAACAAAGGTATTCGTAAAGGAACCCGTGTAATACAGGTACCTATTACAACACTACTTAGGTACTTCTATTCTCCATAAAGGTAGGTAAAAAACTACAGAACGCCAGTTGCTACGTTTCTTGCATAGAATAAAAGATTAGGTACTACTACTTGCATAGGATAAAGAGACTAACTCATTAGTCTAATTGTTCTAAGCGCGACTGCTACGCTAGACGTCCTTGGTTCGAACCCCAGCTCGAGGTGTTATCGGGTTTTTCTATGAAATTCACAGTAGCAGCTCGGAGTTTGGATTTAGGTATGCCCGGTTCATGGCAATAGGCTCGCTCTCTATTACATGGGCAGAGGGCAGAGGTGTGCTAATGTACACCTCTGCCTAACCCTTCGGGGAATACAGGCGTGATGGTATGTTATGTTTAATAGAAGAAATAGGTACCTTACCTACTCCTTTTGCTCCGCTACATCCGCGTCCATACGGGACCTACATATTATCATGCACGCCCACAGATTGCAAGTCATAAATAGGTATAAACTACCTACCCGCCGGTTGGGAGTAAAACGCACCTGGCCTTTTAAAAGGTCGGCCTATATCCTATCAGATATAGCCAGCTTTTGTAAAGACGTTTTGTTGTATAACTGGGTTATGTTGGTATGACTTTTATTATAACACCTAAGTAATAGAATATGAAGGCTAATGGTTGGTCTAATTTATGCTAGCTGTTCTCTGAGATTTCAATCGGATTCCAAATAACTTTCCAAAGTAATTCTCCAAAGTCTTAAATTCTCCTTGCTCCTTAAATAGCCTCGGCAGTGCATCTGCTACTCCTTGAGTATTGCAGAGGTCCATGGGCGACGATGACTAAGTACTTACCATCAGGTAGCTCGTCTAGTAAAAGTAGTAACCCCATAAAAAAAAATCTACAATATACATCAGAATCGGTTCAGTGGTTTGGGCTTGCAAACTTAACAAACAGATTGATATCATATTTTTCGCATTTATAAATATTTATAAATTATTTTGGATTACAATTACTTAAGTGAGTATTGAACTAAATAGGTAGTTGTACACTAATTGTTATAAAAAACTAAAGATACTTACATAACTTCGGGAGTCCCTCAAGGATCCCTGTTAGGACCACTATTATTTAATGCTTTCGTAAACGACGTCACATCGTGTTTTCAAAACTCTAAAATTATATTATATGCTGATGATATGAAAGTTTTGAGACGAGTTGCATGTATAGAGGACGCTCGCTTTCTGCAGGATGATCTGGACCGATTTGTGAACTACTGTGTCACAAATAGATTGGATTTAAATGTTTCCAAATGTTCCATATGTACATTCACGCGTAAGCCGAGCCCCATTGAGTATGATTACTAGCTGTCAGGTACCTCTAGAGCCAGGGTCAGTGTCATTACGGATCTTGGGGTTGTATTTGACTCTAAGCTTCTTTTTGACACTCACATTGATAATTTGATTAATAGAGCTTATAAAGCATTGGGATTTATTTTTAGGATTTCCTCTGATTTCAGGAATGTCAAAACAATGAAAGTCCTATATTGTGCGTTTGGGCGTAGCCACCTTGAATATGCTTCACAAATTTGGAATCCTGATTATAATGTTTATATCAATCGCCTTGAAGGAGTTCAGAAGAAATTTTTGAGGTACATCCAGTTTCGCTCGAATACATACATGCCTAATTATAAAAGTCGTTGTAAAAAGTTCCATATTCTTCCGCTCTATGAAAGAAGAAAAATTGCAGATATATCTTTTTTATTTAATGTAATTAATGGATCTTTAGACGTCCCGGAATTGGTTAGCAAATCGGGCTCCGTGTCCCATCAGCATTCTTACGTAGATCACATCTCTTGCATGTTCCTATAGTTAAAAGCACCTACAGACAAAATTCCTACCTTATTAGGGCATGTCGTTCTTTCAACATGGAGTGTCGGAAAGTCGAACTTGACTTATTTACAATTAGTATATCTAAGTTAAAAATACACTATGTAATAACTTCTTTGACTCATAGTATTAGAAATTTCGGACTCATCCGTATTATCATATTTTTTTTTATATAATTATTTAAATTACCTTAGTACCTAACACTGTCTACATGTTACTGAAATTTTACAGGTACTGTTTTTTTTGTGAAAACTTGTAATTGGCCATCTAACGCTTTATTCAACTGTTTATATTGTATTGTATTAGCTGTAAGTTTTCCTACATTAATAAAATAAAATAAAATAAATAAAAGATAAATGTCAACAGCAAATTAAATTCCACCTAGTGTTTTAAACATTAATCTGACATTCATACGCCCACACTTTTTAATTTAGTGCAAAAATGTTAACGAAATGTCTCGTACTGTGCCACGCTACGAGTCTCTGTCGATGAAATGTTTGGAAAAAAAGGTTTTAATAATGGGGCATGCACCTTCAAAAGCATGATGAATAATAAGAGATCGCCAATTAATTCTAATGACACAGCAACGACGCCTGATAATTATTGAGATTATAATAGATCCTAAGTATTCCTCCTTAACATCCGCAATATCGCAATAAAACTAATTAATTAATACCGAATGCACTCTAAAATCCAAACCGGTCGAGCTCGAAGTTGTTGAGGATATTCCGTATTTAGCGCGCCGGCGGCAAGGCTCCTCCCGAACCAGTCCAACCAGTCATCGTGTCACTGAACCAAGGGTGGTCGTGATTCGCAATATGATACCGATGACGTGAACTTTATATGGTCGTTTTGGACATTAAACTTTTTGCACCAAAACTGGAAAGTCGTCAAAATCTAAAACTTTTCCTGTTCGTCTGCACGAATAAAACAAAGCCCGTGTCGAAATGGCTGTAACTGACCGATACATATTATATCAAAGTAATGCAATATTACAAGCTTTAGCAGTGATCAACTAGGTTAAAGGGATCAAATAGATGACTTCAGCAGTTCAGCACAGATGACAATATCGATATACTTACTCAAACGCTGGTCCAACATTCATCACCGCTTTTGCCTGATAGTAAAAAAAGGATTTATAATCGAGCAAGCAATTCAACCCCTTTTAGGCTCTCACATACCTACTAAAGTGGAACGCGGTCAAAACTTTTGACACTAGTCTTGCCTGTGAAGGTAGTACTTAACTAGCCGGATCACTAACACCAAGCAAAACTGCCGTCCATCATTTTAGATTTTCAGATTAGATTAGATTTCTTAGATTCTTTAACGTCCTCATAGATAAAGTATATGCTATGTAACGTACTATAATACATATGATGTCAATAACACATCCATTCTACATTCACGCAGCACATTAACTATCATTACCATTGCAATGTAATACCACAGAACACTGAGAAACAAATGGCATAATGACTACTTTGACTGCCGTAAATTCTAGTCTTGTTTTTGTTACAAATTGGTGCCAGCTAAATCAAAACTAAGGTTGTAATATCATGAACTATGAGCTAGAGAAATTTAAGCGATTGTAGCTTTTTATTTCTTGTACAATAATGACTAAAAAACCTGATCTCAGTTTCCAAACTCCAGTTCGAAGTCGGTCAGTTTTGGTATTGGTTGAATTAAAAGTTTTATTGGAACCACAATTTCCCGGCAAATTGAGTCCAAGACTTGTAAATAAAAAAAAGAACAAACGCATCTGTTCCCAACATCTGTAAAAGACGAAGAAAGTAGGTCACAGCTGCTAGTCTGCAACGGCAGTCACATATCACTGCGATGCGACCTTTATGGGAGCCGGCCAGACATCGCATACATTCACGTTGATGATAATAATGTATCTATATAAGAACTAGCAGAAGGATACTTTTTTATACTTACGATATTTCAAGCTTATAACTCACTAGTTGTTCACTTGTTCCTTGTCGTCTGGCGTCTTCAGCAGTTTCAGAAACTTTTTAGTGTAAACTTAAATACGTTTGACCCTTATTTGACTATTTACTGCCCAATGCTGGGCACTGGTCTTCTCTCAGAATGACAGGGTATAAGCTGCAGTGTACCACGGTAGTCTACTGCGGATTGGTAGAATTGAAATGTGGACGAGGATATCTTAGGTAAGTGTGTAGGTTTCCTCACGATATTTTCCTTAATTAATTATTTATACGTAATACGCACATAATCGTGAAACGTCAGAAGGTCGAGCATTGGATCCATACTGGAAACTTACGACAGCACGAGGCTATCATTGCTCCCGGATCTGCTATGGAGTACGCAAATCAAGTAAACACCTAGAATTCTGGCTCTCGATTACACACAACCAAACAGTAAAAAAAACTTTTTGATGTCAAACCTGATATTTTTCATATGTGTAACCGGTAGAGTTCCGGAGATTTCTTAGTGAATTTGTAATATTTTTCTTCTACACGATTTTTTTAAGGCTACCGCCAGTTTATTTAGATCTAAGGGCCCAATCCCAATGGCTGAATTGGTCATAATCGCTAAAATTTATCGAGTATAATTCTCTTTTAGCACTAGCACGAAGAATCTTTATCGACAAATAAAATAAAGAAAAGGCAAGTCATTTATCATTAATTGTAGATTTTGATAACATTATGCCCAGTTTACCATTTCATTCATTCATCTGCAATATATTCGAACGGATCACCCGACGCTTCTATTTTCTCCACATTTTGAGTTACCCCTCCCATAAGCGCGACATTTACCGTTTGAACTAAATATAATCTGTTTAAGTATTCACCCGCTCACTGCTCCGGATCCCAGCCTGTCTGGATTTAAGTCTAGACGCTAAAAATACAGGCAGCTTTAACTTATGAATTGGATCTTTCAAACGAATTTTCAACAATTTTACTTTTACCGTCAGAGTATTGGGAAAATAAGTATCGCCTGTTGTGAGTAACTACTATTAGAATTTCCTGAACAATTCCTCAAGATTTTGTGAGCATACAGTTTGATCTTCCGAAAGGCCACGTCGAAGTGCTGGCAGTAAACAAGATTCATTAATTATCACTACCGCGATAACAAATCAATACAATAAACTGTGACGTCATAGTGTCCATTTAAATAAGTTATGGGCCATTAAAGGTATTGGCAATTACAAATGTTACGATCTCAGTAAAATAGTGGTAATAAATACGTAATCTTCGCTATTCGTTTTGCAAATTAAACCGTGACATTTTATGGTTTTAAATCTGTGACCCATTTGAAATGTTATGTTTTCATGGTGCCTATTGATATTACTGATATAATTCCTTTTCCGGTTTGAGGTTCGTGCTTAAATGGCTATTGCGCAAATCAATCTTTTATGGACTCTAAACCTAATGCTGCTCTTACTTCCTAGATTAAGAATTCCTTACTCTTTAAGACGTCTATTGCTGGAAATGTAACATTACGGCGACCCACATTAAAACATATTATAAACTTGTCATAAATAACTCTACATTCAAACACTTTCCTTTATCGAAAAAGTAATATCCGTTGTTTATCTTCAGAAGGAGCGTATATCATACTTTATTGTACATACACCAAATAAAACTACAACTGACATGATACAATAATGGGTAGGTTTATCACGATCTCTTCCAAAGCTCTCTTTCAATCCGTAAGACACACCTGAACTAAACAAAAAATGGTGAGCATATCGGATTCATTCCTATTTCAAAGCTCGCCAAATCTAGCCACCATGTTATTCAGATCTAGCCATAGCCAGGCACGTCTGCAAGTCTCTGACGTAGACTGCAGTAAGTAACAGAGATCGGTTCCAACAAGTGCATTCGAGCGGACTCAGCAACAGCTACGTATAACGGAGATTACAGCCATATGAAGCAGATTATATAGTCTTGTTTATAAGACCGCAGCCCGCCGAGACGGCACCCATAGCTTTATGGAGTGTAAATAATTTATGAGGACACCCCAAACTGTTGTTAGTGTGTCCTTTTTCATTTTATTTAACATGTACACCATCCTTAAGCTACCAAATGGCATCGTCATCGTTTCATATAAGGGCGACTTCAAGTATAACAACACCGCATTTCATAAAACCTACCGCTCTGCCAAGATCACAAACGGTCTCAAAGCCCTTGTCTTAAGATTGAGACACTTAATCATCCATCATAAAGCTTGACCTTGAATATTTGCTACTGTAGGAAGCCCAGTTCAAGCAACTCTTACCGGATGCAGCACATACATCTCATTGACTTGGTAATGTGCTGCAATTAGCAGCACTTTCCCTAATTACACGCCTGACATGTAAAGCGCTAGAGTTGAACTTTTGTTATCATTTTAACAACATGAAGCGGCGGTAGCCTAATGGCTAGGGCGTCGGACTTGTGATCATGTGGTTGCCGGTTCGAAACTCACCCATTGCACTACCGACGTGAACCCACTCGTAACACAAGCATTTAGCTTAGCACGAGGGGTTAACAATATTACTAGTAATGTGTGACCCACATTGCTAGTAACCTTTTATCTTTAAAAAAAAAAAACAACGTTACGCTCTGTTATACCTACCTCGGAATTCAGAGATACTGATGTAGCTAAAAACTGTATTAAAGTGCAGCCATCCAAAGCAGAACATGTATGAGGATACAGCAGACATAGTTGTGACTTCCAAATAGCGTAGATTCCAACTATACAAGAGTTTGGAAAAGATACATGTTTATAGTAAGAAATAACTCAGAGCTTTTCTTGACCATGAATCGAAAACACAACTTATATAAATAAACATGAATGATTAATTAATTCTTTAAATAGATTCTTTAAAGACACTTTTACAATGTCGATGTTTTTTTTTTTTTAACTAGATGGCGCCGGCATTTCCTCTGTGAAGAAATCCCAAAAAAACTCAGAGATTCATGGTCTCTAAATAAATACATCATGTCGATTTCTCTAAAAAAAAAATTAGAGCAGTCCCTAATGCAGCATTCTCTAGCCGTGGTTAAGTATAAAGCAGGAAAGGAAGCCATACTAATTGACCTGCGGATTTGCACTGCCTGTTTAATTACCACGGTACCTATATCTGTCGCAAGGTGTGTAGTTAGCAATGTGGTGTTTACGAACGGTACTCGTAAAAATAATTAGCACCTATGTTAAGTCAAGATGGTAACAATTTTACGTTAGACTTTAGGTCAGTTGGTATCTTATTGTTCCAAATATTTGATGAAATACCTTATATATCCCTGAGCGAACTCTTCTGCTACAAATAGATATTCATTTCAAGATCCAAAGCAGTATATCCTTAGGTTAAAAAAAACATTGCGTTTCAATGAAATGACAGACCTTTAAAAAGTTTTAACCTATTCTTTACAATCCCAATCCGTAAATAAGTCATTTTAAACTAGAAAATAAATACAACCGTATTTTTTCGTAGATATTGCATGTATCAAAAGATCCACAGTTTACATTATTCTTCTTTGTTTAGCTTTAAGTGGACCACCTATAGACGGTGAAAAAGCTGAAGTATTTTATGCTAATTCAAACTATTCGGCTCAGTCAGTAGAGCCATTAAGGTACTAGGCATATTAGCAAGCTGTCGGACCCACCCATATGACCTGGTACAAAATGCACACTTAAACGCAAGTAAATGCAACTATTACGCGTGTTGGCAAACCGGTAACTGCAGCTGTTAAAGAGAATTACTAACTTTATGTACCGTTCTAACCGTTAATGATCTTTTACTTGGAAATATGCTCTTTCTTGGAATTAAAAGTGAGCGGTTACCACATGTTGGCTAATTTGTGTCTACAGAATTAGAAAGAAGAACAGAAAGACAGAAATATAAATCCGATGTTCGTTGAACTGACCATTTGGCATATTGAAAAGAGAGACAATATACATATTGTCTCAATACCCAGAAATGCTGAAAGAATTTTAAGCGCATAGATTACAGAACCATTCAATTAGGATCCATATGGCGTCAGTAATCTATTTGTATGCAAATACAGAGACGTGTCTAAACCGATTTGTCAAACAAATTGTTCTACTTAAGCCGGTCATACTCCGTAATCCACTTGACAAATGTACATAATACATGTTGGTTACTACTTACTAGTTATTTTTAGAAGTGACTAGATGAAGTCACACTTTTGATTGCTAATGTACTCGTAGTTTTGTTATTGACCTGATTAAACAATGCCCCACATATGGACATGAGAATGATCGTAATCACAATCAAATATTACATAATATTTTTTATTTTTATCACTACATCAGCCTCAAAAATGTAGTAGTTCTAAGCGCAACTGCTACCCTAGAGGTTCTGGGTCTATCAATTCCCTGATCCAGTAGTTTTATTCGGTTTTCTATAAAATTCTTAGTTTAATACATCTCCACTTAACGCTTCGGGGAAAACAGGCAAGATGGTGTACCCACAATCATGAGAAACATACCATCTTGCCTGTCAACTACACCTAGTTAGGTTATAGATTTTAAAGCTATCTAAATCATGTCAGTTTCGGGAGACTGTATTACCCTCTAAATAACTGTGAGCCCTAAGCCCAACTAGCCTGTTCAAATCTAACTCCAGATTAGAACAGGTCAAATACTAACGCTCGCATCCTTATGCTCCGCGCGTTACGTTAATATTTATGTAATCTTTCATGTCTGAATGTAGACATCGCTGCCCTCTTTTTCTGACCATTCTTTGAAGGGTTGCCGTTCTCGGAAGAGGCTATCCCCCAGATAAGTCATCTCTTATTTTCCTCTGGACCCGGCGTTTGCAACACCATGTATCAAATCAAATCAAATCAAATGTTTTTATTTCAAATAAGCTTTCACAAGCGTTTATGAAACGTTATTGACTCTAGTTGCACGGTTCCAAAAAGTTGATCTCATGGAGAAGAATCCGGCAAGAAACTCCATAGACACTCTTTTAAAATATATTGTTTTAACATAATTTGCTGGTACATTATGCCGATAACAGGATGTGAGTGCATTGGAGGTTTATGTCATAATTAGCCTGAAGTCGGGACTAAAATTACAAGAAGGTTCTCAGCAAATGAGAACGCAATGTCAAACTAAAACAGATACACTATGTGTAAGAATACACATCATCAAAAATATGAACTAGGATAACTATAAACTACTTAGACATAAATGGCTACGATGCACTCACATTTACAGTTCCTGTTTATATAAAGTGGTAAACAATATACAAGGTAATTGAGAGTGAATAAAGTAACCTCAGGTTGCCAGGGAGACCACAAGTGCACCCGTATTTTAACACCACACATTTTTATCATCAACGTAGTCCTTGATTTTGTAATATGCTTTCTTAACAAGGACCGATTTAACATATTTTTGAAATTTCTTACCGGTGAGATCGGTGACAGATTTTGGAAGTTTATTGTAAAAACGCACACAATTTCCTAGAAATGATTTATTGGTTTTAGTTAATCTAAACTTAGGTACCACTATTTTATGTTTATTTCTTGTATTATGGTTGTGAAAGTCGCTATTTATGCTGAACGTATGCAGGTTTTTGCGGATATACATGATGTTTTCTAAAATATAAAGTGACGGCAGCGTTAGTATACTGACGTTCTTGAAGACTTCTCTAAGGGAATCGCGAGGGCCCATATTGTAGATTGCGCGGATGGCCCTTTTCTGCAAGATGAAAATAGAATCTACGTCAGCAGCTGATCCCCACAGCAGAATACCGTATGACATAATGCTGTGAAAGTAAGCGAAGTATACAAGTCTAGCAGTAGCTACGTCAGTGATCTGCCTAATTTTCCTAACTGCATATGCTGCGGAACTTAATCTGCGAGACAGGGCTGAGATGTGAGCACCCCATTGCAACTTACTATCAACCGTTATACCTAAAAAAACTGTTTCGTTGATTAGATTGAGTTTGCTGCCTTCAAGAATTAAATTAGTTTCAACTTGTGGTACATTTGGTAATGAGAATTTTAAACATTTTGTTTTGCTAGCATTAAGTAGTAAATTATTAGCAGCAAACCAGTTAGATAGTGATTTTAGGCTCTCATTTACACTAAAAAGATTGCTATCATTCCGTTCAATCTTAAATATAAGTGAATTATCGTCAGCAAATAGCACTATATTAGAAATCTCAGACATCATATAGGGGAGGTCATTTATATATGCTAAGAAAAGGAAAGGGCCTAAGATAGAGCCTTGTGGAACCCCCATTTTAACTACAGACCCGGGAGATGTGACTCCATTAATGCCCACTTTTTGTCGCCTCTTCGAAAGATAGGAAGACACAAGCTCCAAAGATAGCCCCCTTATTCCGTAGTAGTCTAATTTACGGATAAGCGTGTCGTGATCAACGCAATCGAAAGCTTTGGAAAGATCACAGAAGATACCTAGGGCATCCTGTGATCCCTCCCAAGCCTCTAAAATATGAGAGACTAATTTCGTGCCTGCATCAGATGTTGACCTACCCTTCGTGAAGCCAAACTGTTCATTATGTAAGATCTTATTAACGTGAAAATGTGCCATCATTTGATTAAGCATGAGTTTTTCAAATATTTTACTTAAAGCAGGGAGAACAGAAATGGGCCTATAATTACAAGGATCCGCCTTACAGCCTGATTTGAAAATTGGAATGACTTTACTTTGCTTCATTAGGTCTGGAAAGCTTCCCGTCTTAATACAAAGAGTTAAGTAAGTAAATAAGTTTCGATTTTGCTTCAATGCATACTTTTTTAAAACATTTAGAATAATTTCGCACATAATTATGAAAACTTGTATCAGAGGTTAGAGATTTTTCATAATACAGATTATAAAGCACATCTCTACTTTTCCTAATGCCGTCTGTGGCCCATTCATTAAATTTACTATTTTTATGATGTGAAGCCTTTCTAAGAGGGCATGACTTGTTAAATGACTCACATATTATATTGAACAGCTTGTTATAATTAGTATCGGGGTCTTTCGAAGTAAAAACAGTGTTACACAATTGCATTTTAACTAATTCCTGCATTGAACGTAGTTTATTTTCCGTTAGAGATCTAACTGAGATATTTTTTTTAGTAAGTGGACTTTTGTTAGTCTCAATAGAGATCAACTGTCCCATGTGATCTGATCTAACACCGCTAACTAGTAAAGAGTCTTGAACTGCACAATTTGAAAAAATATTATCAATACAAGTATTGGAATTAACAGTAATCCTAGTTGGTTCGTTAAAAATATGTTCTAAATTAAAAGAACTAAACAAGGCTAATAATTGATATTTATCTGACGATTCTATTAAAAAATCAATGTTAAAATCACCACAAACAAAGATATATTTCTTACTGTTAAAAACTTTTCTAAGAACATCTTCCATTACTGTCAAGAATGTAGAAAAACTTGAAGAAGGTGGCCTATAAACACATATAATAATATAGTTATCTACTTCAGCACAAGCTATCTCACATAAGCGATCAACAGAGCACGAAGTGATGTCCTTTCGTTCCTTGAACTTATGATTACGGTTACAAAGAATCAAGGTTCCACCACCCGCCGCTGATATTCTGTTGTACGCACTGGCAACCATGAAGTTATTAACATTAAATTGCATTGTGTCAGGTTTTAACCAGGTTTCACAAAAACATAAAATATCAATGCAATATTTATCTAATAACAGTTCAACATCTAGGATTTTGCCAGAGAAGCGATTTATGTTCTGGTGGTACAGAACAACACTATCGGTATGCCTCTCTATTGTCGGTTGGGTAAGTTTAAACAGTCTATCACAGTATCATTAGAGTAGCTACATAATACTGATTCGTCACTAAAACTAACTAACCTAATCTTTGGTATACTATCTATCACAGATTGAATATTATAGGCTATCAAAGTTGCCATCAAATGTTTACATTTTCTGGGAAGAAACATAGCTTCGCCAGATAATTCAAAGCCACTAACAAACTTGTTTGTATCAAAATATAACAATTTATCACCATGACGACATGTCAACATATAAATAATACTGTTTAATTTATGAATATAGTCATTTTCTTTATCAGATAACAGATGGGAGTAAGGCAGAGCACATATCATAATTTTACCAACATTCAAATTTAGTAAGGTGGAGATACCATTAATAATATCAATTTTTTTTAGCCCAATACTATTTCCTATCAATAATACAATATGTGATTGTCTATTTATATCTGAGTTTACAATCTTGTCAACAATTTGGTTAAAGTGCATATTGTGATGACAGTGGTTTGTTACACTATAACTCATATTATTCTGTAGTATGGATCCTAAATTAACTCCTATCTTATCAGAATAAACTAAACATTTATAATTTGGCTCGATGTGCTGACAAGCTGACACAGGTTGAGCTAACTCGGGTAATGGAGATACA
The DNA here is from genome assembly GCA_958496365.1 of Subacronicta megacephala. Classification (NCBI taxonomy): domain Eukaryota; kingdom Metazoa; phylum Arthropoda; class Insecta; order Lepidoptera; family Noctuidae; genus Subacronicta; species Subacronicta megacephala. Next base: position 15,709,713 of record OY292517.1, read on the forward strand.
TGCTGGGGCTCAGGAGGCGGAGCAGAGTGATCACAGTTACATGAGAGATTGTTGGTTAAGGATTCAAATCTCTCAGCATTGTACTTTACAATATCCATCAACTCACTGGCCTCCAACATGCGTTCACTAAGTTGTTGTTGTGACGCTTCATACCTGGCAAATATATCTTGCAACATACTTTCCTTACACAATAACTCTTTATGTAACAGCTGTGTGTCTACATCATACATAGTTCTACAGTTGTCTAATTGCAAGGTACATTCATTTAATTTAGTTACTAATTTAATGCGCTCTCTACGTAAACTAAGGTTAGATTTAGTATGCTGTATTTTTTTTAAAACTAGTTGATGCCGTCTAATAAACCTTTTGATTTTAACATACTTTTTCAACTTATTATGACTTAGTATTACATGGCCTTTGTATTACAGAATCATCACCAGTAAGGTCAATTGTGGTTAGTGTAGGTGGGCACACAGGGGCAGAGCCACCACCAACCAACTCATTGAACAGCCTCTGGGTGGTAGAAGACTGTTCGCAGGCCTTTACCGATTCCAACTGAGCAATGGCCTTATGTGCAGTGCTTAATTCCACCTATAGATCTGATATACGTCTAAGGGCCAATGTAGTAGTAGGGTATGATGTAATAAATCGTGTTTGCTCATTGGAACTAATTTTGAGTGAAGCGATTCTTAGTATTAAATACGAAAAACACTAGATTTTAGAAAAAATGACTAGATTCAGTCTGTCTGAAAGGATTTCTTGGAAACTCTAACTTTCCGATTATTACGAAACTTGTTAAAGATTAGTGTAACTTTCATAAAAAGTTTTGAACTATTTTATTTGGTGACTCTTAGTTCGATTTGCGATATTTTCTTAGCAGAATAACTTTATTTTATTGAGCATTACACAATAAGCAAAGGTTAACTTTAGATACTTCTGGCCTGAAACCGGACTATTGGGAATGTTTTACCATCCCTTAGTCAAAATATTTTCTTATATAGTCCTTATAAAACTTCTAAGCTAGTACATTTTTTAAGATACCTCTTTATTTCGAATGGATTTCTGGTCTTCCTAAAAAAACTCAATGATTGAGAAGATTAAGCCATCGGACTATCAACTCTTTTGAAAATCACAGAAAATATGTCTATCAAGGCTATCTAGGGATAAATCTGTGAATCATGGAAATCCGGCATGAATAAAGAAAATATGATGACAAAATTATTCTCGTCTTTGATTTACATCACTTTATATGCTAATGTGTGGCTGCAACAAGGCATGTCATCGGTCTCAACCAATCACGATCACTTATTGCAAATAGCATTTACCTACATATAAACACACGTGATTTATCTAATGAGCTCTCGGAAATGTATACAAAATGTGCTGATATTTTCCTTTCTAACCGATAAAGTGATGGGCTGAATGTTCCAGAAAGTTCTACCTCTGGCCCATCACTAGCATATTATTTTTAATATCTTTCGTTCCAAATGTGTAGGTACCTGCAGTAGGCTAGCTCGGCGGACCATAGCCTAATCCATGTCTTTTTGAGAGCAGATCCGTGCCTAGCAATGGAACAATATATTGATTGATGATGATGATCTACCTACATCATCATCATCAACCAATATATTGTTCCATTTCTGCACGGACTTTTCTTACCTAACATACTCTGAAACTCAGATCAAATAAAAAGTTAAATATAACAATACCGAAACTACGCCTTATCTTGTCAGTCAAGCTTTCGATAGCTTGATAGATCGACTGACAAGATAAGGCGTAGTTTCGGTATTGTTATATAGTGTAAAATTGTGTTTGTAAACGGCTACGCGGCCTCACTTCTTTGTTCGCAAAGTTCCATCTTAACTTTTTATTTGATCTGAGCTCTGAAAGAAACCCAGCCGACAGAACACAAAAAAAAAACCTTGGTCCTTTAAAGTCCAAACAACTAGTTCAACTTTGAAAAGCCAGTCCCAATTCGAACTATGATTGTAAACAACTTTTACTTACGTCTAATATTCGATCTATCTAGACTAGATAAAATTGAGACAGATACTACCAAAACAACTCGATCAATAATACCGTGGCGTATCTACATGACATAATAAACAAGATGATTACAAACTGCAACATAGCGATAACGCGGTCGCCAGTCATAATAGGTTATTTTTAACTTACGCGTCACAGTAACAGAGGTTAAGTTGAGGTTGTGTTTATTGGAAACCACCGAAATGACCCTACCATTTCGGTGGTTTTTTGTGTTCTGTCGGCCGGGTTTCTTTCAGAGCTCAGATCAAAATAAAAAGTTAACCCTTAATTCGACACTGTGCAGTATACTTCCCGTTGAATGAAAAAAAATCTACACCAAAAATAGTCAGAATATCTAGAGTTCAAGGTGCCGTAATTAGATGCTGAACTATCCAACTATGTTGTCAAAAATCAGCATCACTTGGACATCCATGGGGTGGGAGTAGTCGCCTGCAATATGGGGGGGAGGAAGGACTCGCTGCACGGGCTCATCATGGACATATCAGTTTTTTTTTTAACCCTCGACGCAAAAAAGACGGGGTGTTATAAGTTTGACGTGTCTGTGTGTGTGTGTGGGCTGTCTGTGGCATCGTAGCTCCCGAACGGATGAACCGATTTTGATTTAGTTTTTTTTTGTTTGAAAGGTGAATTAGTCGGGAGTGTTCTTAGTTATGTTTGATGAACATCGGTCGAGATATAATACAATTATCGAGGGTTTTTTTATTTTTTTATTTAGTAGTTATTTCATAAATAAACAAGTGTTACGGCACAGGTTACGGCCTCATTGGTCTAGTGGTCTCAAGCACTACTGCTGAGAGAGAAGTCGTGGGTTCCATTACCAGGTCAAACGTTGTAATAGTAGGTATAATAATTTTGGAGTTGTGCCGGCTAAAACAATAGGCTCGCTTCTTATTATTTGGCACTTAAACATGCCGACAAACTGTGGGTGGGGTGCCGTACAGTAAATCTGTGCCTAACCCTTCGGGAATATTAAACTTGATAGTATAGATATAATAATACTAGTTTTCCGCCCACGGCTTCGCCCGCGTGGTTTCTCGGCTTTTCTGCATTTAATTTTTGCAACATTTTTCATGTATGCTCCGCTCCTATTGGTCTTAGCGTGATGATATAAAGCCTATAGCCTTCCTCGATAAATGGGCTATCTAAAATTGAAACATTTTTTTAAATCGGACCCGTAGTTCCTGAGATTAGCGTGTTCAAGGAAACAAACAAAAAAAATATTAGTAATTAGTATATTAGTATTGATTGGTATAGAATACGAAGTCAGCGGATAGTAAGTCCTGGGGCCGTATTACTACGTAGTAATGCCATCATTTTTAGGTTGTGAGAGAGGGATGCCGCTCTACAGATTAAATAGTGGCGTCCCTCTTTCACAACGTAAAAATGATGGCATTAATACGTGGTAATACGGCCCCTGTACTACCCGCTGACTCTGACTAGAAACTAATTAAAAACTTATTTAATTTATAAAGTTGTGTCGAGGTCAAACGTCGTAAAAAGTTAATGTCTGCTTAGTGATAGTTGTAACTTCGTAAGTTTATTACTTATCGAGTGTTTTATTAAACCTCAACGCAAACTTGGTATTTCAAAACTGTTTGGATCGTACCATAAAATAAATTAATTATACTATGTTGGACGGATGATAAAACTTTAAAAGGTAATATCGAACTCAATTCAAATCTAATCTTAATTCGTTTTTTACTCATTGTACGCCAGCACATCAGGTTATACAAAACTGTCAAATTTCTCCAGATGATTGTAAACCTTAAAATGTTTATGATTAAGTTCAAAATCAACTGAGAAAATTTTACATTTTGTGGTCACTTGATGTTCTGGACACCGTACTTACTTATATTCAATGTCCTAAACTAATGAATAATATAATACTGTAGGCATCTTAGTCGTCATGAAATGTAGGCAACAAAATATGGGGACTAACAATGTCCCATTTCAAACGTTCAATAACTCACAGATACAAGAAAATATCGCAACTCGCTGTTCTTTTTCACATACCAACAATTTGTAAACTCATACAGTTTTGCTAGTACTTTACAAGGACCCTAATGCATGTTATAGTACCACTTGTCCACGAAGTGAACAAAAGCGTGAACGATACCCCGTGGATTTCCCTGTAGCTGTGTAGCTCAATGGTTAGTAACGGGCTCTTCACTTTAGCTAGCTACTCTGTGACATGTCGCTTTATGGTAAGTAGACGTCGAGATTGTGGCTATGTGATGACGAGGCCCTTTTTTAACCCCCGATGCAAAAACGACAAGGTGTTATAAGTTTGACATGTCTGTGTGTGTGTCTGTCTGTGGCATCGTAGCTCCGGAACGGATGAACCAATACTGATTTTTTTTTTGAAAGGTGTGTGATGAAAATTAGTCGAGATAAGTGTCGGAGTTTTTTTTATTTTTCATTTAGTTTCCTTCTTTTAATGAATGCCAGTCCAATATAATCATCAAAATTTTCTGGATGACAAAGAAGAAAAAAGTTAAATTCAGAGTCTACTTTGTGACCTCAAGAACCGTTTGTCACGTCAATTTTGCAAGTTGTAAAAGTTAAGCTAACAAAAAAGCCGAATGTCTCAAAGATGTCTATAAAAAATCAGACAAACACGATTTCATAGTAAATTAAATAATTAGCAATGCAAATCTGTTTATAATCTGAGTGTAACAAAATGTATAGATACCAAGTAGTTACAAAATGCTTAACGTTACAAAATATAAGATACTTAGTAATTACAAAATATGTTAATATAGTAAAGAAGGCTAAAAACATGGATTTGTAAAGATCATAACATACCATCACGCCTGTATTCCCCGAAGGGTTAGGCAGAGGTGTACTTAATGTACACCCACAGTTCGCCGGTATGTTTAGGTCCCATGTAATAGGGGGTGAGCCTATTGCCATTAACCGGGCACAAATCCAGACTCCGATTTACTACTAAGAATTTCATATAAAAACAATAACACTGCTCGACCTGAGGATCGAACCCAGAACCTCTATCGTAGTGCTCGCTACTAATGTAATAATTTCATGAAAATCCAAAGCGGTTTTAACTGGAAATGTACAATTGTACAACTTGAATGTATCCATGCGTACCATAAAAGTATCACATACATCAAAATCAAATATAATACGAGTATTATATAAACTCCTAGATTAGGTTGTCTACCGTAATCGCCAGTCATTGTGTACTTTTCACTATTTATATTGCGGGGTTCCCCAGTTTAGCCGATGTCGCGCCACGGTAAGTAGCGGCCACAATACACTTGACCCGGCCTTTGTCAAACAGCGGTTTTCCTTCGACAAAACCTTGCTCGCTAGATCGAGTTACATCACTATACGTGTTATTTTTATTCTTCCTTATTTGGTGTGATTAAATTTATTTGTACTTGTTTTTTTAAGGAAATTAATGATAACGTTGTTTTTAACATGAAAACGATTATTTTTTAAATTCTTATATAGGTACCTATTTAATGCTTTATTATTACCGACTTACGGCTTATACTAAAAACATGGCCTCTGTCCATATTTTTTTCAAAATTATTAGATTAACGATAATAGATATAGGTACGTGATATAATTTAAGTATTACATAACATACCATCATGCCTGTATTCCCCGAAGGGTTAGACAGAGGCGTTCTAATGTACACCCACATTTCGCCGGTATGTTTAGGTCCTATGTAATAGGCGCCACCTATTGCCAAGTACTGTCCAGATATAAATATGTTAGACCTCATAACCTCTGGTTACATTTCGGTGACATCAAGCCTTATACATACACATATTATGTGCACATGGAGACATTGTAGGCACAGTCTACACAGTATGCACCTTAGCAATAAACTTGAATGAAAGCCCGTCTGTCTGCCGCATTCTAGTATCGACCCGTCTGCTCCTACCCTTTTACGGTTTCGAGGGTATTATGCGTGAAACTATCAGCTACGTTGGTGCAAACCATTTTTTGCCGCTACCATAGATGCTTTGAAATTAAATTCTATAAAATTAAAGTTGTATAAATGGAGTAGCACTCTCTTTAATAGGATTTATTTAGAAAAAATTAACATCAATAAAAAACAAATGAAGTCCTACTTATTAACTTCATGAACTAGGCTTATCCCTTTAAAATGAAATATATAAGAAAAAAAAAGAAATCTTATATCCTGATATACGGACTCCTTTTTCCTTGCTAAAGCATCACGAACTGTTAAAATGGTGGATGGTCATCTCGAGCTGCATTCGAAAATTGAATGAATGAAAAAACAGTCATTCGAATTTCTTTTGCATTTTTTTTAAAAGCGACCGACACTGTCACGTACTGTTTACATATTGGTTTTCGCTTTAAGGTTTTTTTTTATTAGGAATCAAATTAAGGTTTGTGGCAAGTGACCTTGCCAAAGTAATTTGTTAGCGAATTGGATTTGCCAGTAATATTATTAATTTATTTGTTTGTTGTTATCCTTTTTTTGTAACGTTATTGCTAGATAGTAAATTGACCGGCGATTTGTATGCCAAGTTTTTGTTATTTATTAAAACGGTGTCAAGTTTTCCAATTTTGGATTACAGCAATTTAATTTTTGACAGTTAAATACCCCAAGATAATTATGATCTCTTTAGAATATGTTTTGCATCAAAGTTGTGGATGAAAATGAATGTTTTTTAAGTAATTTATTTATGTACATTAAATGATAAACAAAAAACTTGTACTGTCTAAATGTTACTCAAGAACTCGTTCTTTATAACTTTATCGTTCAATAAGTCAGGCCTGAAGGCAATCTATTGAGTGTTAGAAGTTCTAATTATCTGCTTCTAATTATTACGCGGGTCGCACAATGACATACAAAATGTTAATTTCAACAGGCTCTATTAGGGAAGTGTTCTTGTTTGCTAAAAAAACATACCTTGAAACTTGTTTCGAAAGCAATGTAGCGCGTTAATATAAAGGAAATATTAAATAAAGTAATTTGTAAACCACACTTTCTATTCAATAACTAAGTAGCTAAGTACCCTGATTCCGTTTCCATGAGTGTTTGGTTTCTAGCTAAGTTTACTCTGCATTTTCCAAACATAGAAACGTTCTCTCTAAATATTACTTCAATTAGAAATTTATTTTTATCTTTCTGATCTAATAAAATTATACTGTGATACATCTTCCTTATAATAAATCACATGAACATTTAAGTTCTACCATTTTTAATGATGCTCGTCTGTCGGTCGAATGTTTTAACTTTTACAACGGGAAACGTTTAGGCAATTTCCTTATAAGCTTTTTGTGTTATTTCCAAATATCCTGTCTCGTGGGCTTCCTTCTTGTGGCCATGATGCGATAAGTGGTTTTTAACTCGAATTGGCTCAAGAGTGAGAGATACTCGTGTTTTTTTACTGAGTCTGCCTCATTAGTCTAGTGGTCCTAAGCGCGACTGCTACGCTAAAGGTCCTGGGTTCAATCTCCAGGTCGAGCAAAGTGTTATTGGTTTTTTTTCTATGTAATTCTCAGTACCAGCTCTCTGGAGTCTGGTTTTGTACGGGGGTCAATGTCAATAGGCTCGCCCCCTATTACATGAGACCTAAACATACCGGCGAAATATAGGTGTACATTAGTGCACCTCTGCCTAGTCCTTCGGGGAATACAGAGGTAATGGTATGTTATGTTATATTTTTTTCTGAATTCGTTCGCCTCACTAAGAGATTCTAAATCGATTAATTTTCCAATTCTTTTTATAATTCAATCATTTGATTATTAAAAAAATATATTTTAAAACACTCCTTAGGTTTATAAAATGCACCATTCTAAAAAACAAAAGATATAAAAATAACTGAAAGCGATAAAGTCCTATTTACACGAAAATAATTAATGAGCATATTTTCCCTGCAAATGTTAATTCTGATATACGTTTAGATAAGACTTATTAGTATGGAACTGCCAGAATAATTTAGCCTTTACCGTGACCTTGGCATGTTCTGTTTGGAAAATATGCGACTTTGGCAACACTGCCAAGAAACTTAATGTAACTTTAGGGAACGTTGGTGAAAATACCTAACCTCAATGGAAAGGACTCTCAGAAGTTACATTTATCTGTTACGAAAATGGGAACAAGACATTCTGCCAAGACTTATTCGCTAAATATGACTTTTTTAAAAGTAATCTGGGGGCACGGCAGTGCCCCCGCCAAGTCGAGAATATGAATCTTTGCAGTCCTGGCAGAACGTCTGTTTAAAAACCTATTTTCATCATGCGTCATAAAGAAGCACAGTTTTGAAGAAAATTGACGATTCTCAGATAACTTTTCAGATGTGAGTAACATCTGAAAATTGATCTGAGAACGTTGGATCCCTTATTATCAACAGAGTAACATCTGAAAATTATAGTTTAAATAGTTAGTAGTGTAAAGTATGCGGAAATAAAACTTGGCTTGCTTCATTAGTGATTAAATGAAACAATTTTTATGCTGATTGCTTTTTTAATAACCTCTACTGTGAATTCGCTAATTGAATTCTTAGTTATTAAAAGATAGCTTTGTCTTTATTTCTCTGAAGTGACCATAGATTACAAAATGATTGCATCTAGAACACACTCACATAGGAAGTCCAATGATAGGTAATATTTTATTACCATAAAAATACCTAAGTATGTAGATACATTTTTAGAACGAATTAGCTAGGTATGACATGGGCTTAACTAAGTCTAAAACTGTGTCATCATCATGGACCTTCCCTCCATAAATAAAAAATAAACCAAGTTGAAGATTACATTATAATACACATAAACGAAACATGTATTATAATATGTATTACGTTCGTCACCAATAATTTAAATAACATAATCAACACTTTGATACTTGAAAGTAAATACAAACTACGTTTCAATTTAGTTCAATACAGTTACAAGTTCTTATCAATAGCGGTGACATTCACAAGTTAAGAACCTAAGGCCTTGAAATAATAACAAACGGAAGCGACGTAATAAAGAATCGAATGGCAATTGCAGAAATACAATCTGCCAATTAGTTACCGTTGCGCAACCAGGGAACTGCAGTGCGCAGGCGCGGGCGGTTGCGCGGGAGTTCGTACGATACTGTGTTACATAATTGATGATCTAGCAATCTGGATGGTGTGACGAAATTTTGATTACTCATTGAAGTTTTTTGCGATTGCTTGAGACTCATTGAGGCGGTATGATTGTAAAAAAAAACATTTGTGCCGCATCCGGCTTCCTTTGATTATAACAGGAAAATGGATTGTTTGTAAGAGTAACGTGCATTTTAACTTGTCCTTGACCTTTATATAAACTTACATCGTTGTACACAGTAGGCGAAGGGATAGGAGCTCACTTTTCAGATTAACTGTCTGATTTTGCATAAACTGACAGACGGTAATTAGAAAGTTTTTGATCACTTTACAGTGATCTCCAATATGGTGATCAATTCGTTAAAAAAGCCGCCGATACTCGTAGAGTAGCTTAGCCTAAACATGACTGATGTATGCGTGTCCTAATTTAAGAATGGTCTGCTCAAAGATGCAGAAGATACGGTTGTTTACTCAAAAGGTCATTTCAGACAATGCCCTGCATTGTAACACACATTAATTTTATAATACTTTGTCTAGATTTTAAAAGAGTCAATGATTCTCCGTTAGTTTCGGTGTATCTCCTTACAAAAACATCATTTACCTACTGCACTCTACAATATTCTAGAGCGCAAATAAATATCAAGTTCAAAAAGTGAGATATTTTAAAAGTCAAGGCCTTGCTCGTAATAAAAATGATAAAATCTAGAGCTGCATTATGCATTCATCTCAAGGCCACGCCATTTGTTCTGTTATTACCGCCAGGTTTTTTTATTTGGCTACGTTTAGTTGGCGCAATGCGTAGGCGAGTCTTGCAGAGAAAAGTTGTTGTTCTCTTGTTTATGCTTTGTTCTTTGGATGTTGCGAAACGGCGGTTTTGTCTTTCTAAACTTCTGCAAGGGAAATTATCTTGTCATCCGAAGTATTGAAACACATTGTCTTGTGTCTCTTAGCGTTACTGGACACGACAGTAAAAGCTTTTACTTTCTTGGAGAATTGCTTTTCTAATATTGAGTAAAATTCGCAGTCAAATTAGGTAAATAAAACAAGATTAATTATATCCAAGATATTTATTTTAATTTACTTAAAGCTAAATTATACTAACATGAAACAATACAAATTTGTACACGCTGTTGATTTTAATCTTCAATTATAGTCGAGTAGGAAGCTCTTCTCTTTCCATAATTACTTAACTGGCTGTCCTCTATTTCCTTGTTAATTAGCGTCACTTCATCCGTAGCACAGTTATATTAAGCTTTTGTTTGACATTTACACGGTTGAAATAGTAGATACTAAATTAATCGACCATAATAACTAACTAAAGAAAATTATTCAGGTGCAAATAGATACGTATCATAAGTGTTTTTTTAATTGGATTTTTAAGCGCTTGTTAAATTTACAGTCGTAGTTCTCAAGTTCTTTATGGAAAAGAACCAGGAAGAAACATCCCAACAGCATAAGTCCTGATGCTTAACAGACCACATGCCGCTTCAACGGAGCCAAAACCTGGTTGTGTTTTTTTTAAGCCTCAAATTGTTCCTTTACATTTTACTCTGGAAGTTCATACACACCAATAATATTCCAAATCACATAAAACATTACAACAGCTTGTTTGGAATTCTGTGTAACTTCGCCGCAATTAAAATCATAAAGGGCTTACAAAATACATTCCCATCGTTTTCCATGAACATTACAGCAATAAATACACTTGGCATTGTGCAACTGCATTCTGGCGATGCATTGTTGGAGAAAAAATTGGGCTCGCCATGACGGAGCGTTGACCCCGCATTGTATTGAGACTGCGAGAGTACAAGGGCTCGAGATGAAGCCTTAAACAATGTGAACAGCCTCTGAATAATTTTACTTTTTTACTTTACGTTTGGGGTCTTCTTGGTCTCGCATGAACAATGGATGTTTAAAGTGAAGCAACTGTCGTTTGTGTGTCAACAGGACACGCTACGTTTGTTTGTAGTGCCTTACAACACATAAATATAAATCTGAGAAGATAATGTAGACCAAAGTGAGAGAGATTGTATTGCATTCCATATTGATAAATCCTAAAAGCCAGTTCTCCCGAAATATAAAAAATCACCAACAAACTAAGAAGCTTATACTATAGAGATCCGTATTGGCTAATAAACTAATGAATAGTAATTTTTTTTCTTAAAATTAATAAAGTACATCTGTCTAAATTCAATCGTACATGAACTTATAACATCCCCATCAAAGATTCTTTACCGTGATGTAGCTGCGTCATTCCCCGCTGATCAATTTCCATTTACTATCCCTTATACTGCGCAAGCTTCGCATTACGATCGCAACTCCATCTCATCGGTGACTGTGCAACTTTCTCGTGAGTCATCGGTGACCTGACCCCGCAACTGTCATTATAGTTCGTTAGTATGTTGTAAGACTGGTCTATTAGAACTGTGTTGTTTACTTGGTATCTACATGGTGATTTTGGAGTATTCAAGCTTTCGAATTTATTTTGCTCAGTTTTCCCTTCTGATACTCACTTTAAAGCAAATTTTCTCTCTTAACGCTTGCACGAGCTTCTAAAATTCTGGGAATAAAGGGCTACAACTAATAATGCTGTTTAATACTAAAAAAATAGATGTATCTATAAAATATCAATGAGAATGTGGATGTGAACTAATAAAAAATTGGGATTATTGGTCTTTTGAACCAAGTGTCATTTTAGACAATTCCATATTACATTCAAAAGCCTGGCCTAGATCAGACTCTTAATTACAGTGTAGATTCCAGATTCCATTCCTGATTTCATTTTTTCTTTTCTTGGGTAAAGTAAAGGTAATCCCTTACCTTAAATTTATTTGCACTCGAAACCAAGCCAACTAATATCCATAAGTATAATATAAACCCTTCAAAGTTTTAACATTGTTCTCGAATGTTTCGATGCTTAAGTTCAAGACTTTTACTAAGACCAAAAATCGATAATTCTACCCCTGTTATGAATCGTCGAATCTTACATTAAGCTTGTCGTCACACCCCTCTATACGGAGTGAATAGGTATCTGACTGTGTTCCTCCTGATATTGAGATATAAATAAACCAGTAACTAGTTTGTGATATTGGCAACAACGGAAATATGTATACCAAAAAATACAAACAATGTAGCTCTAAAATAAAATATTCAATAAATCGTGATTTGTGAGGTGATGATGTGAAAGACTTTTTCCATGAGTTTATTTCTGCAATCCCCAATCTTTCAATTCATTTTCGGTGATTCACTTTAAGGTTATCGATGTGTTTTGACGTTCTAAGTGAGTCCTTTCCGTTACTGAGACCTACATTTCTTTTAAGAAGCTGCAAGGATGGAATAGGTACATTATTGAATAAAAATGGTTTTTATAAATACTGGGCCAAACATGGACCGACACAACCGTATAAGGCCAAACCACCGACGCATTGTAATTTGCAACCGACGTTATTCTCGATACTATGAAAATTATTAACCAATTTAAGCCCACTTTGTTCAGTATAGAGACACCCTTAGTCTATTCATAGTCAGCAAAGCCCAGTGTTAAAGTCATAGAGATATAGCCTAGTGAGTAGTCATTAATTAATGTGATCAGGAAAACTAGCCAACGGATAAGGGACAATCTCGTAAATTTTGAGTTTTCGTTATGCAATAAACGCCTAGAGAATGTCTCTTGTCCAGGGGTGCCGAACAGCGAAACCTATTTAACGCCAGCGGCTATAATCAGCGCAGGAACAAAACAGGCTGCTGCATTATATGCATTATACAGCGACTTTCTAACGATTGCAGCTAAAGATAAACATATTTGCACGCGAGCTGATGTCAACGCGGAGAAAGTACATATGACACGGTTCGCTCCTTGCGGGTCGCGGGCAGTGGAACAATGTCTTGCCTGCATTTGTTAGGACAAGTTATATGAAAGGATTCTGCTGATCGTAAGATCTATAGTAAAGTTCTGATTTTGAGAGATTGGTCCTGAAAATAAGACGTTGTTGGAACTTCTTTTATTAAGAATCCTTGTGTCAGTTGTCTCAAATATTATTTGTCTTGTCAGTAAGTAGGTATCTATGTGGATAATGAATAATATGCCCAATTGATGCAAGTGTATACAGTTGTCTCATTCCCACAATATTAAGGTTTATCTCAAAGGGTCTGTTGTCCATTATATCGCTATAGATTGTAGTGCATTTCCTTTCTTGCGCCTTCCCAGGTGGAAGACGATCCTTAAAGATTTTCTGTACTATAGAGGCTACTAAGGTTCTTCTTTAATTTCACTACATTTGTAACTATCCAAGGCTTTTATATAAACATGGTTACTCTTATCGCGTCGTGTGTATCCTCTAGATAAGGTTCGGTACATTTTGCTCAAGGCTGATAAGAATTCTTGCGAGACAAGAATGTGAAATTGCCGTCGTTTAGGCTTTGATTTGTTTTATAGAGGTTGTCAGACATTGTCGTTTATTTATTAATGTCGTATAATCTCCTCGCAATAGCAGTCAGCATAGCATATATATTTTTTATAACGGTATGGATGATGTTACGGTAACTTAAACCTGAGAGCGTTGCTACCCTGAGAAATCAGTTACTGGGTCGGTAAGTAAATAATTACTATTAATATTAATTTAATCCACTGGTGAACATAGGCCTTCCCTAAAGAGCGCCAACCATCCCGGTCTTGACATTCATTCGCTGCTAGCCACATTCTTCAAATCGTCGGCCCATCATGTCGCAAGGCGTCCCACACTACGCTTGCCCAAACACGGTAAAACCTTTATGGGTTTGAAATACCAAGATGATATTCCGAAAGAGAATGATATTCCAGATATTCTAAAATAGGTATTTGAAGATCACACATTCTATGAAGAAACGGACGCGCGTCGATGGAATCTACAACACAGCTAATCAAGCCGCCAAATCGTTTCTGTCTAAAAACAATTAACAGTATGCAATTAATAGTAATTTTCACACTTGTTACTGGTGAGAATAGTCGGAACGCTCATTGCACATGAATGTAGAAACTAGAAAGTAATCATCTGCTAATACTCCTGCATAGTTGGCGTGTTTTGTAGAACCGGCGCTAATCGCTGCGTGATTTCTTGATTTCTAGCTCCATGGGAACATTTGTTTCCGTGATATCCATATCTCTGCCTATACATGGGATCCCCAATAATAAAGTTAATCTTGTTTGATTGCTTGCTTTATCTTTATCTTTCTTTTCCTTATCATCGGTAAGAATAGAATTAAGTTAATACTTAGGTACTTTTTTTTTCTTTTCGACTCATAGTAAGGCAACCATCTCAATAAGTTACTTATGGATGAAACCACTTGCAGTAAGGAGATTTTAACAATTTCAGAATTGTGATTAATGATTACGTCCATGTCCTAGATCCTATAATTCACAAACTTGGGAACTTTCATCAAACCATTATAGGGGCGTTGTATGCAAAAACGATCAGCCTCTTTGAAGACACCGTTGTTGCAATGGTACCTTATGGTGCTTTACAATTTCACCCTTGTGCAACTCTACATATTCGCTATAAAATTAACCTGACACCATCAAAGTTTATTTACATTTAATATGACGTCACGACCAACAGTAACAAAGTGCAAGTGGTTCTAAATATACCTACTTGTAGGTAGTAGGTATTGTTAACAAAGAACAATGACTGCGTACGATTTTGACACGGACGCGAACGAAATAGAGAGTTGTTTACGTCTGAACGTCGCCCACAAAAAATGATTTGGACATTGTCTACGTAGCAATAAGAACAGTAGGACAGCTAGAAAATTTAGGGCGGAAAAGCTAAAGAAAATGTCTTAAATACAAAATGCCCATTGGTCATATTCGTTTGCGTTTTTATTTTTCGGCAAAATGAAGGGATCGGACCATAGTTCGGCCTCCGATATCGGCGACCACTAGTCCGCACTTATCTTTCCTTGCCATATAGGATAGGGATAGGGCTTGGGATTCGTGACATTCGACAGGATCATGACAGGTTGATAGTGCAGCCATCGTCTATTGCAGGTTATCAAACTCCACAAATTTTTTATAAGTATAGAATATGAATGTCTTGGTGAATGTGTCTACGGAACCTATGATGCCTCCAACCTCCGGGAGTGAGCGACCCTTGAGGAACTAGGAAATTTAAATTAGGAACGTTGCGGACTGAAAGATGATAGTGACACGAATGGAAAGGAATATATTAAGATGGTTTGGGCATGTTGAGAGAATGAATGAAAGACGATTAACAAATTTAATTTATAAGGCGAATGTCAGCGGCAGCGTCGGGAGAGGTCGCCCTAGAAGGACGTACACCGATCTTATCGGCGAGGTTCTCCAAAAAGTCAGGTGTGTGTGCGTAGTACCCAACCGGCGCGTGTGCATGAAAAGATGTATGAATATGGAAGAAGCGAAAGACATATGCAAGAGTCGTAGCAAGTGGCAGTCCATAGTTTTTGCCTATCCCTGTAGCAAAATTTATTTTTTACGTATATTGAGTATTTTTTTCAGGGCAGACGCGTAGCAGTCTTTCTGTATTTCTTTATGTTGTGTTACGATGGCATGTCTAAATAGATCAATGGTTAGAACGTTACGCAACTTTTAAAGGGTTATTTTGAAATATCTAAAATGGTAACAGCACCCGATAATTATATTAAATTTGTTACAATCGGAAACCGATTGAAAGATTATTTCATAAACAACAATAAACTGGATACAATTGATTATATTATTGTTACCGTTCCACTAACAACTTGACAAAAAATAAAATGTAAAGTACCGATGTATAACTAGTTTGTCATACATGCATTATACTTTTGGTACCACTCTAGATTGCAACAAAAAGACAGTACAAGAATGGGAACCAATTTCTTTTATATATCTATAAGTCAATGAAAAAAATCTGAGAAATTAATGTTACCCTACCATTAATGTTATCAGATGACAAATGTATTGTTTATTAAACTTAATGTTGAGTGGCAGTTTAAGTATAATCAATAAATATATTATGGGATAATATTGGACGAACAGCTAATATTTATAAATAAAATAAAAATTAAAAAAGGGCATCAATGAACTCCTCCGCATCGCTATCAGCCGGGAGGGTACCCAGAAGGCTGGCTGCATTGCCACGTTGTATGGCAATGCTGATTCTTTGAGCAAAGTATAGGCCAGCCTTTGGGTCACGTGAAGCCTCGTTCAGTCGTTTGGCAATACCCTTAAAAAGGGATAGTGCGCTTGGACCCCATGGCGCCAGCGTTTCAACCCCAAACGGTTCGAAAATATAACAGTTAATTAGATTGTTATGACAAATTGTATACATATCTTAAAGACTATCAATCGATTACTTCTAAGCAAATGTGACGAGGTAAATTTCAGCTTGAACGGGGATGTTGACAATGAAATTTCTGTATACTTGTATAGTACACACGGCTACAGGTCAACCTATACCAATCCAGTTTTATCTGACCTCGCATTGTATAGGCTTCCCACAAAATAAGAGGCCAGCGTTAACTGGATTTGTATAGCTTCATCGCGTACCAAATGAAAAATTTAATCTTAGTGGCGCAACAGTCGTGCAACTATTTTGTCTCGCACGAGTTCTTAGTACTTACTCTCGGTACCTTGAGTAGTTCACAATAAACTGTGAATAACGTTGTTAGTTGCGCTCTAATAAATTGTTTTCATTGTATTGTTGAATTCATTCGCTTAATGCTCCAACATTTCCGCTAAATGTAAATAAAGTTTTTTTTTGCCGTTTTAAGTAAATGGTAGGTGTTGTTTTAATTAAATACTAATTAGTTCTGTGTTTATTGTTACATTAATAATGTTCTTTTCGCGTGTGTTCTTTACATTCAGCATTTCATGATATAGGTTGTACCTATAGGTAATCTGAATGTTTGAGTTAAACTTGTTTAACTGTTAGTAGTCAAAATAATCAGATATAATAGTAGATATTATGTTCAATAATAATCATTTTCTTCCTTTTTTATCATATTGAAAACTGTCTATTAGTACAAGATATTAATTAGTTAACTTTCTCAACAAGAAAGCATTTACGAGCCTGCTCAATTTATTTGTAAAAAACACAAACAAAATGATGTGCCTGTGTTTTCATATATTTGTGTAATGTAAAATTTAACATAACATACCATCACGCCTTTATTCCCCGAAAGGTTAGGCAGAGGTGTACTTAATGTACACCCACAGTTCGCCGGTATGTTTAGGTCCCATGTAATAGGCGGCGAGCCTATCGCCATTTACCGGGCACAAATCCAGACTCCGAGCTGCTACTGAGAATTTCATAAAAAAACCCAATAACACTTTGCTCGACCTGGGGATCGAACCCAAGACCTCTAGCGTAGCAGTCGCGATTGGGACCACTAGACCAACGAGGCAGTAGGTATTGTAAAATTTCGTTAGTAAAACCAATAGACTTTCGTTACATAATACGTACCTAACTACCTTAAGAGTTACACTACTCTTAGGTGACTTCCGCGCAACAAAACGCATTAACAGACAGACTTCACTCCTCACTTCCATCTTCACAAAAAGAAAGCGACACATCCCATCAATCATGTTCATGGCGACGCGACGGTTGAAACAGGCACTGATGCCCTGACTACAATGGTGTTGCTACATTAGCTACTTGAGGTTTTTGGTAGTGACAGGTCCAATTGTCTACAAGTTAGTTGGTAATGAGGTCGTAAAAGTCTAATTACTTAGTAATTATTAAGTAGTAGGTAATGTTTGCTTACAATGCCATTCTTGTCATGCACTTAATGTTAATTGAGGTAATATAAATTCGTTAATTCGTATACTCTAATTACAGAAAGCACAAACCTGATTTTTTTTATATCATTACGTTCAAGCAAAGAAATGTGTGAATAATTTAAAAATAGAACGAAAGTTTGAATTTTTATATATAGGTATAATGAAAGATATGAGTTGTTTAAAAAAGTGGAACGATAGTTGAGCTACAAAAAGTCTTCCAGCGTGTTGCCAGTCTAACAAAAACTGTCCAATGAACGTGAAATTTCTGTAAGCATGCGACGAAAATATTTACTTTTACTTCCAAGACAGAAAGAGTATCCGGACCAATCACGCATTCGATCAATCACAAAGTAATTCGTCAACCACAATCAATTTCACATCAATCATACCGTTAGGTACATGATGTCGTTCTAAACGTAGAAAACTTCGCCGCATTTACATCGCATACATCAAGTGCAATCAGCCACTAATCACTTACCATCTATCTTGAGGCTGTCTAACGGATTTCATACCGCTAGGCAATTTACCAGGGTACGGCGAATGATCTTAGCAGAGTAAGATGTGCGTGGTTGCTCGTGTTAGTCGCACTTAATACACCATCATCGTCAGGGTTGCTCGAGAACGTGGTTCTGGCGAAAGGTATTACTCCAAAGCCCTGAATAGCGCATTTCTTCAGCCTTAGACGCCAAATTCCGCCCAAGGCTGGAGGTTTAGCCTTAAGGGTGGCCAGTCCGATATGATAGTTTGGAACAGTATTCTTGGACAGCAGAGATCTGAACTACTCTTTGAAAAAGGAGACGAGAGGAGGATCCTAATTCTTAAAATATTTATTTATTTATTTCATATTGATTTTTAGGTTGTTAGAGGTAATTAGCAATTTAAGTGGAGTGAAGAGTAACCGTTGACGTTATACATGTAATCGGCATCGATACCCGGGATTTCGTAAACTTGCCATCCTTACTGAGAGGAAACTTTGTAACTTGACAATTAAAAACTTGTGGATCAAGTTATTTTTCATAATTTTATTGCATTTATCGTGTCTACATTGGTTTTATGCTTAATAACCACGTTAACATGGTGGTTTGAAACACAAAAGAACACGAAACTTAAAATCAAGCGAGATAGTGGTCAAACGGACCATAAAATATGTCCATAAATATATATATATATTCTTGTGCTGCTGAATCCGTACTTACTCGCTAATAATAACACGGCTTCATCACCATTAGATACCGGAGAGATTCCACACATTAAAGTTGCGTTGTAAATGGTTGTACACCACAAGAGACATGTTGCAATGTGGAAACGAACCACGTAATTCACTGCCGCAATGAGAACGAAACGCATGATTGGTGCGTATACAATTTTCTGATTATACCTACCTGACCAATGAATTAGGAAGTTTTCATACGAGGCGACATCATTAAGAACTCCTTAGCCAATTCGTGGTCAAGAGAACTTTGAAAAAGTATATTTAGAGATGTAATCCTGACTGTGTAAAATTGAAAATTGTTACTTTGTTTAGAGCCATATTAAATCTTTTTAAATACCACGCCTTGTCATAATGTCTAAATGTATAGTATCAACCTATCAACATTTGTTACGAATCCGAATGGAGCTTGTGCAAATGTCATTACAGTCAAATCTGTTTTCGTGACATTTATATTACTGTACAGAAAGGCTGAGACTGCCTAATTAGTCTAGTGGTCCTAAGCGCGACTGCTACGCTAGAGGTCCTGGGTTCGATCCCTAGGTCGAGCAAAGTGTTATTGGGTTTTTCTATGAAATTCCAAGTAGCAGCTGGGAGTCTGGATTTGTGCCCGGTTAATGGCAATAGGCTCGCCCACTATAATATGGGACCTAAACAAACATGCGAAATGAGGGTGTATATTAGTACACCTCTGCCTAACCCTTTGGAAAATACAGGCGTGATGGTATGTTATGTATTATGTTATAGAAAGGCACTTGGCTGAACAAGCGGTTGTCATCAATGTCATTGTCAACAAGGATTAGGCGCCTACAAATTACATTACAGTTGATCCGTTTAACACAGGTGTCACGCGCGAAGTGATGTTAAAGTCGCCTTAGTGTAGATTATAGAAAGAAAGAAAGAAAGGTTTATTTAGCCAACAGCACAGGAGACAGTACATACAGTTTGTACATTACATACGTTTTTAATTAATATATCAGTTACAGATATAGCCTCTACTAAGGCGATTTTCCCCATTTTAGTGTTTCTTAATATAAATACTGGCACGATATTTCAGTCTTATATAATGTTACTTGTATTGTATAATGCCAACTTTCTTCGCGTAACTTGACTTAACACCACATGGCATTCTGATACTTAGTCACGTACAAGACTGTTTCATTCATATACCGATTGATAATCTGAAGCCTTGAAATCTGACAATCAGTTTCCACAGTAAAAAGTAGCGGAGTGGAGACATCAGGGCACCGAATCTGTCCAATTACAGTAACGTTGGGAAAATACTTAGATGATGTTGATACGAGGACTATTACTCATCCTAAACCAATATTCTTACGTCCTTTTGTTTTCTACTTATTGTAAACTATCGTGAGTAATAAGTGGAAAACAAAAGGACTACAAACATAGTATCAATACTATGTACACAGTACGCTTAAATCGTGTACAGGGGCATATTTTATTGTATTGTTCTGAAAATACCTCATTGTAATACTATACAAGCATATTTGCACAAGTGTATAATTTGGTTAAATTCATAACACAACCAGTAGTATTCTAATAGACACGTATATTGTGGTTTTTGAAACCTTTAATATACTTACGTCTAATTTCACAAAATATTTTTCAAATAAGTACCAGTAACGGAAAGCGTAACTTTACCTAACAACTCAAAAATTTATTTACTAGTTGATAGCTCTAATGCTATTAAATCTCAGTGTGTGTCTCCTTGGTTGACAAATAAACATTTCTTAATTAAATCAACTTTTTTTTGTCAAAAAGTAACAGCTTCATAATAATATAATATAATATAAGCCTTTATTTCCCATTTCATAAAACATTTTTACAGTTATTTACTTATTAATTTTTATTTTTTTAATTTTTTTTATTATTATATTTATATCAATTATTATGCTTACTAATATACTAATTATTTTAAATTTATGTTTGGGTTACCCATTTCAGGGCGCACAGCTTCATATCAACTACTTAATAAATTTTGGAGTTCATAGGGTTATCAAGGCAGATTTAATGATCCGCCGAAATATCTGTCAAACAGTGGCAAACTATGGTGTTCCGTTGTTTGTATGTGATAGCATAACTATTATCTAATCTGTGGTGAAAGACCGAGAGTTCATATCAAATCTTCAATATAAGCTGTTCATAATCTCCCATCTCGATATGACAAGGATAAATAAATCTGATATAATATAGCATAGTAGATACTGGTCACGTCCCGCCCTACTGGCATAATATTTGATTAGTGCGCAAATACTAATGTTCGCTCGCCTTTCGCCGACGTGCGCCACCGTGGACCGTAACCCAATTTCCTTGTACACTTACGACATACACGTAAATAAGACGCTAATTCTGAATGTGGTGACTCTGTTTCGGAGCACTACAATTCCTTTAGGTACATTTGGTGTTGTGAGTTGACTAGATTGTCATAGTTCGAACACGGTGCAATAGTACTATTGCAGTGCTGTAGTAATAGAGTTGCACTGTGGTTCAACTCTGCAAAACTCTGAAAAAAAATTTATATCAATTTCTAGGATCATTCTGTTACGATTTTTTTTCCTTGTGTCCACGGAACAAGGTTTGAGTTTATCACCAAACAAATGTCGTATTTTCTTTTCTAAAAAAAAGATGAACATGATTGAAACCTATTATTTCCATACCCTACTTCGTAATTTGGATGCATAACGATTACTGATCAATAGTATCGCACGGCTGTAGGAGACTCGCGCATCGCGCAAACGTTTTGCAATCTTTATGATTTGTCCCTGCCACCTCATGAGTCCATTCCTTGCTACAAAAACATCTGAAACGTTCTCAGAAGTCAAGACTATCATTAAAACTTCCTTTTCTCCACAAGCACCAACCATATCGAAATCCTTTTAAACTTATTGTGATGCGCTGAGCGATTGCATAAGCAAACGATCAATCGAAATAAGTAAACGTGATCGAATCGTCCACTTAATTTGCCGAAAGGTTCCATTCGCTGCTAACTCTAACACGAATTTGCTTTTGCGACTGATGGAATTGTTCAGATTAGGTTAAATATTAGAGCGAAAGACCTTTATTTGCTTGAGTTTGCAGAATGCTTGTGTTTTAGTCCATATCCCTATTATTACTAAAAACTATTACCTAAGTATGCCAGCTGCCCCGGAATTATTGAATTTTTCCTCACCATATTTCTACGTTATCTTAGAAGAACCGATTCTACATGAATACCTAATAAATCTTTATCTCCGAACTCTCACGTATCGTATACTACACGTTATCAGATGTTTAGTTATGCAATATTCAGTGGAGGGAAGTGGGGCGCGTCGCCGGAACTCGATTCGCGGATGATAATGACTGCCAATGCGCTTTGACCGTGACATAGAAACAGAATAATATTATGATTATGATATATTTAAAAGACATACATATTATTTAATAATCCTCGGTGGGTTAGGCAGAGGCGTACTATTCTACACCCACACTGTAATAGGGCGCAAGCATATTGCCATTCACCGGGCACAAATCCAGACTCCGAGCTGCTAATGATTTGCTAGACCTGGGAATCGAAACCAGGACCTCTAGCTAATCAGTAGCGCTAGGAAACACAAGAAAGAACCATGTCCTAACTGACTAAACGCATATATCAGTCATCGTGTAGCTCAAACATTTTATACAGAGTATGCTTACCACGAATTCAGTACATGATTCTGGATCGATGCGATGCGTCGATGTCCCTTCCACCTTGTATAAGATCTGACTCCCTTTCTTTTTCCTTTATTACTATTTCAAAAGGTGTAATGTCAAACAAAAAAAAGTGCTGAGCAAAATTGAATATGATTGTAGTAGTAGTGCCTGCTGGCATATCCACATGCCAGCATGAATGGGTCCGCACGTACGGGGAAGTACTACCCTCCCACTGTCTATCAACTTCAAGTAGCAGTATGCATAATGTTGCGTTTCGTACGGTGAGTGTGAAGCGCCGGAAGCCCAATTTCTCCCTCAGTCCCCTACCTTCTCCTTTTCCTTAAATAGGCTCGACAACGCATCTCCTTTGGTTTTGCAGATGTCCATGGGCGGCGATGACTACTTACCATCGGGTAGCTCGCCTGCTTGTTTGCCGAGTTTTTTTTGTAGTTATTTCATAAAAAGAATCCTCTTGAAAGTCGAGAGATATCGACACTAATAGTGTGTCACTCCATTACAGACTAAATAATGTCCTTATTTGTGACCAACCGTTACTTGGCATTCATACAGTCACCCACATAATTTTTAAACAAACGTTTGTTTTTTTTATAAAAATTCATAGTTTCGGATACTTAGCAACTAAGTGGTTGTGTATGTATTTTTTAGCAACTGGGGCGTGAATTAAGTTCAAGTAAAAAGTTAAGATAAAAAGATAGCCTGGTACATATGGTACCTAATGAATGCACATTGCTTAAAAGTTATAATAATAATGATAATTGAGACTGAGTAAAAGAGGCCTTAGACAAAAACTATTTGCACGATGCCAAATAAACAAAGTTTTATAGAAGAAACTCCATCGCTGACAAGACACTGTAAGCAGTGACCGGCCTCTTTATTAAAATAATAATTAAAAAGATCGCTTTGCAGTATGTACGCAAATGAAGTGTTTGACGTGCTTATTACTAAAACTTTTGTTAATTAAACAGTGGTTTAATTATTTCTTTTATTTTTTCATATACAAGGTTAACGGAAATATAACTGGTATTTATAATAAGATACCGTGCAAAATTATAACAGGATGCTTAAGATCATTAACTGTATTTAGGTGTACAAATGTGACCCCCATTCAGATTTGCACATATGAAAACAAACCTATATTATTTTATCGAGGTATTTGTGTTGGAAAACATGATCTGCCAATTATCTACCATTTAAGATACCATATCCTTTCTAGGAAAAAGGCCTTATTCATCATCATAAGCCCGTATTCGTCCGTAGAGACGTAGGCATCTTTAAGTGAACGCCACAAAGCCCGATTTGGGATAAAATCCGATTCGACGTCATCCGTTAGAGAACCAAAATAATCGACATAGCTTAAAGGATTAGCACACTGAAGTGGCAATGGGCCGGTCACGTCTCTCGGAGAACCGACAAGGCCTTATTAATACCTAAAATCTTAATGAACATTCGACTTTATATCCAGTCCTATAATCTCTTTATGTACCTAAATTATTCTTTAATAATGGTTATAGTGTGAACAAATAACATGGTTTCGACACGCGATCCTGCGCCGGCATCGTCACGCAATAAGTGCAATATTGTCCAATCCTCTGCAGTATCCCGATAGCAATGTTTGTGAATTATTTTTGAACACAGATTCTGATAACGAAGTGTGTAATGTGATTTGTTATGCAAATTATTCGCGTGTTTTTATGGTTTTGACACAGCTGGTTTATATAAAAATATTATTTTGATAAAATATCGTTAGGTACTCTACGTAGTCTGTAAGGTTTTCAATCCAGATTTCTTGATCCAAAGGGTTATATAAATCTATGTTATTCACATAAAGAGGTTATTCTTTCTATTTTTTTTATCGTTAAGTGTAATATTGGAGAACTGACACATCCCATTTGTCGTCGTCGTTCCACCGCATCTAATTTGCTTCAGAGCAGTATAGTATTTTTTTATTTTTTTTTATGTAGCCTCTTTCGTGTCCTACTGCAGGGCAAAGGCCTCCCCTAACTTCTTCCAGGATTGTTTATCCTGGGCTTCTGTATAGTATTTATCGTAGGTTATTTAGTTACCCACCTAGTGTGTTCTGCTTATCTTATCATTACGTGCGATGATCATATCTTATAGGAAGCAGGATAGTCGCACTGCAACGCGTTACTATGATGGAATATCTGTGAAAATATTCTCTCTCCCATTTAAGAGCTCAGCTCTTGTCGGTGGAGCAATCGACACTGTTCTCTATTCTCTGCCTTCTGTTTGACCTCTTGATACGACTCTTCTCCCACGTTTTCCTTCACTTGTTCAATAAAACTTATTCTAGGTCAACCTTATCCTCGTTTTCCTTAAATTGTGGCTTCTAAAATTAACTTTAGAAGTTGTCGTGTCGCATCTAGTGGCCAATCATCTTTCTATTTCTCAACAACTGTTTTTTCTCTTTCTTTCTTTCTCTCTCCATACAAACGTAATTTGGTCTTATCTTGAATATTAACAAATGAAAGTCTTTGAAAATTTGTTGTTTGAGTTACAATCTTATTAATAAATTACATGTTCCTTGAATGTAAAACTTCATTTCATACATGGTTAAAAAGTTATAATAGCTCAAAGATTGGTAATTTTCGATGAAAACGACCCAACTTTTTGCTAGTATTTCAAGATAATGTATCAATACAGAACCATTTTGACTCATGGGGAACCCAGATAATATAATGAATATCCTTTTAAAAAAAAAAATTACGTTATAACTTTATTAAAAAGAGTAATCTCCAAAATTCGGAACAAGAAATACGCGCGAAAATGTTGCAAATGTATTGTTGTTTCACCTCTCGGGCACGCGTTCGCATCGTGAGGGATAGAGACAGCGCCAACAGAGCAACATTGTTTCGTTCGCGAGGGACACTCCTCTTAACAATTAATTTAAATTAATAATGAATACTGTGTTTAATGTTATACTTTATCTTGTCCACAGAAAGAGTCTCGCACAGACGTGCAGTTCCACCTGGCGGCGCTGCGGGGAGACTGCGACCGCCTGCGACAGCTGCTCGACACAGGCAAAGTGCACATCGACTCTAGAGATAGGGTGAGTCAACTATAAACCAGTGCTCCTAATCTGACGTCACACGGAGGCTGTTGCATAGCCTAACTGCACAACACAGGTTAGTTTTAGAAGACATCTCGCACAAACGTACCATGCGTGACCACGCAACCCGATTGCGGTAGTTACTGAAGTTTAAATCGATGCCAAAAACATACTTATAATAACAAATAATAAAATACGCGTCTTCTAAATGAAATAAATTAATTAAAGTATTGTGTTTAGTAGACTGCCTAATTAGTCTATTGGTCCTAGCGCGACTACTTTGGAAAAGGTCCTAAGTTCGATTCCAGTTCGAGCAGTGTTATAGAGTTTTTCTATGAAATCCTCAGTAGAAGCTCATAATCTATTTTTTTTCCTGGTTAAAGGCAAAAGGCACCCTCTATTACATGTGGCCTAAACATAGCAGCGAAATGTTGGTGTACATCGGTACACCTCTGCCTAACTCGTTGGGGATATAACAGGCATGATAGTACCTATTCTTTGTTTGGTATACATTAGGTACATGCGGAATCTTCAGATCGTTCGATGTCGCCTTGCCTGACACTTGACCAGAGATCAAGCGCAGATATTAATATAGGACATATCGATTTCATTATCTCAGGTTAATGTCATACGAGTTCAGATTCGAACTGCAGGAAATAGATCAGGTTCCTACAAATTCTGCTAGCAAATATCATTTAATTTGTGTATAAGGAATTAGTGGTGACCGTACTTTAAATTATTTGATTCTGCGACATTACTATTAATAATATTATATATATATATATATATATATATATATTATTATTATTATTAAGCACTTATTTATGAGAATCTATATACTATCTTAGAAGTTTTATAGAAGTAGGTACCAAATATACGCGAAATAACATCTCGTCTTCCTTTAAGACGTCGATAAATTTCTAAGAGAGGTACGCGCCGTTCCTCTACATAAAAGATTACCTAATCGACAGACCGCATTTATGCTGATACGCATTGCCTATAAACGAACGATCTGATGACGGACTCGAAATTCCTCTCTCGAAGGCCCGAGGCATAAAGACAGATGGGGTGTTACGTAACCGCTCAAGTTAAAAAAGGTAGCCCGATAAATCGGTGGCCTAGATTTACCAATCTTTATCGCTGATCTGAATTTCTAAAATAGGCCGGTGTTAACGGTATGTTCTTATTTATTGTTTTTATTCATTGGATTTTTATTCAATCAATATTATTATCAATCATTCATAACCAATTTATCTTTTATCTTTAGTAGAACAAAATTGAAAATGAAAAAAAAAAAGTAACAAATTACAGACTCCATGCAAAATATTTGTGTTCAGGTGCAGGTACCCCTTATAATTATGCAATTTGCTATTTTTTTAATTGAAATATAAATAATTAATTTAATTTAAAGGAGTATGGTTTCAAGCCGGTTCTTCTCCTGCATACCCAACTATTTCTATTAAATAAATAACATTTGACTTTTTATACCGTCGCGTCATTAGATTGATTGTGTTTATTTACACTTTATCTTCAAAGGCTATCATTGCATTTTACAATGTATTTCAATAAACTGCTTTTTGTTCGAAACAACTCTACTTGTCTTAAGGGTATTACATCGCTCAAATCCCAAAAACACCCTAGGTTTAAAGAAGTTTCTAGATGAATCCTTATGTGCCTTTGCCATATAAAAAATATATGTTATACTTAAGGTCATCACAAATAAATTGTATTGTTTAATTTTTTTCATAAAATTGCCCCATTTTTTTAAAATAAATAGAGAAAATAGTCCTTTTCCAAACTAAATTGCATTTTGTCTCTTTAACCGCTTAATATTTTGTCATAAATGTTATACCAAAAAATTTGTAATAACACACCTAACAACTTGTATTGTTTAATTTTTCCTATTTCTTTGAATATTTTTAAATAACAAAGAAAAACCCGAAACTTCACTAGCGCCCCCCGTGAAGCACCCCCGCAATGCCCGTGATGAATACTCAGGACGCGAATATCAGTGTCTCGACGACTCTTGCGACGGGTGGGCTGTACGTGCGTTATTGTTTGCAAATAAATTACAAAAGTGATGATTTTTGAATTAAGCAATATCGTAAATAGTACAAATATAAATATTACGTAGAAATTAAGTTTGTAAATATATTTAAAGTAGTTTATAATTTTGTTTTTGTTCTTGATCATTATCATAGATTAACCATAGTGAAATGAAATCTACGGGCGCACTCCTTTGTCTGGCTCTAAATGCCGACAATCTTTTTTAATCATTTTAATTCGGATTATTTATTTATTTAATTCATTACAACGGTCTTTAACCAATTATAGTAACATACACATAATATATAAACTGTAGGAAATTAACAAAAAATAAATTATACATAATAATCATGTTATCCAAAGTTTGAATGAACCTCGGAGTACCTAAGTAGGTACCGACTGAGATACTAGTTTATCTGACCTCGTAAGTAAGCTGACCTTTTATTGTACGAAAGTCTATATAATGCGAGCTCAGCTTATATGTATAACAAGCTATACCTACATCACCAGTACAAACTGACCGCTTATTGTACGGACAGTCTATACAATGCGAGGTCAGCTTATACTGGATACCTAGGTTTAACAAGCTATACATAATCACCAGTACAAGCTGACCCTTTATTGTACGGAAAGTCTTTACAATGCGAGATCAGGTCAATAGGAGTTGCGTATTTTCATGTCACCAAAAGTCGTTATTCCCCTCTTTATCGAGACGTATTTCAAAATCCAAGATGGCGCACATCATTTAAATAAATTGATACGGGTGTCAATTTCGAGGTATCTTGGGGTACTGATGATGAAAATGGCATTGATTTTGTAATCCAAGATGGCGGACATTATTTTTCTTTATAAATTGATATGGGTGTCAATTTCAAGGTTTATCGGGATGCTTATTACGAAAATGACATTAATTTTGAAATCCAAGATGGTGGACATTATTTTTCTTTATAAATTGATATGGGTGTCAATTCCAAAGTTTATCGGGATTCTCATTACGAAAATGACATTAATTTTGAAATCCAAGATGGCGGACATTATTTTTCTTTATAAATCGATATGGGTGTCAATTTCAAGGTTTATCGGGATGCTAATAATGAAAATGACATTAATTTTGAAATCCAAGATGGCGGACATTATTTTCTTTATAAATTGATATGGGTGTCAATTTCAAGATTTATCGGGGTGCTAATTACGAAAATGACATTAATTTTGAAATCCAAGATGGCGGACATTATTTTCTTTATAAATTGATGCCTATGGGTGTCAATTTCAAGGTTTAACGGGATGCAAATTACGAAAATGATATTAATTTTAAAATCCAAGATAGCGAACATTATTTTACTAAATATTGATATGGGTGTCAATTTCAAGGATTATCGGGATGCTAATTACGAAAATGATATTAATTTTGGAATCCAAGATGGTGGACATTATTTTTCTAAATACCTACATAAATTGATATGGTTGTCAATTTCAAGGTTTATCGCAATGCTAATTACGAAAATGATATTAATTTTAGATATATTTCAAGGCGGACATTATCGTAATTAGCATCCTGATAAACCTTGAAATTAACACCCATATCAATTTATTTAGAAAAATAATGTCCGCTATCTTGGATTTCAAAATTAATGTCATTTTCGTAATTAACATCCCGATAAACCTTGAAATTGACACCCATATCAATTTATAAAGAAAATAATGTCCGCCATCTTGGATTTAAAAATTAATGTCATTTTCGTAATTAGCATCTCGATAAACCTTGAAATTAACACCCATATCAATTTATAAAGAAAATAATGTCCGCCATCTTGAATTTCAAAATTAATGTCATTTTCGTAATAAGCATCCTGATAAACCTTGAAATTGACACCCATATCAATTTAATAAGAAAAATAATGTCAGCCATCTTGGATTTCAAAATTAATGTCATTTTCGTAATTAGCATCCCAATAAACCTAGAAATTGACACCCATATCAATTTATAAAGAAAAATAATGTCCGCCATCTTGGATTTCAAAATTAATGTCATTTTCGTAATTAGCATCTCGATAAACCTTGAAATTGACACCCATATCAACTTCGACTTCGACTTTGACTTTGACTTCGACTTACGAAACTTTCTGCATTTCATGCATATTTGTTTGCATGTATTTTTCTCTGTAAAGAGAAACAAACATGGACGTCGTTACACTTTTAAGTGTCGTTTTTTTCCGTCTAGTCCCCTTTCGCAACGCGCGATAAGGAACTTCTTTCCAAAAAGTAAAGTGAATAATTTATCATGTAGTAGCACCCACACTCAATTTGATGAATGTTGAAAGCCAGCTCATCCTAGCTATCTCCGTTTCTGAGAACCTATAAGCACTTACTTGATCATCATCAGACCCTCAGAATGTATCATGTAGTAGCACCCACACTCAATTAGATGAATGTTGAAAGCCAGCTCATCCTAGCTATCTCCGTTTCTGAGAACCTATAAGCACTTACTTGATCATCATCAGACCCTCAGAATGTATCATGTAGTAGCACCCACACTCAATTAGATGAATGTTGAAAGCCAGCTCATCCTAGCTATCTCCGTTTCTGAGAACCTATAAGCACTTACCTGATCATCATCAGACCCTCAGAATATATCATAATTATAGTGGCACCCGTATTCAATTATATGTAAATATAAATAAATGTTTTAAGCCAGGTCACCCTAGTTATTTTCATTAGGTACCTACTAAAGTAATATGTAGAAAGGTGTAGGTATCCCTTATTTCAAAATAATCAAGAATCACCTATAATAATTATAGATGTAGGTAACTCGTACAAGACTTTTATCTAGAGGAACAAAATGTCTTAAATCTTTCAGAGAACGAATAAAATAGGTAAATACGATGACGACACTGCGACTTATCTGTATTCTTGCTTAATCTTCAGTTCCTTTTATTGAGTACGATCAAATGTCGATAGATGGCGCTGAAGTAATAATTAAAAATGTGAAACATGTACGACCCCAATTGTCTTTACATCGACTCTTTCTATTAAAATTTACCACTGCTAAAACACTTGCAGACAACTTCAGAAAGGGTATTTCGAACAAACTGTGCCAGCTTAGGAAACTTGGGTATAGATTACTGACTGTACCTACATATATAACTTACCACCTACCGATCTCTCACTGAGACTGAGAATATTTTTACAAACTAATCTATCAAGACTATGATAATACAATAGAAATGCTTTCATTCAAGTCCACAGCTAGCCTGTTATTTATAAATATTCAAAAGAAAGAGCATGCCTGAATTTCATTAATCAAACTATTATAGTGCGGTGTACCTAATCGAATGCTTTTAAAGTGATGTAAAATTAGTGACCGACTTTCGACCAAGCTCCATTCTTTACGATATGAAATTCACAGTTGTCCATGGACCGCGGGTCATAAGCGCAAGCGATTTATCTAAAACGTAGTTTGTAATAATCTTGACGTCCGTTCGATATTACTTACATGTCTTTTTTCTAAGTTAAATGAGATTAACTAAAACAATATTGTAAAAAAGCCTCAAATCGCTATTAGTGAGTGTCCAAAGACATTTAATACATTACTAATACTATTAAATCTCTTTGTGAGTGTCAAATGAGCATTGAATACCAGTTTTTCCCCGTCACTGTTGACAACTTCTTAGCAAGCTTAAATTTTAAACGTGTTTTTTTATATGATGTGGCTAGAACATATTAAAAACATCCTTACAAATACTTAAATATTTTTCAACATTGATAGCCCGCATTCGTCTATCACTTGGCCTGCATTGAGGTCGTGAATTGGTAACAGTTGCCATTGCTACCTGTCATGTTTTATTATAAACAACGCTCCCTTTACGTCACTCTTATGTTAAAACACATTATGGATGTAAACGGCGATTGGAACAACATGCAAACTTTCATCCTTGTTATAGCCGCGGTAAGGTAATATTATTTGTTTTGCCAATGTAAAAAGGTTGTAAATTAAACATATTCCGCATTGCCGAGATATAATTTTATTGTGATTTTGTTTGAAATAACTAGTCAGCAACTCATACTCATACTTTTTTTGAGGGTACGGGATAATCCTGATTGATCGTCTATCGTTTGGGAAAACGTAAGGATATGTAGGACTCATACCCAACTAAATACTCACTTACCTTTCGTTGTCCTTCAGTCACAGTCATGCGATCCAAACGATTCATTCATTCAAACTGCTTGTTTAATTTGCAGTCTTAAGTAACTGTTATCAAATTATCATGAAACGCTTCGCATATGACTTGGGCCGTCCGAGCTTCGTGAATTCATAACAAAGCGGCGACTCCATATTTTATTATGAGCAGCTCCCTTCACGTTACGGTTACGTAAACGTGAAATATAATGGTTGTGAGAATATGCGGTAGTTGTAATATTAACGTGTGAATTTGCGGGTATTACGAGTATTGTTGGTGTACAAATGTCAGCTCGTGGGATGAGACTGGACTAATGAGATGTTTGGTCACGGTATATTATCGTTGTATTGTCCATTTTTCCGAAGCTTTACTATATTTTTTTTTGCTTTTAATAGTACCTAAATACAAATATTTGTAAACTACAATAGTGCTATTCGTTATCCGCCTGTGAAAAAGTAATTTTCTCTCAAACCTGATGGGCTAATTATTCATAACAAAATTCCATCCCAATGGATCGGTATGGTTTTAAGTATATTATAAATGGTATAATAATATTGTGATATTGTAAAAAATATCATAATTAATAGTGTCCTTAATTTTGCAAACAGAAATGGCATGCCATAAATTCATCGACTATATTCAAAATTATATTTCAAAATTACTTGAACAACAACTTAACGATGAATATACTAAGAAAATAATGAATGCATACTCTGTTCTAGAATTACCATAAACACGTTATATTACATACATTATGTATGTAACATTCTCCAATTGCTATGTAAATCGCTTAATAGTTACTTTACGAGCAACGATTAGTAAATATTAATAAAGCACAGTCATACTTTTAATGCAAGTTTCTTGCTATACGAAAGGTATGAAAAGTCTGAAAATCTGTAGTTCGCTCGAAAATGTTGAGACCTGCGATTATGATTTTTGCCTAATCGTTACGTTTTTAAGTTGATAGTAGAAGTCATCTAACCATTTATGACGTAGTTTTCCTAGAATTTTGACTTCGAGAATAAGTCTTGGAAATTTATATTAGGACCCTCGCTGAAAAACAGCGAGGGTCCTAATATAAATTTCAATATAAATTTCAATAAAGCTACCTTCCGGCGCTTTAAATACATCAAAGAAAAATATATTGCATAGAATAGATGCATAATTTACAGAAATGCAAATAACATCTTTGATAAGATTCTAAAAGGGCTGACGCGATTTCAATCGAATATACCCATAAAAACAAAACTACATAAAAGATAGCAGCTCTTCAGGTATCTCCCATGTGACCATTTTTCGTAGGTATGTCAACAAATATTTTACAGTTTCTTTTTTAGGCATTTGAGTACGATTCCTAATGTCGCGTGCACACTGCCAACAGTAAGCAAAGCACGGTGTAATGACGCTGAACGAACATGTAACAGGATTTACGAGCGGAAGCTGTGCGCACGCGCCTTTTTATATGCAACCGTAAAATATAGCGTGATACGAGATGCACATGTTTTAGATAATCAACTGTGATAGTTATCAATGCTTTGCGAAGAGTGTAGGTATTTCTTCTATTTGTGAAAATAAGAATTAATGAATGAAAGCCAATTAACAACAGGAATCTATAAGGTGAATTACACCGATCTTATTGGCGATGTCCTCCAAAAAGATCAGGTGCGTAGTACTCGCAACCGGCGCGAGGGTATGACAATATGTATGAATGTGGGCGAACCAAAAGAGGTATGCAAGAGTCGTGGCAAGTGGCGGTCTCTAGTTTCTACCTGCGAGAAAAAGACGTGTGTGTATATATAATGAACTAGCATTCCGCCCACGGCTTCGCCCGCGTGGTTTCTCGGCTTTTCTGCATTTAAATTTTTACCGTTTTTGCAACATTTTTCACTTATGCTCCGCTCCTATTGGTCTTAGCGTGATGATATATAGCCTTCCTCGATAAATGGGCTATCTAACTTTTTTCTTATCGGACCCGTAGTTCCTAAGATTAGCGCTTTCAAGTAAACAAACAAACAAACTCTTCAGCTTTATAATATTATAGTATATTATTATTATATTAGTATAAAATTCTGACATCACAAAATAAGTAGGGAATGTCTCAAACTACATTTTCCCGTCTTATACTGGGATTGTACATAACGAAAGAGTTATCTGCCAGATCTCCATATAGGGATGCATAAAATAAAGTACTGAGGCATATCTCTTCGGCGTCTTTCATCTCTTGTAACACGTATAATAAACATCCCTCAATCGCCATTACAGTGTGTTACCTGTGTTAACTTTTTTTTTTTTAAGTTTACTAGCAATGTTGGTCGCACATTACTAGTAATCTTGTTAACCCCTCGTGCTAAACTAACTGCTTGTGTTACGAGTGGGTTCACGTCGGTAGTGCAATGGGTGAGTTTCGAACCGGCAACCACATGATCGCAAGTCCGACGCCCTAGCCATTAGGCTACCGCCGCTTCGCTTCACTTTAAGTGAATGTAAATGAAACAGAGCGCAGTTAACACAGCGTTTGTTAACTAAGGTTACTACTTTGCTTAATGTAAACAGCGATTTGTATTCACACTTTAAAAAGCTAAATTATTTAGAAATAGCTGCGATGGGATTCTAACATACCATCACGCCTGTATTGCCCGAAGGGCTAGGCAGAGGTGTACTAATGTTCACCCACACTCCGCCAGTATATTTAGTTACCATGTAATAGGGGGCGAGCCCATTGCCATTAACCGGGCACAAATCCAGACTCCGAGCTGCTACTGATAATTTTATAGACAAAAATAATAACACTGCTCGACCTAGGGATCGAACCCAGGACCTCTAGCGTAACAGTCGCGCTTAGCACCACTAGACTAATGAGGCAGTCAGCGATTAGTTAGCGGATTAGTTCTTTATTTATACTAGATTCCTCGAAAGAGAACTTTTAGAGTTGATTGTTTTGCTACGAGTCTACGAAGTCAGACGAATTCAGGAGGCAGACATTATTTGAAGTACATACATGATAATTTAATTCAAATGTTTTGAGGACTAATAATAATTAATTATCACGCGCTTTAAAGGTGAAGGAAAACACCGTGAGGAAACCTGCATGCCTTAGAGATTTTCTTTTCTTTAGTCTGCCAACCCGCAGTAGGCTAGCGTGGTGGACTATAGCCTAATCCCATTCGAACTGAGAGGAGACCCGTGCCCAGAAGTGGGAAAATGTAAAGGGTTGGTGATGATGAATGCATTAACCCATGAACATTGAAAAAGACAGTTATAAAACAAGGAATCTTTTAACTTACAAAGTAACTTTAAACAGAAAATGTTTACACACTCAAATCCTAACGTATTATATTTACAGCCCATTTATCCAATTAAATTTATAATAACCTGTGCTTAACCATATTTGTATGCGTATTAAGTGTTTTAGTCTAACGGAAGCCTCCATTTTAGAGCAGTGGCAGTACTAATAAGACTTTGAAGTGTACCGCAGCCAACGTGCGCAGATTAGCAACTTTATATAATTAGGTATTTGGTATAAGCACCTACGTACTGTAGTTCTATATTTAGTATCTGTGTCACTTTAGTAGTATTTAGTTTACTACAAATAAACTATGACTGTGACTATTGCATTATTGTCAGTCAGGTTCCGACAATGATTCCATCTGTAGATTGCTAATTCTTGAACATAATTGTAAATAATATATATACCTCAGCGATCTAGTTTTTGATAGCTTGGATGATGATATTAGAATAGAATTTAAGGAAAGGTAAGAAGTTCTTATCTGAAGTTTAAGGCATAAGTAGAACAATTGAAGGAAAATGTGTTGTATCAAACAGCGAATAGAATAGTGATTTTCCACCGAGAAGAGCTGAGCTAAAGAATAACCCCCTATTTAATAGGACCTCAAACATATTGACTGTTGTTATGTTGAGTTACGTTATATTGTTTTTGTGTAGAGTCAAAATAGCAACAGTTTTTGCGGGCCCTCAGTTTGCAACGACCTGAGACGCACAGTTTTTGCGGATTTCTGCAAAAACGGGTTAATGGTTTTTATGCATGCGCAACTTTGCATGAATGAACGTTTAAAACCAATGGGAAAGCGACTAAAAGTAAGACTCATCGTGATGTACTTATTTGATAAATCACGGTTATTTATATACATATTTTTTAGAAACTCAGTCTCGGATCTAATTGCTGTATGAGCCAAGTTGAATAAAAGTTTTTTTATGAAACAGGTCACAACTCCAAAGGGTTAATACATGAATGTACCTTTGAAATAGGTTAACTAATTCACTCGTGTGACCCTTTGCATCGCCGTGCCCTTTTATTTGGCTCGAAAAACTTTTACTTTTACGCTTCTCGTCCGTCAAAACTCAAAGCGACGTAATACATGGCTAGCTTACATTTCTACACCAAAGCTTTATGACGGCAAATAGCGGAAATGAAAGTATTTAATGAGTTTTCTTTTACGTAGGAAAATGTGAATAACGCTAGTTCTTACGTTCATTTGCATAGACGGGCGAAATGTTGGAAAAGTTACTGGAGACTTAAGCTTATGCATTATTTTTAATAGTAGAAAAGGGGCACGTGGTTTCATATCAACTATGGGAATCGATCGTTTTGAGAGTACATAATTATTATATCGCTTGACATAATCAGTCCAAATTAGATAAATGCAATTTTTTTATGAATGAGTCGTCTTTTTGAAGTCTCCTGTTAATATCTCAAGAGACAACAGCAACCGGCCACAGAACTCTATTGCACAGCCCTTTATGATGAATTTGACTAAAAGTTACTATTTTTGTAGGATACATACAGATGTCTACTATAAAAGTAGTAACTTTTGATCAGGACCACACCGCGGGGTCAAAAGTCCGAAGGTCTGACAACCACTTTTTATTTAGGATCGCAAGTATCAAGAATTCAGGATCCTCGCTCCATTTAGTTTACTAGTCCGTCGTGGTGGATTACGGCCTATTGCCTCTCACCGAGAGGAGGCCTGCGTCCCAGTAGTGGGAACATTATAGGCTGTTTATGCATGCTCTATTTAGAAAGAAAGAAAGAAAGAAAGAAAACACATTTATTGAGACAAGGAGACAACACACAGATAAAATTTATTTATTTATTTATTAAGGCATATCAACAATAATAACATAAACCTAGGTGTGTCGTCGACATGCTTGCGTCGAATGGGTTGCCAGCTCAGCATTATGCTGGGTGTATTTAATACCCAGCGCTGGTTTTCAGTTGGCACCCTTGCAGTGACACACGGACACAGAAAA
Organism: Subacronicta megacephala; assembly: GCA_958496365.1. NCBI lineage: Eukaryota > Metazoa > Arthropoda > Insecta > Lepidoptera > Noctuidae > Subacronicta > Subacronicta megacephala. Next base: position 15,747,082 of record OY292517.1, read on the forward strand.
ACATGAATAAATATAATAATATAATATACTAAAATAAAGTAAATAGTTATAAGTAAGTTTAGTTCTTATTTTTTTGCCAGTTAAAAACGAGCATTTGCTTACAGCTAATCTAATCAGAAATATGCATGTGTGTTAATTTTATCTCAATAAGATGGAAGCCGAGCGAGATAACGATAAAGCGGCATCAGAATATCAAAATGTATGCAATCCTGCCTCCTGAGATTGTACCTAATATTTATGTAGGTAAATATTAGGTACACAATTTCTTTGAATATAATAATGCTCAAGACGAGATACACTCTAAGAACAAAACGATGAGACCCTGACAAAGTCATGACTCATGATCTTTCGAAGGATAGATTGAAGATTGTGACAGCTTAAATGGCCGTATAAAGTATATTGTTTCTTCAGCATTCTACTAATTAGTACAATGTTTTAAGAAATAACACCATGTAATGTGTGTCTTGTCCGCAGGATGGCACGACGCCGCTGATACTGTCAGCTGCGATGGGTCACACGGAGTGCGTGCGGGAACTACTGGCGCAGGGCGCCGACCCAGCCTGCAGTAGAACGGTATATAAATCTTATCTTCTGTCTTAGAAATAAATCAATATGTTTCTCCCATTTTGTAACCCTTTTAAATGTCTTAAAAATGCATTTTTATAGAAGTTAGACATCGGTCCAGTCGTACCCTTATTTTCTAATCTAATTAAGTGATTACAAAGCACGTGGTAATAATAAGAACGTACGTCGATCGTAACAGACGGGTACGAGCGCGCTGTTCTTCGCGGCGCAGGGCGGGTTCCTGGACATCGCGCGACTGCTGCTCGACGCCGGGGCGGCCATCGACGCGCCGAGCATGGTACCTTGTTGTTTACTTTGTATATTTATGATAAACTGTTAAACTTTTGAACGCCACGCCATGACGTCTTCGTGCAATGCACGCCAAGCTCAAAAACCTATATAAGTAAGTAACTTAGTGAAAAAATAGGGAAATCTAATGATTTTTAACATGTTTTTTTTTGTGACATGTTTGTTTTCTGTTGAGTATAAAACGTCATTGGCGTTCAAAAGGTTAAAATCTTGAGTAGTCTGAAATATGTCGTGCTTGTCTTGTAGGACGGCGGCACACCTTTATTTGTGGCGTGCCAGTGCGGACACTTGGCGGTCGTCGACGAGCTCATACGTAGAGGAGCCGATGTCAATTCTTCTATGAAGGTATTTACGTAGGCATATTGAAGAAATCTCTTAAAAATCTATTTGTTTCATCGATCTGACAGACTTCCATCTAGGATAAAGCGACACCTCTCTTCATAGCCGCACAGAACGGTCACGAGGAAGTTTGTCGCGCGCTGGTCCAGGCGGGCGCGCGCGTGGACGGCGCCCGCGCCGACCGCGCCACCCCGCTGTGGATCGCGGCGCAGTGCGGACACCAGCACGTGGCGCGCCTGCTGCTCGCCGCCGGCGCTCACCTCGACCATGTCAGACAGGTACACAGCACACACTCACACACACACACACACACACACACACACACACACACACACACACACACACACTAACAGACAGATAGCTAGCACAACAAACTGGGACAGTCCCAACTACGCGGTATCATGACGTCGGTTATTTTGAACAATTAATTGAAGGGAATGGTATAAGATAGACGCCTGGAACACCGACGCGTCGGTGTAGGTGTGTGGTCTTGGGGTTGATCTTATAGGCATCGCTCATAGTAGCGTCGGTCGTCGTCGCCAAGACGACCGACACCTATAAGAGTTCGACGTCTAAAATTGCGATGCCACTATGAGCGACGCCAAGACGACCGCAACTCTAAGAGCGACGCCAGACGACCGACGCCTATAAGAGAGACACCAAGACGTTCGACGTCTAAAATAGCGACGCCTATAAGAGCAACGCCAAGAAGATCTACGCCTCCATCAGAGACGCCAAGACGACCGACGCCTGTAAGATTGACGGTAATAACACTGATGCCCATAACAATTAAAAGTCGGATTCAACTCGGAAAATATAATTTAGAACAAATCGACATGAGTGTCACGGTTATTTTGTGCCCCTTTAATGTTATTTGAAATACTTCGAGACTATTTAGATTTAATACTCTTGTGCGTTTTATATTTTAACTCGGTAGCCTATTCTTAATTCAATTCAAAACAGGATTTCATCAATTAATTTTTAATTATCAATCACATTTCAGGATGGTGCCACACCACTTTTCAAAGCTGCACACAAAGGCCACGCTGCTGTAGTCGTCGAGTTGCTCAAATATAAACCAAACCTTGGATTGCTTCCTGTAAGAATTTGATATTTGCTTTTTAAATTAGTTGTTTACATTCTAGGTTTTTTATTTGACGTTACACGACAACGACACAAATAATATCGTTTAGCGTTTAGTGTCATTTATTGAACAATTATCTACTTATTATGGTACTAGATGGCGTTTTAAGTTACGGCCACAAAATATTTGTACTACTCAAAACTAGATGGCGTTATTCACTAATTTTACGATGCATTTGTGAAACAAACAAGCTTATTCAAACTACTTGTTACTAGATGCCATTATAATGCCAATGAAAAAATATCAGGTTATTTTACTGCAGCCTGCAGCATAATTAAATATCTCATACTGTTTATTGGATATTTAATGATGAACTATTAGTACCTAACTAGAGTAGTACTTTTAAGTACACACGGCTACACATCAAGCTATACAATACCTGTGTAAGCTGGATTTGTATAGCTTGATGTGTAGCCGTGTCGCAATTTAACAAATATTGAAACTGGATATTTATCGATAGGTATACCGTATAGTATCTTAAGATTATATTACGTTTCTTCCACGATTTCTAATTTGATAGATTCCTAGTCTGAAATGAGCCCATATCTCTTATTCCAGAACGGTCAGTCAGCTCTGCACGGCGCAGCGATGTTCGGGCAGCTATCGTGCGTGCGCCTGCTGTCGCGGCGCTCGACGTTGTCCCTCCGCAACTCAGCCGGGCTCACGGCGCTGCAGGCCGCCGCCGCCGCAGGGAAACATGACGTCGTCGCCTACCTGCGCCGCCTACAACAGGACACCAGCACCTGATAGGGGGGACCACTGGGCACCTGTCTACTTCAGCGAAGTTTCACTTAGTTAGGCTGGTTATGATAAAATGTTAATAAAAATTATTGCAGTATGGACTAATACAGCGAGTGTAATAAAAAGTCCATATGATAGAAATGAAAGAATTTATTAAATGTAGCTTCCGTTAAAATTCAAATCAGAGCAAACGGAACAATCATTTAAATATTTACTCACTTTCTGTAAAGTAATAAAACCTATTTTAATTTTACTTACAGTAATATACTTCATCTATAACCTAATTTAAATGTAAATTCCAATTTAAAAATCAATTGAAGATATGAAATCATCACCAATCTAACTAACGGAGACATCGATAAGCATTTGTTATAAATCTCACGTGGTTCAATTGATCTGCATACAAATCTCGTATTCCTAACTATAGTTACTAACCTAGCCAACTATTTTGTATATGTATGTACTCGCAGCCATACTTGTATAGCTTTATCCACTCGCCTTATGCATTACCTCACTTTGTACTGAATTATACTTGGTCTTTGTATAAACGGTAGTAATAATAATATTTAGTTCAAGAATATATAGTATTGTCAGCGAGCGCAACTTCTCTTTACGTGTGATGTTTAGTTCATACTACTATAAATATAAAAAAAAATAAGGCATAGGGCACTCATGTGTGCTCTTCTAAATACCTACCCTAAGACATTTTAAAGTTACAAATAGTAGGTTGTCAAGATATTGCTACCGTTTATAATAGAACTAGGTAAATAAAAATTGGGTTTATCGTTGGTGCTGATTTAGTCAATAAGCGATATGTAAACATGTTTTAATTTTACACTAGTCAAATTTTGCGGTCATGAAAGTTCAGAATAAAAACTCCACTTACTACGTAGAAATTTAATTGTAATCTGAAAAATATTTCAATATATGAACATAATGTAAAAATTGTGTAAATCTCTGCAGTAAATAATATATTTTGAAGCATTGAGTGATTGTAATAGTGCATTTACATTAACTTACACCACGAGAAGAAAAGATAATACATATTAATCACTATGATGTGCTCAGATTTGATAACATCTCATGTAAATCTGTTCATGACCGCGGTTTCATCTAATCACAGTAGCTTAGATACAAAAAACAATGTATTTTTCATACAATCACATACACAACTAGTTTATAGAGTAACTGTTGTATCGTTGTAGCGTAGTTTTAAGTGAAGTATTTATTTAATTATTATTATCATAACGTCACGTCGACTATAAAATATTCGCTCAATTATAATTAAAATTGTATCGAAATTTTGGGCGATATTCTCATAACGCAATCTCATTATAGTATTTTGGTTTGGTACAGTATTTTACGATTTTACAAAGAAATTGATATAGGCAGACACCAAATTGCTATTGTTGGTAAAATGCAACAATAAACAGAACACTGGAAAAACAACCTTTCACATCAAATTGAGAAGGAAATTCCAAACACTCAAATTGGTGTAATTTGTTGTACAATTTAAAATACTTATTCCATGAAGGGTCAATTACTTGAATAAAGGGCTTTTGGGTAAATTCTGCCAAAAACACGATATTGTTTAAAATAGGATCGATTTTCCAATGAATTAATATACCTGTTTCTTGTTTAAGTTCATGTATAAACATTGTATAAATATAGCATAATATGTGTCGGTCTTATTATAGATTTCAACAATGTTGTTACATTTAAGAACAGTACTGTTGTTTTTTTTTTTAATATATAACGTTTTACTTTAAACCTTTGTTTCACTATCGTATCTTTGCAATACAGTCGTGGTTGGGTAGATAAGTATTTTAGAAATAACAGGAATCAATAAATCTTATATACTTAACAAAAAAACGTAATAATAATAGTTTTACCGCTCTTTATGTGTATCGTCGTTATAATAAGCGTATTGAAGCGTCGGTACCCTAAGGCTAGGGCGTCGGACTTGCGATCATATGGTTGCCGGTTCGAACCCCACCCATTGCACTACCGACGTGAACCCACTCGTGACACAAGCATTTAGCTTAGCACGAGGGGTTAACAAGAATACTAGTAATGTGTGACCCACATTGCTAGTAAGCTTTATAAAAAAAAAAAAAATTAATAATAAACCAATAAACGGAAGTCTTTCGGATGGCCCGCTCACAATAAAGTTTTAATACTTACTATACAGCCTATTTTATACAAGACAGTATGTACGGTGGGCACATTAAGTTACCACAAAATTTAAAAATGTCTCATTTTCTCAGTCACATTCTAAGCTTTAAAATAATTTGGAGAAATTTGACATTTTTATATACCTTGTCCAGCTGGCGACTGTACATTAAACAATTAATGTGACCAATACATATAAATAGTTTCAGGCCACTTATAAATTTTCTCTTTACTCAGGGGACTTCCCTGATTCCCTATTGTTATGAACTAAATAATAGTATAATACTTTAACATGTAATCAGGCAGTGCGGTCACACTGTCCCAACATGTCGGTGGCGGCGATGGCGAGGTGCTGGGCGCTGGGCCTCATGGGGGCCATTGTCTCCGTGCAGCAGTAGAACAGCGCGAGAGGATGGACGTACTGCTTCTCAGAGATATTCACGGGTACGGGAGGTCGAGTACCTGTAAATACAAAATCAAGAACCATTACAATATAAGCTAAGAGATTATAAATACTTGTTGAAGCTAAGACCGAAAAATAATGATCTCACTGATACTATAATGACCGGGCTCTGAATTTATTTAGCAGCTTAAAGAATATTTGGAGCAATTTTTTAAATGTTACAGGCTCTTGTCATGCGGATTTGCGCACGCAACCGGGCTGGGCCTTCCCTGCCCACCCCTGCCACTGGAGCTAAAAACACTATACTGATATGATGTATGAAATAAATGACACAGGAGGTTGTGGCACGCATGCGGGCGCAATTCTGTGTGACAGGAAATGGGCCCTATCATTTGTGAAGTCTAAAAGTAATAAATTTTGTCCACTTAGTGAAAGATATACAAATATATCAAACTACTAACCATATCTGTCAGAAAAGTAGTCATCCACACTATCCACTGTATCATCTAGACACTGCACACTGTCTTCCATTGAATCATCGTCAGTTTGTGTGTGTGGCGGCATTAGTGCCATCATCTCCCATAATGTCAGGCCAAGTGGCCATATGTCTGTCTTGCCTGATATCTCACCACCATGGATCACTTCAGGAGCACTCCAAGCTTCTGTACCTGGAATTTATGAAGAAACGGTTTTAAGAAAGAAACTTGGAAACAACAGCATAACATGAGTACTTACAACAAATGTACTAAGAACACTGGTACATACTTATATCGACGAAATAAATCTCAAAAATTAACTATAAATGCAGGATAGGATAAAATTAAGACTATGTTTTAAGTTGCATTTATAAGGTTACGAGTATATTGTTACTACTATGGGTATTATTACCTTTGCTCTGGATGGGCTTATCTATGAATATTTACTTATGAAAATTTAGGCTATTGGTGAAAACTGCATGAGAATCCGCTGTTGTTTTTGAGTTTATTGCAAACAGATAGATAGACAAGATGCAATGTAGTGAATGTACAAGTGTAATACAGGGTGGAATGGATATTGACGCACAACAACAGCTGACCGTGAATAGTAGTTACATGATTCTGATTTTTCATCGTCATATTTAAAAATATCTGTGTTTCCTACATAAGTGCAATACTTACACAGACAACATGTATGGAATATATGTTTGAAACCAACAAAAAATTGCAAAGCAGTCAGCATTTGCAAAGCGGCCCAGAATCATGTATGGAATTCATAGTAACCGGTTGTGCGTCAATATCCCTACCACCCTGTGATCTTTTTGTAATAATTACATACCAAAATACACAGCTTTCCCAGCCTTCCTCTTATCAAACACACCATTCTCATCAAGTGGCAGAGTCACTCCAAAGTCACACAGCTTGCAGATGACAAAGTCGCCATTCACTAACACATTGTAGGACTTCATGTCTCCATGTAGAATCTGCATTTTAGTATGTAGGTAGTCTAAAGCACTGGCTATGTCCGCTGCTACCTGTATCATGGATATTAAGTTTAATTAATGACAAAATCTGTAATATTTTACAGTAAAAATCAATAATATATAAATTAATAAATAGTTATAATAAAAAAGTGTGTAGGTGTCAGATTATTAGAATGTTTTTTACCTAAGATGCATAAGACAAATATGCAGTAATACAAGATGTGGGCACATCCATGACATAGGTTTGATACTACTGAACATATTCTTATAGTGAAGTACCATTAGTAAAATGCTTCTACAATAGAAGTAACATGTACAAAACCTACTTATATTAACATTATTACAGGCAAGCAAATGAGTAAATCTTAATAAAACTACCCTCTTTTCTTGGTTAGGTGATAATAAAATAGATACTTATCACAATTCATGTGATAAAGTGGGTGTTAGTTACTCATACTACTAATTCCAGCCACAGTATTGTATTAACAAAATAAAAGGAATTAAAAAATATAGGCCCCAATCTAATGGTCATATTGTAATCATTCATTCTTGTGTGCTACCTATAAAGTGACTCGCTAACCCTAAGTCTAATTCCAGCTATTGTACATCATGTTACAATTACTATAAGTACAAAATTATCTTGAACACTTACTTTCAATATTTGTATAGGAAGGAATGGTTCACCATCATCTTCAATTCGTTTCTCAATCATATCACCGAGAGACAGGTCACAAGCTTCCATTCCTAAGTAAAGGATCTTTGTTTTGCTAAACGCTCGGAAACCAACGATATTTGGGTGGGACATACGTTGAAGCAGTTCAGCTTCTGATTTCAAACGGTCGGTGTATACTTGGTTTGGTTTCACACGTTTGTTCAGCATTTTCAGAGCCCATGGAGAACGAATTTGACCCGCACGAGGTGATCTTACTAATTGCATCACATTTACACCTAGAATTTAATTTATACATGACACAAAACACATAGAAATGGCATCGTGAAGGTACAAATTCAATCAATTTTCTATTATACCTGTTCCGTATCCAAGTCTGTTAAGAAATGGGGACGGCGGTATTGTGATTTTGTCGTTTAAATCTAAGGGTTTGTTTTTAATGGGCGTCTTAAACTCTGTCATCTTCAATGATGTCTATAAATTAACACTTTAAATACACAAAACCGCAAAGCTTTAGCGATAACTTTATGAACGGTTACAATACGAAGTCGTCGTGAACTGAGTGAGTAACAGTAAACACTAAACAGAACAGGAGAACAGACGTTTGTTTTCAATTTGAAATTCGAATATTATTCAATGCTTCATTCGACTTCGTTTGACATTGCAAAACTGCCAACTTAACGCAATGTGCGTATTGCGATCTCATTCATATTTTTTATTCGGTAATTTTTTTGAAAAGTCTTTTGGAAATGGCATTAAAATTTTGTATTTTTTCTTCGATGAGTGTCAAAAGATTTGTTACCCGAAATTGGCAAAAAGATCAAACTAGTGCCACACTACAAAAAAAAAATGTTTCGTCGAAGATATAGAGGGTAGAGTAAGGAGTCATCTTATATGATAGAAAATCGAAAAAAGTGTCCAGCTGTAAGCTATAAGACAAGTAACAGTTCAAAAACCTTCCAAAATCTTTGGTGTAGACAAAGGGTATGGTATGAATGTAGCAATGTAAACGAATTGAAGTACGCCACGTTAAAAAATTCAAAAGACGAGACTCGAGAGTCGAAAGTCGAAAGTTGAAGACGACCGACTTCCGACTTCCAAGTCGGAAGTCCAAGTCGAAAGTCGAAAGTTGAAAGTTGAAAGTTGAAAGAAAGTTGAAAGTCGAAAGTCGAAAGTCGAAAGTCGAAAGTCAAAAGTCGAAAGTCAAATGTCGAAAGTCGAAAGTCGGAAGTCGGAAGTCGGAAGTCCGAAGTCGAAAGTTGGAAGTCCAAGTCGGAAGTCGGAAGTCCAAGCCGTGAGTCGAAAGTCAGGGAAGTCGGGAGTCAGAAGTCGGAATTCTGAATTCGGAAGTCGGAAGTCCAAGTCGAAAGTCGGAAGTCAGGAGTCGGAAGTTGGAAGTTGGAATTCTAAGTCAAGTCGAAAGTAGGAAGTTTGAAGTCGGAAGTCGGAAGTCGGATGTTGGAAGTCCAAGTCGGAAGTCGGAAGTCGGAATTCGGAAGTCTAAGTCGGAAGTTCAAAGTAAGTAGTTTGAAGTCGGAAGTCGGAAGTTGGAAGTAGAAAACGGAAGTCGGAAGTCAGAATTTGGAAGTCGGAAGTCGGAATTCGATATTTGGAAGTCGGAAGTCCAAGTCGAAAGTCGGAAGTCGGAAGTCCAAGTCGGAAGTTGAAAGTTGGAAGTCAGGGAAGTTAAAAGTTGGAAGTTGGAAGTTGACAGTCGGATGTCGAAAGTTGAAAGTCGAAAGTCGGAAGTCGGAAGTCCGAAGTCGAAAGTTGGAAGTCCAAGTCGGAAGTCCAAGTCGTAAGTCGAAAGTCAGGGAAGTCGGGAGTCAGAAGTTGGAAGTCGGAATTCTGGATTCGGAAGTCCATGTCGAAAGTCGGAAGTCAAGAGTCGGAAGTTGGAAGTCGGAATTCTAAGTGAAAAGTCGAAAGTAGGAAGTTTGAAGTCGGAAGTCGGATGTTGGAAGTCCAAATCGGAAGTCGGAAGTCAGAAGTCGAAAGTCGGAAGTCGGAACTCGGAAGTCTAAGTCGGAAGTTCAAAGTAAGTAGTTTGAAGTCGGAAGTCGGACGTTGGAAGCCGAAAGAAGGAAGTCGGAAGTCAGAATTTGGAAGTCGGAAGTCGGAATTCGATATTTGGAAGTCGGAAGTCCAAGTTGAAAGTCGGAAATCAGAAGTCCAAGTCGGAAGTCGAAAGTCGGAAGTCAGGGAAGTTAAAAGTTGGAAGTCCAAGTCGAAAGTCAAAAGTTGGAAGTCCAAGTCGAAAGTTGGAAATCCAAGTCGGAAGTCGAAAGTCAACAGTCGGAAGTCAGAAGTTGAAAGTCGAAAGTCAGGCAAGTCAAAAGTAGAAAGTTTTAAGTCCGTCCGTTGAAAGTAAGTAGTTTGATGTCGGAAGTCCAAGTCGGAAGTTGGATGTCGAAAGACGGAAGTCGGAAGTCAGAATTTTTAAGTCGGAAGTCAGAAGTCCAAGTCGAAAGTCGAAAGTTGGAAGTCCAAGTCGGAAGTCAGGGAAGTTGAAAATTGGAAGTCGGAAGTCCAAGTCGAAAGTTGGAAGTCCAAGTCGGAAGTCGAAAGTCGAAAGTCGGCAGTCGAAAGTCGAAAGTCAAAAGTTGAAAGTCGAAAGTCGAAAAACGGATATGGAAATTCGGAAGTCCAAGTTAAAAGTCGAAAGTCGGAAGTCCAAGTTAGAAGTCGAAAGTCGGAAGTCAGGCAAGTCGAAAGTTGGAAGTTCAAGTCGGAAGTCGGAAGTCAGGGAAGTTGAAAGTTGGAAGTCGGAAGTTCAAGTCGAAAGTCGAAAGTTGGAAGTCCAAGTTGGAAGTCTGAAGTCGGAACTCGGAAGTCGGAAGTTGGAAGTCAGAAGTCAGAAGTCGGAATTCTGAATTCGGAAGTCCAAGTCAAAGTCGAAAGTCAGAATTATGAATTCGGAAGTCCAAGTCGGAAGTTGAAAGTCAAGTCGGGGAAGTCGGAAGTTGAAAGTCAAGTCAGGGAAGTCGGAAGTTGAAAGTCAAGTCAGGGAAGTCGGAAGTTGGAAGTCGGAAGTCCAAGTCGGAATTTGGAATTCGGAAGTCCAAGTCGAAAGTCGAAAGTTGGAAGTCCAAGTCGGAAGTCGGAAGTCCAAGTCAGAAGTCGGAAGTCTAAGTCAGAAGTTGGAAGTTGGAAGTCCGAGTCAGAAGTTGAAAGTCGGAAGTCAGGGAAGTCCAAGTCGGAAGTCGGAAAAGTCGAAAGTCGAAAGACGGAATTCGGGATTCGGAAGTCCAAGTTAGAAGTCGAAAGTCGGAAGTCAGGCAAGTCGAAAGTTGGAAGTTCAAGTCGGAAGTCGGAAGTCCAAGTCGAAAGTCGAAAGTTGGAAGTCCAAGTTGGAAGTCTGAAGTCGGAACTCGGAAGTCAGGGAAGTTAAAAGTTGGAAGTCGGAAGTCCAAGTCGAAAGTCGAAAGTACTTTGCATTGTTTTGTTTCTGCATTAAAAGTTAAAGGAAAGAAAAGATAAAACGGAATAAGTATTAATCATTGAACTTGAATTGCAGCGATTAGGTCTCTACCTACTATATATCTAGCGACGTAACATTTACAAAGATGGCTACAAATAAATCGCGCTCATGTAACCATTACGTGTATAACACATGATTATAGACAGCTATGTATCATAATGTTCTTTAGTAGGTACATAAACTCACTGAACTTGTAGTTATAATGAATGCTCCTTACTGCGGTTCTTCCACTCATGCGATGCACTGTCGATTGGTTAAAATAAACAAACCAAGGGAGGATAGGATAATAGTTAGCAGTCACTACCAACCATTTTGGATTTGTGGGTTGTGTGTGATGCTACGAGTATTGTCCGAGATTAGATGGTGTGAAGAATGTGTAATTAACAAGAGATAAGAAAAAATAAAAATACTTAGGTGACAGCTACGAATAACAGAGATTGTTATTAATTATTGTAATTTTTTGTCATGTCTTATAATGGCAGATATTGTATTCACCCGGTTCCTTTGGCAGTTCCTACACATAACTAGCTTCAATATTGTTGTTAATTACCAATAACCAATCTGCATAAAGCCCGTTAACTTGCATAATTAACACGGCAAGAGTAAATTAATATTACCTATTCAAATTATGAGGCGTACATAATTATAATTATGTGAAACTGATTCGCGAAGGCCGAAGTCCGGAACTAGGGGAAGCAGCGAATTAGGCAGGAAGACCGGAGGCGTCCTCAGCGTTTCGACGTTGCTCAATGGAAGGAAGCGTTGACGTCGATGTTCAGGTAACGCATTGTTACTATTGTTAGTAATGGAGCGGTCACCGCGGAGCGCGGGCGTGCGTGCCCGAGCTGCAGCCAGCTTGGGCCAGTACCACTCACTCAGGTAGGACCTGGTCTCGCCTCAATGGTTGCGCGTCACTATTGCGTTTGTGATATATTGCGATATGCGTTACGTTTGGCAAGGATGGATCTCGAGGTAGGTGCCACCGATGTCGCTGCGGCGGGTAAGTAGGTACTACTAGGTGGGCTGTGTTGTGAAATAAGGGACGTGCAATGGTGATACTTCGAATTAAATAAGCTTTGTTATCAAGTTCTCGGGTCCATATTGTTAGAATCATCATGCATCGGAAATTGACAATATTTCGGAAAAAGCTTCTACATAAATAGTTAAGTAACTCGGTACTTAATAACTTTATCGCTGAGCTGACAGTACATAATAGGTTCAGAATTCCATATTAAGATTTTGTTAATGAGAAAATAATTATGAGTAATAGTTGTATGTAGTTGTTTTACGTATGTCTCCGAGATCCTTCTTGAAAAACCAGACGGAGTGTGTTATTCGTCTTGTCTCTGTAGTAAAGAAAAAATCCTGCTGAAGTGTCTTGTGATGAGGTTATGCAGTTGCTGCAGTTGCCATTGTTATTTGGGACTCCTGGGTAGTTGTTCGGGGGAACTATAGAAATACATATGTAGCGACGAAAAATTTCAACGCAAGGGGGTCTAGAATCACGAACTGAATTCATTGGTAAGCGTTTGTGCGTCGACGTCCCTTCCACCCTGTATAGAACCTTAAGGGGGTACTCTAGTGAGCCTTTCTCCATACAAACGCATTCTGCTGTTTTCTTCGTAGATAATGGCTCTAGAGCAATGATATTTTTCCAAAAAATCTGGATCTGATTCTATAACCTATTATTCCATTTTTTCCAAAAAAAAAAATTCCCAAGAAAATATGACAATTCAAAAACTCGAAAAAAAAAAAAACGTTTTTACCGTCATGTTCAGGCGATTATCAGACAATTTCGAGAAGTTTTTAACAAAAAATAAAATAATAGAAGCGTAGACATGCTTTTCCTCTAAATTTTGATGTATAAATTGTTTAGATCAATCCACTTTTGAAGAAGAAAACAGCAGAATACGAAACATCTTTTGGTCAAGGTTTTTGTAGGTAAAATAATCCTAAGCTGCAGTTGTCCTTTTCGCACTGTAAAGGAAGAGAATGGAGGTGCAGCGCGACGGCAATAGTTTCTTCAAATCCCTTTTTTTCAAATTCCTTAGGACTAGAGTCCCCTCTTAAGGTAAGGTAAACCTTCAGTGAGCGTATTAAAGGTACCAAACTACACTAGGCTGATCGCGGTAACTGGTGCAACCCGCTTTCTGTTTTGTAAACGAAGTACATATACGTTTGCCTTGTTAGTATAGCGTTCCTAAGCGCAGCTGCTACTTAGAAGTATAATGCGTGAAATATTGTGCCAGTTAATGGCTATAGGATCGCCCCCTATAACATAGGACCTAAAATACCGTAAAACCGTGGGTGAACAATAGTACAAATCTGCCTAACCCATCGCCGAATACAGGCTTGATCGTATTATTGTCTAAAACAAAAGAACAGGCATAACATGGTTAACCAACTGAGCTACAATCTAGTAAGGACCTAAGTACTATTAAATATCGAAAGCGATGACGGAAGCAGCGTCCTTAGCGCAAATGACAAACTCTAAAGCCTTTTCTTTCTGAATCATGATTTTTCTGTAAGTAGGTCGTTTTCTATGGGTTTTAGCCTTATTTTATAAATAAAGTTATTGTTATTTCCCATTCAACTGCCTAAGTTCCAGGTCATTTAATGTTCACATCAGTGCTGAGAGGAATTTCTGTATATGTTGTACACAATTGTTCAAGTTGTATTTTAATACAGTATTGTTTCACTTTCCGTGTTTATAATAATATTGATTGATTATCATGTTCAGGTGTCATTGTAGTTTTGTGTTACTTGATTTCGCACGCTCTTGTGTTTGTTTGTGTGATTCTATTATTTTTCTGCTGATTCAGGGAGGATTGACGTATTTACAAATTAAGAAAATACCTCTGACAAATCAGGTGATCGGTGGAACTTAATATAAAATTTGGAAAGGTCTATCTCTTGCTAAATTCCCTTAAGCGTTTTGCTGAATAATGGTAAGTATTCCTCAACAATTTGAACAGCTTACCAAAACAACAATCAATTAGAACGGATATTAAAAGTTTCTCAGGCAGTGACACCTTCTGGAGCCCTATTAACTTTCCACGACCTATTTACCCACCGGTCCTAATTCCAAGTAGGTAAGTAGTGTTTTACCTACTAAACTTGGTAGGAAACCATCCATTTGTACCAACATGTCATTAAAGCATTTGTTTTAATTGAAGGAAATTATTATTACCGTATTCAACTTCAATTAAAGAATTAATTAAAAAAAATTTGCTTCCAATGAGTTTTTGTATTAAAGTTTCAGTAGCTAGGTAGCAGGTTCCTTAGCAGCAAGGAGTTTCGATTTGTGCACGGTTATAGGCAATAGGTTCGCCCTTTTTCGTTCGCAATTTGTATGTTGGAACAGGCACACATTTTGAGGTTTATAGGCGTCATCTTAGACGTGATGAGGCCTCCTAGACACGATGACTAGCACTCCTAGTCATCGTGTGCACATAGTCATATTAATACGCACATGACTACGAATAGTCAGTGTGAGAGATTCGAACTCGTGACTGCGCAGTCCAATATCGTCATATCACATTTGAGCAGCACGTCCAAATGATAAAATCTTGATTAACAAAAAAAAATGTGTTAGTGCGCGTTGTGCGTTGTGTTTACCTCACAATCATATTGTTGATTTATTACACACAGTTTTATTCCATTATACCATCGACACGTCCTCATTAGAAAACCTTTTATATATCTAACACTTATAGATATCCCTAACAACGTATGTTACAAAAATATATATTATATACCTGTTACAAATTGACCCATCAAGTGCTTCTTGCAAATGAAAGTGAGACGAAGAAAGATTGTCATTTGGGTAGCATAGCACGCATCCCGCCTCGTGGATGTGTCCAAAACTCGTCAGCCACGTCAATAATTGAATGAGTGAAAGACAAAAACGCAATAATCGTAGTTTGCAAAATGCTAAGACATTAGTGCAATATGGTAATCCGAGGAACTATAGATACGCATGACCGATGTTTAGGGCCGCAAACAGTATGGATCAAGACCTGAGTGAGCACTGCACTCGGTACTCAGTGTTCGTGAACGATATTCGTGACTGTCAATCCAATAACTGCGATTTCAGGCATCGGATAGGAAAAGGATGTAATAAAAAAACTACATACAACTTAAGTGGGTTTATAATTCTTTTGTTAGGAGTGTTTTGTAGTTTCTAGGTAGGTTGTTTTCGACATTGTTTTGCAAAACGCCTCTAGAAATGTAGGTAACTATTTAGAAATACCTCAGCAGATCAAATAAAAAGTTAAGATGGAACTTTGCGAACAAAGAAGTGTATAAGTAAGTGTGTGTGTAAGTGTGTGAGTAAAATTGTGTTTGTAAACGGCTAGGCTTAGTTTTAGCCGGCCTCACTTCTTTGTTCGCAAAGTTCCATCTTAACTTTTTATTTGATCTGAGAAAAATACCTACTTTTATACTTTGTAGAAGAAAAATGTTTTATTTATATATTGCACTAACTGACCCGTGTCCACTTTGTTGGACGATTATAGCCTATGACAGACTCACAGATAAGGTGACTTACCTACTAAGTATTCGTAAAAGATTTTTCAAAATCGGTTCTATAGATCCAGAGATTACCTACCCCTTACAACCTCACTAAATCTACCTCTTTTAATATTAGTATAGATGAAGATGATGATTGTTGATTAATTTTGGAAATAGAACAGTTACAATTTTTGTTTGTGCACCACCGAAAGTCGACGAAATTGTCCTAAAGGATTAAATAATTAGATGTATTATGATTATCTACTAACAGAATATGTACCGTCATATTCGTAAAAATATAAAACGTTCCTCATGCCTCTTAGAACTGATGTGTTTTGTGTTGTTTTTACACGTGATGTTTTGTGATAGGGAAAAGAAGCCAAATACTTTATTTACAGCTAAAGGAAAATTGTTGAACTTTTTTTATCAATATGACGTACCTGCCTATAACAGAACTTTCTAGAGTATCTAGAGTCGTAAATTCTTCTTCTTATAGAAACTTAACCGTCTTTAAAGGACGTACCTACTATCTACAAAAACAACAACTAGGGAACACAAATTGCAATATTATGAGTGATAAATTCTATTCATCTAGCAATTTTTTTCTCTATTTGTCGTGTAAGTATTAGAAACTAGTTGAATGATTGCGCGCGCGCACGTTACCAGCTATTATTATAGCATCCTCTACTTGACTTGATTTCATACTGGTTGCTCATGAATCGATGTAAAATCAAAGTAAACCCACTATAACGACAGCTTGACCAATTATTTAGTTTTATAACAATAAAAGTTGATAATACGATTTCGTAAATGATATATGAGCAAATGCGCACGCGCAGAACAAGCATTTTAGGTACTTGTTGTTATATCAACTGTTATTTAATAAACATGTTTCATAGCGAATTGTCTAATTGTGAACGAATATTGACGTCATGTATCGCCGGCGTAAAATTTTTAAGGTGTCGTGATTGTAGAGACAGTAAATTCTGAAATAACGGCTGATGGAGACGTTTCAAAAAGAACCTTGTTTACTGCTCCGATGTTAGGCAAGTAGTTACGTAAATATTCGCCTAATGAAAAGAATGTTAAAAGGATGATGTATCAAAAATCCCTAATAGGTACTGGGTCGATACGTAGGTAACTTCTATCTTACGAAATTATGAACTTGTAAGTAATGAAATATAATACTCCCATCCATCGTTTCATTTAAATCCTGTGCGTGAACCTAAGAATGGGTTTTCCAATTGAACCATTATTAAAACATTACAGGACAAATTATGTGTCTGTATCATAACATGTCCGAAATACAATTGATTCATAAGTATGGGTATTATCTAAACATATGATACGCCATATATAATAACAGTGGACAGTCGTAACGGTAACACGGCGCAGCTATGTTTGAAAACACTCCCATTGTACTGAACGTCGCGGTGCTACTTGACGTCTGCGTATGAGTTCGGATACGCAATCATTCGCATCAACCGCTTCACTAACTTTGCGATATGTTGTCTGGGTAAGCAGTCGTAACGCGTACGCAGTGGACTTAGTTTTACAAAATTATGAGAAAAACAATATTTACTTCTTGTCTAAGTTATATTTTTTAAAGGTGTTTCTTTAATCTTTTTTTGCCATTGAATTCTCAAACATGTACTTATCGTTTATTATTTTCTTTCCAGGTCATCTGTAATTTCGTTGGCAGTCGTGATAGCAATAATCGTATCACCCACCGGTGGTTTTACTATACGTTCACAGAACATTTCCATTCCAACACCGGATCTGGAAACTGGGGAGAGTACTCAGCTTGAAGTGAGGTACGATTTACGGTCTTTAAATGATAACAGAACAGTCGACCCCAGCAAGATTAAAGTAGATACAGATCCCACCGTAATAGCAATCAATGATCCTAAGAACGTGGATAAGAAAAGTGATAACAATGAAAAGTTGAGTACAACGTCGCCAGCTGTAAATGAGAATGCTGATATTTACAGACAAATATCCACAGGAATAAAACTTGAACTTCCATCAGTTACAACAAAATTGATTTCGACGGAAGTAACATATTTATATACTACTTCAACATTAAGCACAAGTCAAACGACAACAAAAGAGCCTGAAAAATCTCAAGAGTTGTCAACGAAACCCACATCCCAGACCTCGGTTGCTACTGAATCTCAAATAAGTACCTTTAAAGATAATTTAAATGGCACAATTAGTAAAGATATTAAGGCAACAGAAATAAAAGATAGTGAAATTCAAAACGTATCCGAAACAAAAGCAGCACAATCCAATGAACATTTCAAGGAACAAATTAACATCACAAAAAATCATGACACAGTAAATGTCACAAATAATTTAAATCAAAGTGATGCAAATAAAAATGACAATTCAAGTATAAGTACTCCATTGAATAGTTATGCGCAACGTAAAGATATAACGCATTCGATTTTAAAACCCGATAGTAATATTAAAAATGAAACTGCAGATGGTTTAATTAAACCTAATCAAACAAGCGCTAAAGAAGAAAGTTTGGTTACTATGACTGACGGGCCTTTTGATGCTTCTACGACTGTTGCATCTGAATCAGAAACAGATGCAACAAACGTCACGTTAGAAGTACCTACAACAGAATGGACAACAGAAATAGTCAATACTGAAACTGTTACTACAGACATAAATTCACCAACTGTACCAACTTGGAAGATATACACAACGATTGATAGAAAACGTACAAGCACTGAACACACAACCGTTCCAGGCAAAGACCTGGCGCGAGCAGAAACTGCCCAAAACCGTGTCACTTTAGAAAAAGCATTGAGTAATACACCTATACCTTCATTAGTAGAATTGAAGGATGATCTCATAAATTCTCTGAATGCAACGACAAGAAAACTTGAAACAACAAAAGGGGTCGAAACAAATTTAAGCAGTGTTCCGGCCCTAGAATCATCTACAAAAAATATTGGTGTTGAGGTCAAAAATGAAACAACAAAGTTGGAAATGGTGACTAAACGAGCAGGTTACAAAGATAATACGATGACTTCTTTAAAACCAGAGCATGCAACTACATCCGAGTTCCCCCCGAAAGTGAGTGCGAATAATACAGAGATGTTCAGTTCCATGTATGAGACTGAACCCAGTGAAATTGAGATACGAGGCAACAAGAATAGAACTGTATACGAGTCGCAAAGTCAATTGGTAAGTTGATTTATTCTATTAAGTCTAGTGGTAGTAAGAGCGGCTGCTGACTATGAAGACCAAGGTTCGATTCCCAGGTCAAGCAAAGTGTAATTTTGATATTATATTCTCAGAACCAGCTTAGAGTTCGCATGAGAGAGCTCTCATCCCTCTGCTTATAATGGTCCACTTTGTTAAATTGGACTTAAACATAATATATCTGTGGTGAACTGTGGTTGTATAATATCAATACATCACTGCCTAACCACACAAATGATAACATAAATTTCCTATGAATTACCTATTTAAATAATGTTGAGACAAAGCTTAGGCTTCAGGAGATAATTTTAAATTAAATCTTGATATCAAAATAAGCACTGCCATGCATTTTCAACGGCACTGACGGCATATCAAGCCTGTTTTCTAGAATGAAGTCCTTATATAATTATTAAATGATAAATGATATTTGATTCTAATGTAAATAGATCCTTGAAGGCTTAACGTTCAGCCTTGGGCGCCAATTTTTATTATGTTTTTTTTTATGAAGCAATTTGTACTGCCATGTACCTAGAATATGTTATAGACGAAAAAATTACGAAAAACCCAGAAAAAATAATTAGGCCCCAAGGGCTACACGGTTAGCCTTAAAGCCACTTTTACAAGGCGATGTTTAACCTTTTTTTTAAACTAAGTAGATGGCGGATTTGTTATTATATTAACCTATATAGCAGATTGCTGTGGAATATTTTTTTTAAGATTTTTTCTAAATTTGTAGGCTGAAGATGCGATCAAAGAAGAATTATTAAAAGAGGAAACACTCAATGACAACGAAGAGAATGCCATGCGGCACCACGACGAAGGTATCCCTACGTCTAAAGTCAAACCTTTAAAATATGGAAAGTTCAACGATGATTCTGTAACTGTGCACGAGATAATCACCGAAGATATGCTCAGCGTAAAGCCTATCAGTAACGATAAAAAGAAAAGTACCATACTTTACACCGTTAGCCAAAATTACAAGCCGCTTAAGAAAATAAACATCCGACCACCGAAACCTTTCATTCGAGATCCTGATGACAATAGCTGGAGGAACGAAAGCATCAGCTCCCTTGGTATCGTGTTCAAACCAGGAAACGCCTCCAAATCCTTTACACAGGTTCTAAAGAATAAAACAGAAATTGAATTGGGAAATATGACAGATAAAGACAACAAAGGTGATATTCCAGACTTGAGGTTTAGGCTGGAAAGGATAGCAGAAGTAAGGAAGTCTAAGAAAAAGAATAAATTTGGTGATAATGTGTATAGTGACTATGAGGAATCAGGTGAGAATGCGAAAGACACCACATCGCCGATGAGCCCCCTACTAGAATCAGTACTTGCCTATACCCCACCTCCGCCTCCTACACCATCGAAATCGTCTATGCCAGAATTTGATCTAACGGTAAACGCCATAACCAGAGAAAAGCTTGAATTCTTCAAAAACTATGGGACCACGCCGTTAACGACAGGAAAACCGAAGAAGCTATACAACGTAGCTGAATACTATGACGCCACTGATGAATATGATGCTGATTACGTTAACAATCACAAAATTGAGTTAAAGAAATTCACTCAACCGTTGAAATCAAAAGATACCTCTGGTACTCCAGCTCCTAACCTGCTTCATACAACACCGATGAAGGAATACCAACCCGAGAGGAAAGCAACCCTTCAATACTTTCCGCCCACACAGAAAGTCTCTCAAAGAGTTAATTTAAACGATTACGATACTGATTTTAATAGGAAAGTGAACTTGTATACCTTTAAAGAGCCTCCGAAAAATGTACTACCTGCTTCTTTTGGGACTGTCTCGCCTATTCAAACTGAAAGGTATGAACAAGTAAATAAACTAACTACGAAACCTGTATTTACACATATTTACAAAACTGAGAACTGGGATAAGAACCTGTACTTAACGCATGAACCGAGAGCGTCCGAGTCCCCCAGCGGGTTTGTAGCAAACGACGGGAATTTCAACAGAGCTTCGTACGTAATCAAACATTACCGGGACTTTATCAACGAGGCGGCGAAAGAGAGCGAAGATGATAGGAGCGTCGAGTATCCGTATACCGAGTCTCCCATCCGCGGCGTCACCATCAGCGACCTAGCCCAAATAACCACGAACAGAGGCAACAATCAAGCCGAGGACGACTACGAATACGATGTGAAATTCCGCAAAGATATTATGAACAGATTCGTGGATAACTTTAATCAAAACAGTGAGAGGTTCAAGGTGGACTTTCCGGTTCTATACAACAGTAGCGTGGTGCACCGGCAGTCGCCTGAAAACGGAAAAGTGGCATCATCGTCTGCATTTTTGAAAAGTTTATATGGAGTGGGGAATCTACGACCTTCTAATTTCCTATCGAATAGGAAGCCATGCGACCCTCACTGCGATATGACGGTGGAACTTTCGCCGGCGTACGAGCTACACTACTACGTACCAGATCAAGAGGAGAAGGAAGAAATAGAGCCAAGACCCGTCACACTACCAAATCGATACAAATTATGAAATATGAATCGCGTGCATATTAGATAATGCATTAGGTTAGCCTGGTACCTACGAGAGCTGTATGGATTTTTTCACACAATAACATGAATTTTATTGGTGCTTATCATACCTAGTTATTGATTGCTGAATAAGCAACTGAACGAATCTTAAATGAAAAAAAAACGATAATCTGGTATATCGTGAATCAAGTACCTAACTAGAAGTAAAAATGATGTTATGTGGTTGTGCAAACACGATATACAACTGTGACGATAATAAATGGTCACAAAAATACATTTTAGGGTCTGATTTTTAGTTTTAATTACTCGCGTACTTATAGCCCAGAAATAATACTGTGCCTATACATGTGAAGAAAAATTACTTTCTTCAATACCTTGAAGTAAGGAAATAGATTTGTGTAGCTACTTTATATAAGAACGTATTCTGCCAAATTGCCAAAGATGTAATTTCTAGAATAAAAACTTATTAAAAAAATATGACAAGGGCTACTACTACATTTATGTAAAATATTGTAAGTTAGGTGCGTATTCAACAAGTTAGGCGTCATTATTCTAACCGCTATTTAATAAATGCTGAATAAAAACCCTGATGGCCCGTATTACATAGTAAGCAGTTGTGTTAAAATTTACATTTGTACATACCTAGTAGGTATATACAACAGCAGCAGCTGTCGTATATCTGTAAATAAATCATTATACAGATAATTAAACGTACACTTTTTAAAACGACACGATACTTGTCTTTTTGTTGGAAATTATAGATAACGCACTAGATTTATTGTCAACATAACTAGTTTGTTTTCTGTATTAGTCTCAATTTTAAAGCACCAAAGATTGTAGCAGTTTTGTAGAAAGTTTGTGTTATATTGTAGGTCGATGTTTAGCCTATTTCCGTCGAAATATTATCGAAAAATATTGACGAAACCGTTGTTTGTGATAGTAAAATACAATTTTATGTAAAAAAAATGTTTTTTTTTATTATGGACCCCTTTAGTGCATGCTCACATCATCAATAATAATAACTTATAATAGTATATAGATAAGTAGCCATTACAAATTGACATCATTTTATAGGAACAGTAATAGACTTATGAAGAAAATGAATGAAATGTTTTGAAAAAGTATCTATCAACTGCACTGGTGTTATAATCTAAAATATTTACATTCATTAAAAAAACAAATTAAGTTTACATGACTACCTATGTAACCGTAGGTAGGTATTAAGAATGTGTGATTTCCCAGAACGAACTCTTATATGGGTAGAAGAGTTCTTTCTGGGAAATCATATTCAATTTTCCTTGCCGAGTTTCCGTCCAAGAAGGTAAGTGCAGGGTGGTTGCAGGCGACCTTGCCTAGGGAAATACCTCCTGGCTTTGCCTACCTGCATTTCTACTTCGTCTTCAAGCACTGAGTGTCCAAGCTCTGTTGTGTACCTATATGGAATAATAGGTATTTACGTGATTTTAGACAAAAATAATCTCCAAGTAAGTAAGTACTTGTTATGAGTCCCTATATTTAGTAAAGGTTGGTGCTTACCTTCTATCAAGTGAAGAATTAGTACTTAAACAAATGCAGTCACTTGTATAGTTACTTAATTATAAAAAAAAGGCACATCACATCAGCACTAAACATTTTCATTATATTGTTAGGTATTTGTAGATTTTTGAGATAAAATATGGAGGCTAGATTTGAATGTCAAGTTGCCAAAATGATTAAAAACTACCCTCTATTACTATTTACTTTTTTTTAAATGGCAAATATGCCGTTGTCGACAATATTCTGCCAATGATAAAATAAATTAAATGGCAAAAACGTGTAAGTAACCGTATAATGATTTAAAAAAGATTTTGTAAGAATTATTGTACTCGTTTTGAACTTTTTAATAATCATTAACTTGGAAGATAAAATTAGTAATTTTCCATTCGTTATTGTTAGCATTAACTACATTTTTGGCTATCATTTTAGTGTGTACTTTCAAAGAGAGGTGAAACGTATAGTTAAATTTATACTAATGTTACTTAGGGAGAGATTTCTTGGGTATCTTATTTGTAACGTTTTTATTTATAATACTTTGCGCTATTGCACGCTTGATTATTTAGATTCTGCAGTCATAAAAAAAAACCTTAATATTCTACCTAAATGTGTTGTGTGTAGTCTACATCAATGTATACAAACTTAAATATATTTTATCAGAATGTGCGTGGATTGCGGACTAAAACTAATATATTTTTCAACAATATTTTGCTTTCTACTTACGATATAATTTGTATTACTGAAACTTGGTTGCTGCCTGGAGTTTATAGTTCAGAATTGTTCGACTACAGATATAACGTTTATAGATGTGACCGAGATTATAATTCTAGACCTGATACGATGGGGGGCGGGGTTCTTATTGCAATTAGAAAGGGTATCGAGGTGAGTGGTGTTAATATATCTCCCTCTAATGATAGACAATCTGCTGATATACTCTCGTTATCTGTACGTCTCAAGAAGAGAACACGGCAGTCAACCCTCAGACTTTACTGCTGTTATTTCCCACAGTGCAACTCTCATTACAATGAGCTAGTTGATTTCTTTGATCTAGTGTCACAATGTATTGTCGAAGGCTCAGATGATCAATTCATGTTATTGGGTGACTTTAATATTAGGAATGCTCAGTGGTACGCGCCAAGGAATGACTTACAGGCTGCTTTACGATTTACTGATTCAGATAGTTTGGTGGATGCATTATCGGTTTTTTTGTCTTTTAGTAATCTTGGACAGTATAATTTAACAGCCAACAACAACGACAGGGAATTGGACCTCGTTATAAGTACCTGTGAATGTAAAGTTTTAAGATCCTCATCTCCTTTAGTAATTGAAGATGGTCATCACCCTGCCCTTGACATATCTATACTAAACCTTTATCCACAGTATCTTCGTTCACCACCAAAAACTTACCATGATTTTCATAAAGCCGATTACGAACTGATAAATACTATCCTTTCTCAGGTAGATTGGTATAAAGCCCTAGGTAGTCTGCGGGACGTGAGTGAATCCTCAGAGACGTTTCATAATATAATTGATAATATAATAAGTGAGCATGTACCTATAAAAACAGCTGTCGATAAAAATAGGTCTCCATTATGGTATTCTCCTGCACTGATTAAAATTATAAAAGAAAAAAAAAAATACCATGCAAAATGGAAATCTTACGGCAATTACAGCGATTATCGTAGCTTTGCACTATTAAGAGATAGAGAAAAGAGGGTTAGTAAGGAATGCTATAATTCATTTATTGACAACTCTGAAAGAAATATTAAAAAGAATTGTAAACACTTCTGGACATATGTTAAATCCAAAAAAGTATCAGATGCATTACCGGATAATCTGTTTCTCGAAAGTTGTAGCTCCTCTGATGGAAAAGTAATTAGTGACCTTTTTAATGCTCATTTCAGTTCTGCTTTTGAAAAGTATGCTGCGTCTACATTGTCATCCGCTTGGTCTGATGACTATTCAAATACATTAAGTCTTGATTCCATATATATAACATTTGATACCATTCTAAAATACATCAAGTCCCTTGATGTTAATAAAGGCAGTGGCCCTGATAACATTCCTCCACTATTTTTACAAAAATGTTGTCAAAATATTGCAATACCATTGTACATGTTATTTAATGCATCGTTAAGATCTGGTATAATGCCTTCTATATGGAAGCGTTCCTATATAGTCCCTATTTTCAAGAATGGTGACAAACATAATGTTGCCAATTACCGGCCGATCTCAAAGTTGAGCACTATACCTAAACTTTTTGAACACATTGTTTGCGATAAAATAACACCTTTACTTAAACCATTGATAATACCGGAACAGCATGGATTTGTAAGTAAAAAATCGACTGAAACAAATCTTTGTGAATTTATAGACTACCTGGCTACTGCTATGGATAATGGTCATCAGGTAGATGTCGTGTATACCGATTACTCAAAAGCTTTTGACAAAATTTCTCACAAATTACTTATCGATAAGCTTGAGTATATCGGTATACACGGCGATTTGCTACGATGGCTGGAGTCGTATGTCAAAGACCGTAGTCAGGCTGTGACGGTCAAGGGATTTTGTTCCTCCTTTATGCCTGTAACATCTGGAGTTCCCCAGGGCTCGCATCTCGGGCCTCTTTTATTCAATTTATATGTTAATGACGTCTTTAAAATATTTCATAATTCTAAATTCATTTTATATGCTGATGATAAAAAAGTATATAAAATCATAACTAAACTAGATGACTGCTTGGAACTTCAAAAAGATATTAATAGGCTGTGTGATTACTGTGACAGTAACCATTTATTCCTGAATATAAAAAAATGTAATATTATAACTTTCTCTCGGAAAAATCGCCCTATAATATATAACTACAGCATGATTAATGATCTTATAACTAGAGTATTAGAGGTGCGAGATCTTGGGGTTCAACTTGACAGTAAACTTATCTTTGACGCTCATATTGCCAATATAACTAGTAAGGCTTTTCGTATGTTGGGATTTGTATTAAGGACCGGTAAAGACTTTAGGCATACTTCTACACTATTGCTTCTTTATAAATCGCTTGTGAGATCCATGCTTGAATATGCTTCCGTGGCATGGAATCCACAGTACAAAATTTACATTGATCAGGTTGAAAGGCTGCAGAATAAATTTATGAAGTATATCAATTGGCGTTTTAACGTAATTCATGAAAATCAAGTCAATCTTCAGTCCTTAGAGGAGCGTCGTGCAGAGCGTGATGTAGTTTTCCTATATAAAATCATAAGGAACCAAATAGACTCCCCTTATCTTCTCAGCAAGATAAGTTTAGGATGTCCACGAGTCAATATGCGCAGGAAATCTCTCTTCCATATTGGTCTGTCGCGAACCAATTATGGTAAGAATATCTTTGTTAAGCGAGCATGTTGTATGTATAATAATATTGTCTCTTCAGATTCTAATAGTGTCGATATCTTTCACCTTTCTCTTCAGAAATTCAAAAATTGTATAAGAAATATTCTGTCTACTTTGTTTAAAAGTTAAATTTATGTTACTCGCATTGTCTGCCATTATTTAATGTAAAACTATCTGTGGAAACTATTTTGGATATTGTGTACTTAAATTAGATGCTCTTGTTTGTTATAATATATCTGTTTGTTTCCCAAATAAAGTAAAATAAAAATAAAATAAAATAAACGGGACAGATTTAAAAAAATAATAGGATATGAAAGCAAGATAAAATTTTGAATTAATATTGTTATCAGAGGATGCAGAATAAAAAAACCGTGTATGAAGGTACTAAGCTTTGTTCGAAATAACTAAGCTTGTCTGAATTTGTCCGCAACTGGTTTAGCAATAGGGAATATTAATAAAAAGAGTCGGTGTAGAATAAGACAATTGGGGTCATAATTATGATGTTTCGTATTTGTGATACTGATTATATTCGTTACTTATTTCGATATTTATGTATAAAAACACTTAGCGGGATAGTTCGGAACTGCTAACTTCAGGCAAGCAGAGTTATTTCAAACAATATTTTAAATATAATTATGCTAGATTGCGACTAATTCACGCAGTACCTACATAAGTAGGTACGTAAGTACAGTTTGTTCGAAATAAGTAAGCCGATCGGAAGTTAGCCGTTCCGAGCTACCGCGGTGATAAAATCGTTTAATTAAGTGTATATACATAAATATCGAATTTAGTAAACAAAATAATTAGAAATGTGAAACTTATACGACTCTAATTATCCTTACACCGACTTTTTCTATTAAAATTTACCTCTTCTAAACCATTTGTAGACAACTTCCGATCGGCTTACTTATTTCGAACAAACTGTACTATTGTTTTTGTAACGAGGCCCAAGAAACAAATAACGTTTGGAATAATTAAGAAATTATAATCAAAAATAAAATCTAATACAAATAAAATATTATAATGATTTTGAGCAAAGGAAATTTAATGTTATAATATAAACGGTCGTTGCGGAAGTCTATAGAGACGACCTTTGTTAAGCAATTGACCTCTTTCGACTAATACCTACTTATAATTAGTTATTATGAGTTTTCAGCTTTTCAGATAATGGATGATAATAAATATTTTTATTTCAATGAAGCGTAGAAGTACCTCAGACTATGCATCCGTTAGGTAATTACAAACTCGTGTGGTTAAATGAGGAACGTTGACATAAGCTGATTTGGTCACGGTATAATAAATCTATACCTATGTAGGTAGGTACTATTAAATAATCTATTATTATAAATATCACATTATACTTACGCAACTGCTTTTTATACATTATAGTGAATAGTGAAGTGTGTCATTGATTAAACATTATAGTTTTCTATTAGGAATACTGTAACATATTTTACAAAGTAATCTAATAATATTTGAACTAGGGACAAAGAATGTATACTGAAACACAAAATACTTTTTTAAAATACACTTTATTGACGTTCTTTATTGTAGTATAGTATGCAAACATCACTCGATCGTTCGATCATTTGTTATGGATTCTTTACAAGTCACTTTGAGCATAATCATAATAGGTATCATTACAATAATAATATGTATATTATAGCTAAATCATACTTCGGTTACTTGCAAGTAAACTGTAGAGAAAATCATACCGAGTGGGAAATGCAATTCTGGATCCAATAAATAATTATGTTACAATCTCATAAAAAACGCAAAATTAAAATAGTTTTTCTCGATGAACACATTTTTCTCTTTGGGTAACAAAAGAAAAATCAGAACACTGATAGGGTAATACCTATGTACAACAAATGTTTATTTGCAAATAAAAATCTCCATTAATGTGTCCACTTTCTGAAAACAAAAATAAAACGAAAGAAAACATAATTTGACACATACTAAAATACAAACAACGTTATATTAAAATATAAGTTATAAGTACCATTTCACTGTCGACGTTACAGTACAATATCAATACACGACAACAGGAAAATAGAATTTCGTTTATGAAGGTATAGTTAATGCACACGATACAGGGCCTTATCTACTATGTCTTTAGATTCATATTGCTAAAGGAAAGTGATCAGCCTCCTTCAATTGATGATGGCCTAAGTTTTATTATGAAATTAGCACCAGCTTTAGGTTTTTATTTTAGTTTTTCCTGAGTAGCTTGCATCGGCAGTAAATATAGTAACATGTTTGATTGTTACTAAGGATCAACACACACACGATACTTTTCAAATCTTATATTTAAATTCAGAGAAATAATACCAAGTATTAAAAAAATACTACCTGGTTCACAGTCACATCTCTGGCAATGGCTCTTACAGAAATTATTTCGAAACTAAGTAGGTACCTAGTCGGTTCAGAATATCCGAATATGTGTTGACAAATTTAATAAAGTAAAGTTCTATGTATTTATTCGCAGAGTTTCGTTAGTGAAATGGTACATTTAGGAACATAGATAAGGTCAGTGTTATCTAAAATTATTGCAAAAGCAAGATAGGTAACGTTGTTAGCCTTTTGTGCTAAAAAGCCAAAGGCTGATGATAAATATTTATTATCGCTGATGGGTCATGTATATCCTGTGTCTGGACTTTATTTGACACAATTTTATCGGTTTATGAACGAAAGGTGTTTACAATGTCACATGACATTACAATGACTTATACGATCACTTCTGGAAATAAACAGGCATTACATAACATCAGTAACTTCAATGTTCTATAATAAACTGAATAACATCGTTTATATACATATTTTTCATTTGACGGATAGTTTTTACCATCGTTAGACTATATACAGACACAAAACTATACACAGCCAACTCAGCCAGGTTTTCAAAACAATAAAAACCAAAATGTTAGTTGTAAAAATGCGAGATACACAAACAGATGCTAATCGGTAATGTCGCTGCTTTCCTATTGCTATAGGTAGATAAGTAGGTACGTAAATCAGTTACAATTACAACAATAATCATTTTATAAGTATAGTTTTAGACTAAAAGCGAATATTTACAAAGAACACGCCACTTTACTAGCTATATACCTGCCTCCCGACTTTGCTAGCACGCGGTGTCTGGCAACTTGATCCTCAAAAATTTATTTTTACATTTGCCTAATATTTTATAATTTAATTATAAATTATGTTTCCTAATATAAATATATATAAGCGTAGCTATTTTTTTGGTAACGAATACGAATATTCCCGCACCCTTTAAATAAATTAGAATCCTAAAAAATCATTACGCGTAATTTTAATGTAAAGAGGGCCAAGTTCTGACACCAAGCGAGGAGAAATTAATTAACAATATATTTAACATCCCTATTTCCATGTAGGGTAGTGGGTAGTAGTGGCCACTGGCCGGACACCGCGCGGCAGCCGTCCCGCCGTACAAACCTAACTCTTTACACTAGCCAGTCTTTCGTTTACACTACTCTAGACTACAGCGCTACCATCTCCTAGCCTTCGACGCCGATACTCTTACAAATGTATACAACACACTGAATATAATAATAATTTAATTAATATACTTTTAGAATTTTCAAGCAACTTTCATTGTGAGGATTCAACAAATATTATGGGAAGTTTAAAAAAGCTTCTAAACCAGACACTAACCATTGTCAATGAAAATTTGTTATCCACTTTTTCATTTACATAGATAATTTTCGCTAATGATACAGTTTCTGATACGCTTCTCTATTATATCCCAAGTATTCATAGATGCTTAAAAACTCTACAAGGAAAGCGGTATGGCATTTAGCAGACAATCATAACAAACACAATGTGTTGTACACAAATGTCATCCTACACAACCAAGCGGTGAGTACGCTTCATAACCTGACGATGTGCTACACTGAGAGGGAGGGGGGAAAAAGTACGGAGAGAGGAGGGGTGGGACAGTTCGCATCGTACCTACAAATATAATTATGCTTAACTACTTTATCTTGTTAATCTTAAAAGGAAATGTTCCAGAGAATGAATAACTGTGTTCTGAAGATTTATAAATGAGGCGTGGAACTGTGAATGAATTCATTAAATATAATTTGTACCTACTAAACAAAATTAGAATTTTAATCACGTTTTATTCTATCTGCATTTGGAGAATTCTTCAAACAGCCCTAGATGTATAACTTTTTGCAGGAAACAATTTTTGGTATAATGCTTAGTAGGATTTTAAGAAAAGCTGAAGCAAGACTTGAAAATGGATTTATAATATAAAAATAAATACCTAGCGACGCGAACATTCGTTACTAAAAATCCATTTATGAATGTACAGTTTTACTAGTAAATGATCGAGGCGTTTGCAATATCAATGGCAAGCCGTTACTTGTAAATACTTGTGGGTGAATTTAGGTTTAGTAAACAATGTCATTTGAAAGTAAAATAAATCGTTGGCACCTCGTATATTTGGCACCACTAGCGTTGACCAAATGTAAAGCTCGCCATCCGTTGAGGGGTAACACGTAATCCAGTGGAAACTTGGCGATGCTCTGCCGTGCACTCACCGATTTGGCATTGAGTACAAAAACGTCCAATAAGTTTAGAAAGTGTATGCGATATTTAAAATAAATTGAGAATACAGCTAAAAAGACCCCAATTCATTTTAATGTATCTAATTTAACTATTCATTGTTTATTCAGAAATTCAACCTGATTGAACGATTTTCTATATTGCCAGTTGAACATTTAAATTAGCATGTTACACCTCACCGGACGAAAGCGCAATATTTCGAAACAATCAAGTAGATAAAATGACTGTAAGCACCAAAACATGTTGAACAGAACTAGGAACCGGTGCCGATGCGATACTCTATGAACGACAATATACACCATATTACAACATTCTATAAGAACAGAAGGTGAACTCCGTACAAAGGTAGATAAATTAAGATAGGTCGTTGACACGCTACAGTATTGCAAAATGTTAGTACGTGCAACGGATGGCAAACAAGTTCAATGCATGCTCTTCCTATTGGTTAATGCGTCTGCATGCCATCTAGTGGCTTCTGTTATTTACTAGACTATTCTATCAACTATTATATGCAGTAATATCTATCTGTGAGTCTGTTATAGTCAGTTGTCAAAGTAAACCTTCTGTGCTTATCATATTGGAGTAATACAATATTATAGCGAATTTTATACAATGCTGTAGATCCATACTAGCACCACTATAGCATGACGTATAGTAATTGATACTCTACCATTCATATAAAACCAAATGTATGAGTGTAAATGCAGGACATTATTATACTTTGATGGTAGGATTTGTATTGGTGTTCAATAAATTCCAGTTCACCGAAATACTAAATGAAAACATAGTAAAAGTAACGTATTTTATTCTGAACAGACCAAATTTTAAAAGTTTTTGTCAACGTATTGACTCTTGCCTCCAGTAACGCCTGCTTTAAAAAAAACTGATCTGTGTTAACAAAATCGGTTATCCAATCACAAGTATTGAATAAGTTACTTAGGAGTAAAATGATTTATGATTCATTTACACCAACACAAAACCCAGCAAACAAAGTTTATTAATTTACATCACAAGTTTGGACAATTGACTTCAACATGCATACTATATATTTAATTTCAGGACTCCTGTGGCTCTCACTTGTAAAAAAATTCTTTAAATATATTATTGTTTTTGTTTTTTACTCCTAAGAAGGACGAGGTGTGATTTCCCCTGCTGGGCTTCTGTCGGGCGGGTGTACATATAATTCTATTCGCACGGTAATCTTGCTTGCGCGATGCAGGATTTGTTTCGACGTAGTTTCACATAGCGAGCTAGATGTCGCTACACGCTCTTTGTACGTCTCTGATATATGATACGTTTATGAGAAAATTTTGAAGATTCAATAGGCTGCTGACTTCCGAGTCTAGTTAAGTTAGACACAATACTAAACTGAGAACCACCGGCGTCCTTACAAAACAGAATCCTATAATAAGCGTCTCATATAAAAGTCTTAACAAATTACTTGGCTGTAGCACATGAAATCCCAAAGTTTCCTTTCGTAGTAAAAAGTAATAATCGACGCGAGTACAGCACAAATTTCAACCTTATCTTCATAGTGAGTATGTTCAATTTTCCGTATACTTATTATTTATAATCGCATCCATAAAGCTCTAAGAGGAAGCCTCACTATACATATAATTAAAGTAAACATTTAATTTAAATATTTTTTTCTTTTAAATATCATTTATAATTATAACATATACACATTCATACAAAATTCTACATCACTAAAGCGTACTCGATGTTCGAACTAAATTTATAAACCATTCCGAATCTTTTAAAAATAATTTTTACAAGTCTTAAAATGAAGAATTTTCTTTACAATTTTTCTTTAAGAAAGCGTATAGATTAAATTAAAACGAACGATTCGGCTGATCGATTTAGATTCACACTCGACTAGTAAGTTTTTGGGAGGTGAAATGCAATATTAGAAGGTACTTTAACTTGTACAACCAACGTCATCAACATTGCACGTCAAATTTATATAAAGAATTTTATTATAAGCTATTTAATTTGCAATCCTAATATGTTATGAATAAGTAACATGTTTTTTAAATGTCAGTTTTTTTTTATTTATTATTTAATAAAAAATGACACTTCTCTTGGTAGATTCATGTGTCATTTCATCACAGTACAATGTGGATGACGTATCGTAAACCAACATCGCTTGAAGACTACAAAATACCTCCGCTCAAGAATTTCGATTGTTTATAGAATTGCAGTTTATATGTAAAGTTGTGACCAATAATGGAATATTTTAACATAGATACTTGTTTATGCGAGGATTCTAGTTATTTAATTAGCTAAAATATTGTTTTAATTTTATATAAAAACTAAATCGTGATGTTTCGCTCACACTCCTTACTAACTAATATTAAAGTAAAATAAATAACATTCGGAACTGCTGTCGATCCCCGCTTAAACAAGCCTCAAGTGTGGGAAAGGTTTAGAACATTTCGCGGAACACATTCAATTGGTACCATACTTCTGCAAAAATACATGATACGGCAATACAAAATCTCATCATAAGACCCATCATTTCTACGTATAAATATGCATTTAAATCTAATCTATAGACTACTGCGGTCGCGCTGTCGTCCTGACGTATCGTGTCCAACGTCGACGTCAGGTTCACGATCTCGTTGCCGCAACTAGTTGACTAAAAAACCTTGTTTAAATATCAATAAAAGCTAAGTGCTCCGGAAGTATACCAATATGCGTACGACGATATTATATAGTGCCGAGGGCCACTTCACTATCAGGAGTCGGGAAGCGCGAGGTGGTCGGTCCCGGACTAGCGGCTGGTGACGTCACTCGGACCCACGGCTACAGGCTTTACGCGCTAACTGCCAACTCTAAGGTACAGGCGACTACGATCGAAGAGGTGAGGAGCATGACACGAAATGGAACCGGAACGTTAGTGGAGCGGTAGGAGCGGTCGGAGCGGCGGCGGTGACGTCACGCGCTGACGTCACTAGCTGGCGACGTGCTGCGGCGCGCACGCGAGCTGCCCGAAGCTGCTGCGGAGGGACTCCTCCATCAGGCGGAAGATCTTGTCGCGGTCCGCCTGGCACATACGTACATACACAATTAGTTCAATGTATACTGAGAAGTATAGCCTATGCTATGGTAAGTAAGGAGTGAACAGTAACCTCGTGTATGAAGCCGAGCTGCACGAGCTCGTGCGCGAGCGCGGAGGCGGTGTCGCGGCGGGTGACGGCGCAGGTCAGCTGTCGGTTCATCTTGTCGTCCATGCGCAGCAGGATCGTCATCTGTGGGAAACCGAAACAAACATATTTCGAACTACAAATGCCACTAATCTATGAAGGGTGTTTTAGAACATCGATGACAAAAATATTTTTGTTGATTTCTCCGGCGCGGTGGCGGGTGCGCGCGCCCCACAAGTTTGTGAGTGTATGTGTGTGAATGTAAGTGTATGTGTGTGAATGTAAGTGTGTGTGTGTGTGTGTGTGTGTGAGCGCGCGCCACAAGTGTGTGAGTGTAATTGTGTGAATGTATGTGTGTGTGTGTGTGTGTGTGTGTGTGTGTGTGTGTGTGTACTCACCAGCAGGTCGGCGGGCGGTGCGTCGGGGTGCGGGTGCGGGTGCGGCTTGAGCGAGCACATCATGTTGACGACGCGGCGCGTCTCCAGGTCGCGCGGCTCCGGCGACGCGGGCAGGGACTCGGCCAGGCGCTCGGCCGGCGACGCCGCCCGCCCGGCGCCGCGCGCGCGCCCGTACGCCGTCAGCGGGTAGATGCCGTACCTGCGCGCATACAACCACCGCGGTCACAATCATAGAATGCACGTGGAAACCTATATACACTTGGACACCCTTTCACATATAACAAAACGAAAGAGTATACCCACAATAACCTAACATAACACATTCAATTCGACTCACTTGACATCCTCGACGAATTTCTCTAACTTCTCAGCATGCGGTTGCAGATCCTTGGCAGCGATCTCCATTCGCTCCCCGCCCTTCACGCACCAGGCGAGCGCCTCGCCGCTGCTGCCCCCAGCCACCTCGTCTGTTATAGTCTCGGATATGTTCGCTGGAATTATATCAAGTGACTACTTACTTGATATTCTTAAGATTTGCAGCGGAACTTACACAGCAAAATTAACAATAAAAACATATTTTTTTCTCTAAAACATTTCCTTCTCAAATCTTTTAAGAAAAATTGGGTCACTAAAACTATGAATTCGGCTCGGAAACAGAGAAGGGAGGCTCAGCAAACATTTCTTACCCGTCGTATTGACCAATATGTGCGCAGCTAACAATTTGAGTGAGTGTACTTCGAACAGTAGTGGATGGAAGAGAAGTTCCCGTGC